>VDFB02000008.1:189727915-189960424 GCA_007258455.2 Sequoia sempervirens | reverse complement strand
TATGAAGTCTTCTCGACTTGCGACATTCTTGCCGAAGGAAGTAAAGAGCCCAGTGGAATGAAAAAGTTCATCGTGAGTCCCAGCGACAAATAGGTAGTCTGGTCGAAAGATGAGAGTTTAGGGAGACTAGTGTGCTCGGAAAAGGGTCTGGCTAAATGTTTTGGCGACAACAAAGGGGGGGCTTGGTGTAGTGTTTTCCTTTTGTCATGATGTCTTCCTGACTGATGGGAGTCATGCCAAAGGAGACCTGGAGCTCAGTGGAATAAACTGTCTCGGGGTGACATCAATTAAGTCACAATGAAGGAAATGTAGGGCCTGATAGAGTAAAATGCATTCGTGGATACTCAAAAAGGAGGTCTTACATTCAGTAAGATGTCTTCTCGACTTGATACAGTCACAGTGAATAGAAGAGAGCTCGAGCAGATAGGAGGAGTTCGCTATGAGGTCTTAGTGACTGCATGATGTCTCACCTACCAGAAAGTAAAGACCTCGCTGAAAGAGCTTGACATCGGCATAAGGTCTTGCCGATATAAGGATGTCTGGCCGATAGAAGGAAAGAAGCTCAACGGTATGATAAAGGAGGCATCAGCAAAGAAGAGAGGCCTCAACAAGATGTTTTTCTGACTCAGTAAGGTCTCACCGAAAGCAAGCTAAGCTCGCCAATAGTTGAAAACTTCATCCTGAGGTCCTGCCGACTCAGGGAGGTCTTGGCGATAAAGGAGTCATCGACAAAGGTCTCGCCGAATGTAGAAGTTCTCCCCAAAATGGATGACTTCACTAAATAATAGGGATTTCATCATGATTTCTCAGCGACAGAATTGTGTCTTGCTGATGGCGTCAGTGTTATCACCATGACTTGTGGGCTCGATAAGACCTCTCATCGACAGTGTCATGTTATGCCAATAACTTCAGAGGAGCATAATCGCATCGGTGAGAAACTTACAGTGTCTCATTGAGGTGCGATTCTACAAGAGGAGTTTTGACCACTTGAAGAATCTGGGTGGAGTCTGCTCAACCAATTAAAGAGATCTAAAAGCGAGCCATGGCAGTTTGAAGAAGATCAATAGGATAAAAAGAAATGTGTGTCTATTCTAAGCTCAGGGGCATTCAAAGTGCTCAGCTGAGGAGGTTCAAGGCGGACACAATACCAGGAAGTGAATGCGGTGATTGTAGAAAGATTAAGAAGGCTTCCCCTGAAGGAAATCTTTCACACCGACATAAGCAACATGGACATGTAGGGTGCAGCTTTTAATTTCAATAAAAAGATCTAAGGGGTAGATCTTTTTGACCCCTGATATTTTTTGTAAGTCCTAAGGGGCCGACACATTTTGATATATAAGGCATTTTTTTCCTTTTTGTAGATAGTTCTGATTATACATTTGGAAGTGTTAGTGATTTCTATCAATCCTTTCTTGACTAAATGTATGTTTTTGTAACTCAATTGAAATCTAGAATGCAAAACAGAGTTCACCTTGAAAACAAGTACTAATACTCTTGCCACTCTCATTTTTGTATGTTAGCTTAAGTATGTATTTCTTTAATAGTGTTTCCTAAATCTGTATTCATACCGCAAAGCTGTGAAGTTTGTTCCTTCCTTCTTGAGATAGGTATGTAGATCAAACCTGTCAAGAGTGATGCATAAGTCTAATGGGGTTATGTTGAGTAAGTAAAATAGCTGCAGTCTAGTTTCCCTAGTGTGTTTGCATCTTGTTTTCATTTCCTGATTTCTTATCAACTCGGTGTATCACCATAGGAATAGTTCAGTATAGTTTCTTTTGTATGCAATTTTCTCCCTTTACCTCACAAAGATCATTAGTCTAGGTCATACACAAAGGAAGCCAGCATTCTCTGGAGGTTGACCTCTATTTATAAGAAACCCACATCTTTAGAGGTCTTCCAATGTTACACTGAGGTGTTGAACATCAAGTTCAACAAGGGTGCAATTTCAGGTGATAACATGGCTGAAACAACATTTGTTTGCATAGTCGATAAGACAATCCAAACTCGCCAAGACCACATGCCGAGAGCTTTAACTCTTTTTGATACATGCATCCTTCCGCCACTGGTCGGTGAGACAATTTGAAGCCCCTATGACTTACTTCGAAGGAAAAATCTCTCACTGACGAGCCTCTTGTGTAATATCGGTGAGACCGAAGGTCACTCGCCAAGACATTACCCTGAAGAAAATCTTTTACCGATATGTATATGCATCCACCACCAGTCGGCATGACTAGGTGAGTTTTCCAAGATGCTTCATTGAAGGAAAAACTCTCACCAATGCATCTCCATAAGTATTAGTTGGTGAGACTTGACCCATTCAAAGAGACCTCTCTGCAGTGAAAAATACTCTTGCTGATAGACCATTCCGTTGTCTCCAAAACCATGTGTATGTCTTGCTGATAGCCACCAGTAGATGAGAACCAATCGCCATGACACCAGAAACATCTTGTCGATAGGAAACATAGACGTTTATCAGAAAAATGGATCTAGGAGACCCAGATAGACCTATGTTGATACAGACCACAATGTGAAAAATGCATGACCCAATGGATTTTGGGATAAACATAGGAAAAATGCAAACAAAAAGTCATGATGGAAGACCCTTGTGCTTACGATGAGGACTCATATGGAAACTCATGGGGATGAAAAATATGTAAAAATCATCAAATTTTTATAGTTCCAACACCACCCACATCTTCCCTCTCATGGTGGCGTTCTTGCTACGATGACCTCATTCTCCTTCTGTAACGACATTGTGGCATGCAGAGCCCACACGTAGTAGTTGTCAAACAAGAAGAAAGAATGATGTGGGTGAGGTAATGGTCACACAATCTTATGTTGTGTACTAACCCGGGGGCCTGATGGATGACTAGAGTGAGAACACATCAACAATAGATGCTTAAGTAAAACAAATTGATGTAGGTACTAGCACTAGCTATATGCTCCTCCCTGCAATAAGAAAATAATCATAATCCCAATACAAAGCTCACGGGTTGGTCACATGATGTGGGTTTGTATTCTATTTTGTCCACAAAAGGAATAAAATACAAGGGGACCGTGAACTTACAAAATGAGAGAGGGCATCCCTTGATACCCCAATCCTTGAGCATAATGATTATGAGCTAATCATCCTTGATAGAATGAGAAATACCAATCAACAAAGTGGGCTTGCAGAGTCTTGAGCATGTGGGAGAAACTCCAAAGGAAAACTAGGACACCTATCATACTCGGATGATGAGGAGATATTCGATACTTCAAAATATGAAGCACCTTTCTAATGAAATATGAATTTCCCTCTTTAGCACAGTCATCACTTATCATTTGGTTGCTTAAGGAATATGTGATAATGTGACTATTTGAATTATAATTAATCAATCACTTAAAATAAGCATTGCACGAATACCACTTGGTCATATTTAAAGGATTTCATATTGCTATTTGTGTAACCTTAATTCAGTCTACTATTTTGTGCAGGGCTTTGATCATAAAATGAGGACCATCAAGGAATTTTGTTGGAGGAGGAAATTACTTATAATATATCCACCTATGAAGTGATATAAAAAAAAAGAAGGGGGAAACAAAGTTATAAAGTATGAAATTCAAATGGGGGATATGCATATTGCCAACCAAGTTTACAAAGAGAACAATAGCCAAAGATCACCTATGAGTCCAGATCGAGAAGAAGATCTTAATTCCCAAATTATGCACTTAAAAGGCAACCAACTAATGATCAACTCATATGGGAAGACAAGTCGGTGTATGGAAACATGCCAAAGGAAGTTGATGCCAAAAGTCAAAGAGGTTTTCTACTAAAGTATGAAGCAAGAAGGAGTTGTCTTGTTCTCCACCAGACGATCGTGATTCATCAATGTTATTTGGCACATTAGGTAGGTAGTCAATCCATTTCACGGTGGCACAAATCTGCAAATGAGGCTCATTTGATTCACTAAAGGATGGACTTGACTGATTAAAATGTTGCAAGTTCATTAAGAAAGAGGACACTTTTAAATAGTTTCAGCTATAGAAAAAGGGCAATGAGCAAGAAGACAAAAGTGCTACAGTGACAGGTGACTCGGGGAAAACATAGAAATGAAACAAAAACTATATTTTAAATTGCCATATATTGAGGGGTAGGTGAAACCCTAATGTAAGAAAATCTGGGCCACATAATGCAAATTAATCCTAGCCATTCATTTGGGCTTTGGAAAACTATAAATAGGGGCCTCCCCTTCATTTAAAAATGGTTGCATAATTGGTGCAAAAGGAATTTGCAACAATAAAAGATAACATTGCATGATTTTATGGATGTTATCTTTGATTTTTCTCATCTCACATGCATGGTTTTACTTCCATGTTAGTTTTAACTTGTAGTTTTTCTTAGATGACTTTAATGGTGTTGGTTGTTATAGTATTTGATGCACTTCCAACTCATGCTTTTTGTGGTTTGTTGATGATGAATCACTTTGTAATGCTAGTTTGAGCTAACTAATTTGCTACAACCTAGTTCAATTGTATATTCATAAGGTGAATGTATGATATGAAAATCTATAATCCTTAGAAGATTGCATTGATTTTGTGTAGTTGTAGGTCTTTCTTGGTCAAGCAAAATCTAATTTGTGGGAAATTTTGTCTACTGTAGCAGTCTTCATGATTACTGTTCATTTGTATCTTAGGATTAGAACAAATTTCTTAACCCTTTCCCTTTTGCTATTTCTTTTAGTCCTTGGTTAGGGTACGATCCGAAGCATCACCATGAAGCTAAATTGGATGAACTTGGTGAGTTTCAACTTGTTGTTCTAAGTGGGTAGCCATTGTTCATTCATTTACAACACCATGAAACTCCATCTACAAACCCAATTTCCCATGCTTTGTAAACCATAAAGGTTGACCCTGTGATACCGAAAAAACACATCAACCAACTAAGATATTCCAAGAATTTTCATGACCTGACACCTAAGAGACCTTGGGGTAGTGATTTTCAACTTGTTTTCTATCTTTCAGGAGAGGTAGTGCACTTGTGTGTTACCTATGTTAAGAAGGTGCAAAAACAACCATCAACAAAACCTCCCTCAACATGTTTATAGGATATGTGTGGGAGAGTTTGGAATAATTAAAACTCCCTAGAGGGGATGATAAACCTTCTAAAATACAATTTTGACACATGTTTCTCATTTCCTCAAACCCATCCGTCTTCATTATTTCATCATTGTCATATGTAGAATTTTCAAGAACTATAATTTAAACCTCGTTTGTTTATTACTACCATGCTTCTCATGTTGGGGACATGAAAATTTTATGTAATGAAACCCTTATTCATAAACTCTATCATCATGAATTCCTTTTGTTCATTTTGTTAGTATCATATTTCTTGTGTAGACTCTACCATGTTCATGGTGAGTTCCCTTAAGAACACACTTACTCATGTCATGTTCAATGTGGTCCTTTGCATATGGGTTTTAGATACAATTTAAGTATCTTTGATATATGGATGCTTTGAAACCCTTTGACTATCACATACCATTAATACTTTTCACTACCATAACTCTTGTATCTTATCTTTTCCCTTAGGATATTGACCTTTATGGTGGTCTTTTATATCTCTTGTCTCCTTTTATTTGTGATATGCTTGAAATCCATTGTCCATTATCTTGTAGGTTTGAATGGTAACTATATCACCACATTATCCACTAGACTGCCCTTACATCTTTATTGATAACTAGATTGAATCACATTCTTCAATAGATTTCCCTTACATCTTTATTGATAAATATATTATACTATCTCATTGCCTACTCCACATCTTGATAATCCCTTGATTCTTTGGCACTATCCACTCATGGATTGTCATACTTGATCTTCCCTCATATATATTGAATTGTCATACTTTTCTTGTTCTTGATTGTACCTTATGAGCTATCATTTACCATAATGAACTTATCTTTGATTGTTCTGATCTTCCATGATGTCATATCTACCTATTTTCAAACTCCCCAATCCCCATGACAGTTTTGCATCCTTCTATGCCTCCTTTTTGACCTTATTCACCTTTAATTTGTACATGGTGTCCATGAATTTATTTTCCTTTAACATATATATGCAGTGTTCTTATCACTATATCCCTTCTAACCTAGTGTCTATCTCTTTTACATGCAACACCACTATGTTGAGTGCTATGAAGGCTTCCTAGTTGAGGTCACAATCCTTGCACCCTAGGAAAGTGAATTGCTATGGTGGCTTAATCATGTTGTACCATAGAAAAAAAGGAATCTTGCTTTATTTGGGGAATAATTGATGATAAACTAGACTTAAGGAGGCCCTTGATTTACTATTGTGAGGTGTTTTACACATCCATACTAGGTCTTGGACCCTTGCAAACTGAATAAAATGCATTTAATGATGTCTTGTAAGGGTGTTGTAAAGTGTTGTAAAAGACTTTCATGGTTTTCTAGACTTAATGAACCCATTTTCCCTTAATTCAACATTATAAAATGTGTTTAATGACATTGTCACATCAATCTAGAAGGCTTGTAAAATAAAATTAATTTTAAACTAGTGTTGTAATGTGTCTTGCACATTCACATTGGTTCTTGTTCCTTCCTAGGCGAAGTGGACCTCATTTTAGTGTTGTAAAGTGTATTTATTCACACTTTCACATTGAATTATGTGTTTGAACCCCTAATTGACCTTTACATCATCACTAATAGGACCCTATTACCCCATATTGTGCATCTTGAGGATTAAATTGATCAAATAACTGACAAAGTCATCATAAAAACTTTATTTCCTTATTTCCTGGCATCCTAGCTAGAAAAATGGCCCTTGTGGGACCCATTCGCCATCCATGGTGAATCAGTCCCATCTAGGTGGGACCCATTCACCATGGGTGGCAAATGAGTCCCATTTGGCCCAATTTTGACCTTTGAGTGGGAAAATTTGAAATTTAAGTTTATTAATCTTCCATGTCAGCCTTAGGGATCCAATTTATGGGATAATAAGGTGGATTTCCTATAAAATCAACTCTCTAAACCCTAAATCACAACCATTCTTCATTATTCATCCATCATTCTTGCATCTCAAGTTAAGCAAGTTAGGGTTTCAACATTTCAAGTCATTAAGATAACAATTCTTAGATATTCAAGGGCATATTCTTCATGTTTTGTTGCAGAAATTCAAGATCAAACATCATGGAAAGGTATTGAATCCACTATTTCATGTTTCATTACATTCTTTCTCTATTTTGGTTTAACTACCTAAAAGGGGTTTGACCAAGGCAAACCCCCATGCCCTAACATTCACCATTTCTCTCTCTTGTCTTGTATGTTTGCATATTTAGACATCTTAGAAGCTTGGAAATCATTGAAGATCAATTTGTAAAGTTATTTAAGTCTGCCATTCATTGTCTAAGGAAAAATATCCATCAAAAGTCACTTTCAGACCCAAAAATCAGAGTTTTGGAAGCAAACACTTGTAGAAAGCCAAAGTAGAGAATGAGAGCTCATGTTTCCTCTTTTGGATCTTCAAAAAATTCAAAAGTGGAATCATTTACCATGGGTGGCGAATGAGTCCCATTTCCAAGCCTGGACATGGTTTTCTGCATTTCTAGATACCCTTTTGTCTAAAATGGGTTCTAGGCCAATTTCACAGTTTTAGAACTAATTCGCCCAGAATGGAGAATGAGTCCCAATAAGCTAAATTTCTAGCATCATCAAGATTTAAAATTTCATTTCTAGCCTTCTTCAATATATTAGATGCACACTTTTAGTTTCATCAATTTCTGTTTCAGTTTTGCATTCATTTCTAGGTGTTTTTGCATTACATAATGTGTTTTCAAACAACTTGTTTTTCTTTAGTCTCCATTAAACAATCAATCCATTTTATCATTTTATTGCATCTATATCATTTAATTTAGGCATAATTCCTTCATACATTCCTTTATTTGAGTGAACCACCTAGATTTTGGGTGTGGGATCTATCTCTTTCCATTAGGTGAAAGATCCTAATTAAGCAAAAGAGATATAGCATTTCACACCCCTAAAATCCATGGTTCACATGTATTCAACCTATAATTTGTGACTATCTTATGGAGTTAATTTTCATTCATGATCCTTCACCTTTGTCCCTCCATCATTTTCAATAGGCCTACAACCTTCATTTTCTCTCTACCATGATATATGCCACTTCAATTCCCTTTGACACCCCTCTATCTTTTGATGGAAACCTTTGTTTTATGCCTATACCATACATTGGTCTAACTAGATTTTTTTCTTTCTATAGGAATATAATCTCTTGAAGACTATCTACTAATTGTTCTAATGACCTTGGCTAGTTTTCTCTCTAAATTGTCTATTGTAATTTCATAATGCATTGATATTATCATCAAAGTTGGTATATTATCATATAATACCATAAATTTCCTCTTGGATTGTCAAAACAAACCTATCACTCTCATCGAAACCATAGAACTGTACCTCTTTTTTTATGGTAGTTTCCTTAAATCAATTTTTTTTGTCATCACTTTTTAATTTATCCATCTAGAAAAACATTATTTAACTATCATATTGTCTTTTATGCTTACTTTCTCATCTTTTCATGTAGAGGTATATAATTCTCTTATAATTTTTCATCACTATAATTTTTCATTTGAACTATGCATTAGTCTTTCAACTATCTTTTATAGGTTTGTAGACTCCTTTTCATATTTCACTTAGCTTACCACATGCCACTTGGTTAGTCATAGGTACTACCAATATGCCACATTTTATATATAGTTAACACTATATCTTCATAACCAAATTATATCATTCTTCACAGTGAACACCATAATGTGTTCATTATATCTTGATTCATGTTATCTCCTTGGACTAAGACTTCCATTAAAAATCATCCATTCAAGGACTTTCACTTGATGGCTCCTTCAGCTGACACTATCTTTACATGACTATTATAGTGATGTTTCACATAAAGTATGATGAAATCCTTACCACTATCATGAATAGTTTAAGGTCTGATTTCTTGCAATATAGGTCACTTTATCATCTGGGTATGTGCAGGATCATCATGGAAAAAATATTCCCTTAAGTACTGAAAAATTTAGAAAAAAACTAGAGTTAGGAAACTTGACATAAAAATTTGAATAAGTTATCTATATTATTTCAAAAATATGTAAGAATAGAATCTGTAGAAATTGAATTTATTTTCTAAACTACTAGATTTTATTTTTTTTAAATCTATGTGGTCAAAATTTAAAATTTCAATGCAGTAATACTTAAATTTTAGGGAAAAAATAAGAAGTAGGTGTCTGTCTGACCACCCTAACCACAATAAAATGATAATATTTTTTTATAAGATTTTAGATATAAGTACATGACTCATGTCCCAATGTGATGCATATTTTTTTGTAATTTTTTTCCAAGTAAATAATTAATTGTGAATTTTTATTACAAATTTTAAAAAATATAAAAACTCGTATGTCTAACCACCTTAACTTGGTCAAAACTTCATGAAATTCATTTTTTTTAATACTATAGTATGCAAAGCATAGAATGTGATGCATGTTTGAGATTCAAAAAATGTGATACCGTTTGAAAGCTATAGATATTTTTCAATCAGCCTATCAATTAGGACTTTAGTCAGAAATCAAATAGAAAATGAATAATAATTATTTATTAAATTAAAAGTAAATCATAATTTATAATGGTGGAAAGCTGAAAATATCCTTTAAAAACCCTTTTCGTTTCATCAATTTTGGGTTAAAAAAAGTTTTCAGCCACATACCCTACACATAGCCATCATATCGCCACTTTTTGGCCCATCATGATCTTGCACATACCCATCTCTTCATGATTTGAAATAATCCCTTTGTTTTATTTTTGTATAAGTATTTTATGGTCATGCATTGCTCTATTTATTTCCACCATATTATCATTACTTATCCTCCTCATATCCATTGGGTTTGAATGAACAATAACCTCAATAATCTCCATCATCTACAAATGACCAATAAAAATCTCCTCATTATAGTTTGAACATGCAATAAATTGGTCTCCTTTACACCATTCTTCTATCATTATGTTATTTTATTTTCATCGTTTCCTTACTCTACCATGCATAACTATCCTTTTCATACTCCTCTACCATGAATTCTTTAAAAACAAAGGATTTTCTTACGGGTATGTGCAGGATCATCATGGGAAAAAAAAGCCCTTAAGTGGCAAAAAAATTAGAAAAATCAGAGTTAGGCAACTTGAAGTAAAATTTTGAATAAGTTATCTATATTATTTCAAAAATAAGTAGGAATAGAATATGTAGCAAATTGAATGTAGTTTCTAAACTACTAGGTTTTTTTTTTTTAAATCTATTTGGTGAAAATTTGAAATTTCAATGCAGTGGTACTTAAATTTCAGGGAAAAACAAGAAGCAGGTGTCTATCTGACCACCCTAACCACAATAAAATAATAATTATTTTTTTACAAGATTTTAGATGTAAGTAAAGGACTTATGTCTCGATGTGATGCATATTTTTTTAAAAAAAATTCCAAGTAAATAATTAATTATGAACTTTTTATTACAACTTTTAAAAAATATAAAAACTTGTATGTCTCATCACCTTAACTTGGTCAAAACTTCATGAAATTCACTTTTTTTTTTTAATCCTATAGTATGTGAAGCACAGAATGTGCCACATGTTTCAGATTCAAAAAAGGTGATACCATTTGAAAGCTATAGATGTTTTTCAATCAACCTATAAATCAGGACTTTAGTTGTAATTCAAATAGAAAATGAATAATAATTATTTATTAAATTCAAAGTAAAACATAATTTATATTGGTGGAAAGTTGAGAATCTCCTTTAAAAACCCTTTTCGTTTCATCAATTTTGGGTTAAAAAAAGGTCATCAGCCACATACCCTACACATACCCATCATATTGCCACTTTTTGTCCCATCATGATCCTGCACATACCCTTTCATAAGACTTACATCCATGGATTTCCTTTACACTACATGTATTATAAGTTCATTTTAATGACTTCCAAACCCCTGTATTCTACCCATTGGACAATCAACTCCATGTCTTCTTACTGTCACCAAAGAAAATCCTTTTGAATATTGTATGTTATATTATGAGGATTTTTCTTCATGTTTCTCATGACTTTGTGTTAAATCCCATAGGTCTCTTACCCTATATTTTATTACTAGCTTCTCTATCACTAGTTTTTATACCTTGTGTTTGCACCATATAGTTATCATTTCAACACCCTTTATTGACATGAAAAAAATACCCCTTTTATAACAACTACTCTTTTAGAAATCTCCGCCCTTTATCACTTGTCAACACCCTTTAATTTGATGATAAGGGATTTAACCTAGCTTGAGAGTGGCTTAGAGAAACCCTTAGATATTTGGGTAAAATAGGAATAAAACTTGTAACTAGAACTCATGAACTCTAGAAGACTATCTATGATAGACCTTTAGGATTTTGGTAGGTCCTACACTACATAGACAATGTTAACCTTTATACTATTCTAAACTCAATATTTAATTTATGATTGTCATAAGGAGCTAGAAATCCCTTACTTCTACTTCAACAATGAGGCTATTTCTATGCATGGTCACTAAATTTCATGAAATTTCATTCAAATTTTTTGAAGAATACATACATTTCCATCATCATTGTCTTCAACATGTATTGGACATAGATGGCTCATTTTTGTGTCCTTAATGTGTCTTCCACCCCTTGTGTTAGCTCTACAATGTGGTGAAATTTCTTCATAAACTTCTTCAATGTGGAGGGCTTTGGAAAATAAATAAGTAACCTCTACACCAAAAATGGGTACTATCTTCAACACAAATAAAATAGAAGCCCTAATATCTCTAATGCAATGTGAGTGAAAATCCCTCAAGAGGAAAACAAAACTTTATTTTTTAATTTTTTTTCCCTCTCTTTCGCTCATCATAGAATGTGATGAAAGATACATTAATTTTTTATTTTTCTCAATTACCACCAAAGAATCCACTTTTCTTTTGACTTTTAAACTTTAAACTTAAAAATTTATCTCTAAGACCACCCTAGTGGTTATTTATACCTAGGGGAAAAATAAGCTAATAGTTATGTTTATGGTTTTGATTCCTAAGGTTTGAATTTATTCCCATGTTATTGCTAGGTAATTTTTAAACTTGCACTTGTTCTTTCATGGTATTTTGGGGATTTGCTTATTGTTTGCCTCTTGTGGTGTTTTCTTGTTTTGCCTATGTTTGGTAGCATGCGCACTATATCATTTATTTTCCTTTTTGGATTCAAATTGGCCTTTCATTTTCCATTCAAATGGTTTTTTTTTTGTTTTCATTTTATTTTTTCCTTTATTGAATCCATTTTTGTCATGGCACATTGTTCGAGGTTATTTGTGATGTTGTCATTACATCTCATCAAACCATTGGTCTATTTAATGATCTCATGCCATTTCAACATGAAATAAGGGTCCTTCACAATCCTCAATCTCCAATGTTGAGGTTTTTTTTATTTTCCCTTTCCATGTAGGATATACATCTTCCTTATCACTTGTTGAGGTTGATTTATTCATATTATCATTTTGGCTACCATTCGAATCCCATAGAAAATAATATGCAACATTTTCATATGAGTCATTTAATTCATTTCAATCTTCCTTTGAGTTAATACCTCATTCGTTAATATATATTTAAGTGTTAATTTTGTAGCCCCATCTCATGGACTGTAAACATTACTAAAGTATGAAATGTTCTTACATTTTGGTGACCTCCCTTCACCACATTCAAGAAAATTGTTCATGTTCAACATCTCTTATGAAATACAAGATAAAAAAATACATCTTTTGTTTCAAAAGGAATCATAAAATATAGATCCTTGAGAACTAGACGTCTCCCTACTCAATATCATTTGTAAGAATGAATTAAAAATAACAAAGATAAATAATCTTATAACACTATAAATAACTGATCATTTACCTTGAGGTTTTCATTGACTTGCTAATGCTTGTAGTTGTAACTTTCCTATGATTTGAATTAAAAAAATATTTAAAATATTAATCAAAGTTTTGATTGTATTTATATCAATCCATATTTGGAAAATTTCAAGGAATTTTTAAATGGTATAGTAATCATTTAGTGAATATTTCATGGAAATGTTGGGTGAATCACACTTCAATAAAACACATACATTGTAATTTTCAAAGCAATTATGGCCCTAGGATTAGCATGGAGTTATAATGGTATTGAAAAATGTGTCCTCATACATAATGAAATTTTAATGGTATTGCCATGAATATGCAAGAGAAAATCAATACACACCTTTGAAATTTTAGGTGAATCATTGTTAGAAATACGTAGTTTACTATGACAAAAATATTAGTTAAAAATTCCTCATAAAAAAATCAATGGTGAATTGAAATGCATTTGATTGGTAATTCATAAAATCCAAGTGAGTTGGGCCCCGCTGGTTGTAATATATTCACAAAATTAAAATTTATGGATATGATCTAGATTTTCTAATTGGTGAAGATTCACCACTAAAAAAATTGTTGAATGACATGATTTTTAACAAAAAATATTACCATTTATGTTAAATTTGATAGCCATTTACACTTCAAAATATTAATATTTAATAATAAAAATAACATTTTCAAAATAAAAAGCACATAAAAGTTATGTCTCCATGTATGTAATAAATAAAATAGTTTCAAAGTCTCCCACTCATGGAAAGCCACATGATAATTTGATAGCAAATTTAAGGGCTGAGGTTGAATGGAAACCACTAAAAGAAGGTTTGGTAAAATTGAATTTTGATGGGGCCTCTAGGGAGAATCTAGGCCTTTCATGTACATGTATACTTAATGTTGAAAGAATGAAGAATAAACCCTCTGGTGTGTTGTCATTGATGCCAACATTGTTTGGTGATAGTTTTGTCTAATCTGGTAAATAGTATTTATGTTACCCCGATCCGGTAATTTGGTCCAGAATTGCTCATATTAGAAGGTCGACCTATGTGGTTCTAGTATGTTATTCAGGACTATTAAATTCATCTATGAACAAGTTTTTAGCGATTTTGGTTAAATGGGTTGAAAGATACAATTGACAGAAGTTCAACGTACAGATTGAATGATGTTAGTCAATTTGGTCTATTTTTATGATCAAGTCTACTTCCGGATGACATGAATAAGTGGTATGAAGATTAATATGTTGTGCGGATGTCAAAGAGATAATTTTTAGGTCTATGCCGACCTAAATCATTGCCTTGCAAGTTTTGTTTGTTTCAAGGTTTGGGTCGACAAGCTATTTTGGAATTAAGTGTGTGTACATCTAATTAGGCTGACCTAATTAATGTGTGTGGATGTTATAATATATATATATATATATATAATATTTTTGTATTAAAGATGTGATATGTGATAAGAGGAGATGTGTGATAGTGTGGTATTATGCGAGCTTATATCTATAAGCTTTGTATCAAGGTAGAATTGCAATGTATGTTGTAAAACTGTAAACCAGTGTAGGATTTTGTATTTCAGAGCTTAGTGAGAACTAAATTTAGCACATGAAAGGTGTATTCCATCAGTTCACCTCCTGGCAATGAGCCATACTCTATTTTGTAATCATTTTAGGTTGTGAGCCTCTCAAAGGCAGTGTGTATTGGTTGTAAGCCACTATAATATCTTATATCCAGTTATAATATATTGTGAGCTGATCCCCACCCTAGTTTTTCCCATTTGGGGTTTTCCATGTTAAAAATCCTAGTGTTTATGTGTTATGTGGTGTTATGATCTCTTTCAGGTCTTTACTTACAATTGTAGTTAGATATGCTTTAAAGTTTGGATGGTTTATAGCTGGAATGTTTAAAAGAATAATGACTCACCCCTCCAATTAGTATTATGGGTGTTCAACACTTAGAAATCATGTTGGCTCAATGATTGGTGCAACATCAGAAAATTATTGATAGACACTAATGATAAAAAATAATTTCAAGCAATTCAATTGGGTTTAAAAATTGGTATTTCACTTAGAGTGAAAAGAATAATAATTGAAGGGACTCCTTATTAATAACTAATTCCTTACATAAAGGTTGTTGTCCAAATTGGAAACTAAACAAAACTATTAAAGATTGAAACCTTCCAAATCGAATGCATGTATAGGGAAGCAAATGAAGTGGTAGATAAAATTGTTGATTTCGACAATTGATGAGGATGCCATGGTACAACTTGGTGTGGTGGAAAATGTGAGGAGAGATTTCGTATTTGATATACCTAACCACAAAATAACGAATCCTTTAAAATCCATATCATAAGATTGAATTCCCTGCACTCTCATTCATGGAAAAAGTTTGTGGAAGCACTCATTTGAATTGGACTAATGATGATTTTATAATCTGAGATAGATGATATAAAATATATTTGGAATATGGTGTATCCCACTGCAATTGGAGTCATGGATTCAACATTGTTTCTCTCTACAAAAGTGATACAAATTGCATTTAAGGGATATATCTCATAGCTTTGTTTGAAGAAAGTTTTTGAAACAAAATTCAGTGTGTTCTATACATTGTGTGAATAGTCTTAGGGGATACATTCATGGTGACAACTCATAAACATTGGATTAATAAGTTGATGTTTCCTCAATGCTTATTGTTGTGATGCTAGATCTTGGTGAAGTGAAAGAATATGTTAGGGAGGTTGCAAAAATGTTAATTAGACCAAGGTGGCATGAAGGTTTGAAGAAAATAAGGACTATGGAGTGTTGGGGTTGGGGTTCCTTCTTGAATAGGGTTCCTAGCCTGCTCTCCTCCCTAACTATAATGGGTCATGAGCTCCATTTATTATTAGAGTGGTAGGAAAAAAGGAGGAAGTCCACAAGTAGAGGGAAAAACAGGGACTGGAATTTTTGAAAGCAGTTGTAGGGAGTGTGGAGTAGTCATTTGTTGTGGAACCGAAGGACTCGGTCCTATATGAGGATGGTGAATCTATTGTCGAAGAAAGTGTTAAATAAATATCTAATGCAATATCTTACAATTAGGATATAGAGTCTTTTAACAAAAAATGTATAAAGACAAACTATATTGGAGAATTTTCAGGCCCTCCTATGGAGTAGCCATTTTGATCTCTATATTTCCTATTAGTACTAGTTAGTATAATGGGAAGCGACTCCCTATTGTCTATTTCACTTATCAAAATAAAAAAATAATTTCAAAGTAAAATAAAATAATTTTGAAGTAAATAAAATATTTTCAAATTGATATCACTAGACATTTTAGATAAATACATTTAAAATATCTATCCTAAAAATTATTTATTGACTTAAGAATTACTTTATTTTACTTTAAAATTATTTAAAAATTATTTTATTATCAAATTATATTTTTGTTTTCATATATTATAATGACATAAAACTCTTTGATGCCACTCTATTACACATAATTTAATTATGTACTGATTGTAATACAACACGACCTTTCTCCATCTTATCTATACTTTTTATCTTAATTACTCTAGATTGATGGTGGTCCGTGATTTTGATAACAAATACCATTAAGTACTTTGAAATTTGAAATATTTGATCTAAATCTTAAATGACAGATTTTTTTATTTTTTTTTAATTTGATTAACAATTATTGATATGATATTATTAAAAAGATTAAACATTGAATCAATGCTATAATAACTATTGGAGCATATTCAACGGTTCCTTTCCCCTCAACACACGTTACAAGAGAAAACCCAAACCAGTTGGTCGTGAAACTAAATGCTTTTCAAAAATCAGACTGCTATCCAGGAAAGCGAGATCTGATCAGTGATCACCATTCATCAATGCCATACACAGAAAAACTTGAGTGTGTTGCACGTCACTGCCATGAATAGCAATTAAACCTGCGTCTAGAAACTAAACAGGATAGTTGAGGTTGGTGTATTCGCATTAATATGCTGCAATACTTACAGTTAGGAACATTAATTCTCTACTCTTGAATGTTCACAGCCTGAACCGGCTAAGAAATCGCGTTGGCAACTCATTGGTGGCGACGATTGCCGTGGGTTATAATAGCAGCCAACTGTCATTATCTTTGACAAATCAAGCTTCTCGTTTTCGTTTGGAGCAAAATGACATCGGTACAAGTCCAATCCATTGCAGGGAGTGGGTTAACATTAATACCAGCTGAATTTATCAGGCCTGTACACGAGAGGCCCACTGTCGATGATAACGATAGTCCTGCTGCACAGATCCCGGTCATAGATTTGGCCGATTTACATGAATCCGGCCACTGTGGCGAGAAAACAGTGGCTCAGATAGGAAGCGCGGCTCGTGAATGGGGAATTTTCCAAGTGGTTTATCACGGAATTTCCGAGCAACTCATCCAACGATTGCAGAGCGTGGGCAAGGAGTTCTTCGATCTTCCGCAGGAGGAGAAGGAGAGCTACGCCAACGATTCCCTCGCAGGCGTTATGGAGGGCTACAGGCACCCGGTTGGCCCGCAATCTCAATAGCAATAGGGAGTGGATTGACTACTTTTTCCATATGCTCTGGCCTCCTTCCATCAGAAACCTTAGAGTCTGGCCTAAGCGCCCTTCCTCTTACACGTCTGTACGCTTCCTTCCTTTGTTTAAATGTTTTAAAAATGGATTTTATTGGTGAATTTGTATTTTTCTTTAAACAATATACTTTTGAGTTTTAATTCATTTAGATGGTTCATCTGAAATCACACTAATAGTTGTTCTTTATTGGAGAAGCTAGTGTGATTTTAGATGAACAATCTAAACAAGACACAGCTTAAAAGTGTGTTGTTTAAACCCCATTATGAATTGGTATTGCTTACTTTTAGTTAGTCTTTATTGGAGAAGCTAGTGTGATTTCAGATGAACAATCTAAACAAGTCATAGCTTACAAGTATGTTGTTTAAACCCGATTACTAATTGGTATGCTTACTTTTAGTTGGTGTTTATTGGAGAAGCTAGTGTGATTTCAGATGAACAATCTAAACAAGTCATAGCTTAAAAGTGTGTTGTTTAAACTCGATTATGAATTGGTATGCTTACTTTTAGTTGTACTACAGAGAAGTCAATGATGAATATGGAAGAGCACTTTTGCAATTGTTGAATAAGCTGCTTTCAGTCCTATCAATTTATCTTGGACTAAAAGAAGATGTATTGAAAGAGGCACTTGGTGGTGAAGATTTAGAAATGGAGATGAAAATAAATTATTATCCGCCATGTCCTCAACTAGAGCTTGCTCTAGGAGTAGAAGCCCACACAGACATGAGTGCTATGACTCTTCTTGTCTCCAACCAAGTTCGAGGACTCCAAGTGCACAAGGATGGTCATTGGGTTACTGTGGATTACATTCCTAATGCTATAATCATTCATATTGGAGACCAATTGGAGGTTGGTATTGCAACCTTTTTCCACCACTTCTTTCTTTTTTGATTTTGTTAAATTTTGACTTACAATGTTATACATGGTGCAGATATTGAGCAATGGAAAGTATAAGAGCGTTTTACATAGAGGTGTGGTAAGCAAGGATAAAGTGAGAATGTCGTGGGCAGTATTTTGTACTCCCCCAAATAATAAAGTTATTGGTCCAATGAAAGAGATGATTAATGAGGAGAGCCCTCCATTATTCAATGCTAAGACTTATGCATATTTCAAGTATTGCAAGATTAATAAGCTAGAGCAATAGAATTAGCTATTACCCCATAAAGTGCAATAAATATGTTGATCTAATAAAGTTATTAGCCCAATGAAAGAGATGATTAATGAGGAGAGCCCTCCATTATTCAATGCTAAGACTTATGAAGATTCCAAGTATCGCAATATCAATGAGCTAGAGTGATAGAATTAGCTATTGCCCCATAAAGTGCAATAAATATATTGATAAGTATATATTGATTTTAAAAAATGTATTGTAAATTTATGTTGATTTTTTGTTAGTATATGTTTTAATAATGAGTTTCAAAATAGTAAAAAAAAATTATTATTTTTATTAGATTTTGTGTCTTATTATAAGATATTTTGTTATTAGAATATTTTAGTGTTAAATTAATAGAAAAAATGATTTATTCTTTAAATCTTCACCTCATGAATAGTCTATATCAAATCATTAAAGTTTGAATATCATGCATGTCACCTTTTAAAGATGCAAATGTCCATTGACATAATCAAACATAATAAAATGAAGTTACAATTTAAAGGAATTGCTATGATTTTACTCTTGTCAATATTAGATATTTAAAGTATGCATAAATTTTTGAAAGGAAACTTTCAATGGATAACCATCACAATTAATTTGCTTAAGAGGTCAAGTTGAATGTCAAATTTAAGGCTTAATGGTGGGGAGCCATAGAATGGGCAACCCATTCCAATCTAACTTCATACTATTTGGTGCTTATTCATTGCAGACCTTTGGGGGCCTACGCCACACCATTCTAATTTCCTCTAGTGTCTAAAACATTGAATCTGCATTGGTAAAGTCTAGGAAGGTGCATTATAGGGATAAGTATCCACATGTTCTTTTTATTGATCTTAGATTGTAGATGATTGATTATGCTTCACTAGGTGTGCTAATCAAAAGTCCCCTAACTTCTCATTTAACTTGAATTGAGCAAAACATTGTTGTACTCTTAAAATTAGAGCAATATAGAGGCTATGTTAGAGATAATATCTAATTTAAACCCTCAATTCCTCATAGGATATGGTTTTTGAACAACAAAATCTCAAAAGATTAAGTGAATCCATAACACGTATTCACCATCTTCAAGAATAGTAGAACTCTCAATTCTCTAAGGAATATAGAAAGTGTCATCAAACTAAAAAAAAATTGTTACTATAAGCATTCAAACAAACCATCATTGCAAACCCATTAAAAACACTCAAGAAAAGAAAAGAAGAGACAACCACATCAAATACATCAAAAAAGTCCACATGGGAAAAGAAAAGATGAGCACAACATATAGGTAAGAAAAACATAATGATCTAAACTCACCTTGGATCATTTGGTTTGATTTTTTCCTTACTAATCATTGACCAAACCCTAATATTTCCTTGTATTCATTTTATATTTGTTGTGCTACTCCAATTTGTTTAAAAGGCCCCTAAAACCAATAATGTTAGCATTATAGAAATAGTTGGAAGAAATGTGTACTTCCTTTTTCAATTTTAAGTATATTAATTTTTCTTTTCTCAAGTTCATTTATTTGAGTTAAAATATTTATACTTTTTGTTAGAAAAATATTCACTATGAACCTCCAATATTGTAATATTTACTAAACAAAAATCCTAATACAAGTGCAAATAAATTATGCCCATTAAGTGAAATTATGAAACATTCATTTCCCACATTAATCCATTGATGAAACAAATGTATATCTTGGACCTACAATTTTTTTGACAAAATAATGACATAAAATAAAATGTTATGAACAAGAATGAGAAAAAATAAGCATAGAGAGAAGCTAAGAGACATTGAGAGACGTGGGGAAAAACCTTTTGGATAAAATAAAACTCCTTCCAAAGCACATAACCAATGTATTATTCAACAACACATAATAGTTGGATTACTTTTCTAACCTCTTGACTTGAAATGGAGATCAACATCCTACTCCTCTAGGGAAGTTTGATATAACATAACCTTATAATGAATTTTTTTCAATCTTGTCAACCCAAGTAGCTAAATAAATAGGCAATAACAAAGTTAGAAATAGTAAATAGTCTTGGAAGTCATGTCCAACACAAGAGGTATGTAACCCACTTATCTATGACACATTTTGTAATGCCCGATGTCCAAGTTGAGGATCCAAACTAGAAAAATAATGCTCCCTTAAATGTGTAAGATTTTTTCATAAGTTTTCATAGTCAAGTAACTAACTAGGGTTCTCCATTTGGTCATATTTCATCTTTAGCAAGATAATTTATGGCATGCATCATAAACCAACATAGATTTGGTCAAGCTTCTTGATGCACTTTGTAACTGTTGGTTTATTTTTACTAATAACCAAGTTGGTCTTCTAATCTACCTATGGAATTGCCTATTCCAATCAAGGGCAGCTCAAAGGACTTGGACCAACTGACAAGGACTTTAAAAATCCTCCTACACTTCGGGCTTTGCAAAACCCCAGAGGGTGATCCCTTAATGTGTTTACAACCTCTTCACCATTATTATAAACAACATTAACAATAACAAATAATCTCACTTAATAGCTCAACATGATAGGATAATATTGAATAGAATTGGTTGTTCATTGATAATATCAACTATCTAGAGCATGAGATAACTACAACACAATCCACATTATAAGATAGTCCTTGATTTGAAATTTTTAGCAAGCTATAGGAAAAGACAAACAAATAATAAATCATACGGGTAATTACAACTTAGATTAGTCATATATCTATTTTAGGAGACAAATTCATACGCATCTAAGGGTTTATGACAGATTTAACAAATAACATATAAAATCCTTGACGACATTGCATTGTAACCTCATCAATATGTATTCTAACTCAATACTACTTATCAAATCCTTATACAGAACATATCCACCTATAATCCCATTCAAGCATTTTAATTAATTCCTTGAATTAAAGCTAAAATAGAATCATACACACCACAACAGTGAGATGAATGAAACAAACCTTAGTTATCTTATTCAAAGTTTAGATATGCACATGTACAATGGAGAGACATGAGCTTGAATTTATCATTTCAACTCAAATGCTAGTACTGTTATACAACATTAAATCCCCATAAATTTAAAACCTATTACAGAATGACTCAAAACCTAAATTGCATTTCTCTCTAAAACCATCAAACTTTACAATTTGCTCTGCAACTTCACCTAGACTCGACCCAAAATTATCTAACTTCCTAACCCATACTTCTGGCCTAGAAATCCTTCTTATAGAAAATGAAGGAGAAAACAAGCATCGGGCCAAAAAGTACACATATCACTAGCCAATTGGAGCACTTAGTGATATTCCAAAAATCGTTACAACAACAATCACCCTGGAGAATATTCTTGTCCATCGTGCCCGCTGAGAAAAATTGCTACAGCAACAAAAAACCATAAGAATCTTGTACCAAGATTGCCACCAAAGAAAGATTGGAAATTATTGTAGCTACAACATCTTATCTACCACCCGTTAGTAGCTCATTCTTTTTACTCTTCGTTAGTCAAATATTTAGTTACCCATTTCTGATATTCTTCATCAATCGACCAGTCAAAATTAATCACCTCATTCACCTTGGTACTATAAGGTGTGTATTTTACCACTACTTGATTTGCATCTCTTTCAAAAGATTCCAAAAATGAGATGGTACTAATGATTTTATCCATACAACTCACCAATAAATCATAATCTGAGTCATCAAAAATTAATTTAATTTGATAATTGTTGACCTCACTTGCTTGATCTTGCCATTGCTGGAGTGACTTTACTTTCCCCTGCTCATCAATTATATCAGGTAACAATGTGTTACCCTAATCATTAAAATTCTTCACTAATTCCCTGATCTTCCTACTCAAATCATCTGGTAGGGTCTGAAAACCTTGCAGTGATTTAACTAATTATACTTGAGTAGGCCTTAATGATTGGGGCCTATTACTTGTATCAAACCTTGAGGCCTTATACATTACATCTAAATAACTGGACCTAGGGATCCAATTTTCAATCAATGGTATCACTACCTCCTGATCCCTATCAATATTCTTTATTGCATCTAATAATAAAGAATATAAAGAATGTATAGATGACAATTTATTATCAACCCTCACATTTAAATGTCTCAAGACAACAGTAACAATCTCCCTTTGCTTTGAAAGAGATCCTTGCTCAGTTACCTTCAAAGATGCTTGTAATTCATCAATTTTGTACATGAGCTTCTTCTTTGTAGGATCCACAGAGCATTCTATTTCTTCACCAATGTCCTCTAAAGAAGGGGTGAAGGAAGGATTTTGACTGGGAGACCCTGGTGTGGAAACAATTGGAGAAGCAAGAGGCACTCTCCCTGATGTGGAAGGAAATATACTATTCCCCAGAGCACCTGATGTCTCCCCAATCTATTTATACCTTAACCTTTCCACCTCATTCTACAGGTCAACATTCTTTTGCTGCATCTTGCTATATTCCTCAATTAAAGGTTATACTTCTCCATTAGGCTCCTCTTTTCAGCCTCCTCCCTTTCAAAAGTCTTTTGAGCCAATTTAGCCACATTCACAATCAAATTAGTGGCCTCGGTGGTTGAGGTCTCTGAAGCCCTCTTTATTATTAGCCCTCCTCTTAAATTTGGGTTGATATCAGAAACATCTGGATTTCTCCCTTATGGGGTCAATGCCCAAATTTCCAAGGTTTCATACTCTTCACTGAAAATAGAGTCTTTTAGTGCTACCTTGACCTCTTCTTCAGAGTCTTCCAAGGGATGCTTGGACTTCAAAACAACATTAAAGGCTATTGCATCTACAATGTTCGATTCAGGCAGAATCATTACACCAGCCTGAGTCACCAGTTTTCTTCCTTCCTCAGGAGTGGTGCTCTTGAATTCTTCCATTAATTCAATTTTCACTTCCTCATCATTCTCCTAGTCTGACATGTCAGGTCTTAGTTCTCTTCTCTTCTTATATTTATCTTGATATTCTTCAAACTTCATATTCCATACCAATTGCAAGAATACATGAGTCTTTACAAATGCATTGTCATCTAGAAATTCCTTGTATGCTTCCATCCTTGCATTTTGTACACATTTTCCTTTTATATCCAAATCAGACAAAACCAATTCAGTTGGCCTAGGAGGGGAAGGCATACCAACCTGCATGTCATCATTAGTAACAACAATTTCATCCATCAGATCCTCCTAGGGTTGATCAGTTTTTTTCTTCTTAGGGCTTGGCATAGATGGTGGTGATGAGGGACTATCTTCTAGTGATGATTCGAAATAAATGATTTTAATTGCCCCAGGCATTTTGAATTTTGGACCTAGCTGTGAAGGAAATTTCATTATTTGCTTCCCCTTTCTATCCACTTCTTCCTCATCACTTTTGTCATCCCTTTTCCTCCTATAAATGGGCCTTCTTCTTGTAGGCTGATATGTTGGCCTGGTTTCAATTGGTCTGGCACCTTGTTCTTGTACACCCAGACTCAATTCTAAATTTATCTTTTTGGTCTTGAAGGTTCCCATAATTTCCTTGAAGTTCCCCATTAGAAAGTCAATTTTCTTATGGTATGGACTGAACTCCAACAATGGATAATACTTTAGATCTATTTTGTGCACAATAGCTAATAGCTTATCATCAGCTATCCATTTCTCCTTGTTCAACTCCTTCCTATTTAGATCAAATTCATTTCTAATCAGGTCCTTAGGAAAGTTGAACTCATTCACAAACTTGCCAGCCTTTGTTCTTTGTCTAAAAAGGGCAAAGAAACCCTCAGGATCATGTTGCCGCTTTGTGACACACCTTAAATGGTAATCATCAAATAATTTCCCAAAATGTACCCAGCCTCCTTTTGAAAAGGAAAAATCAGACACCATTGTATATGTAATTAGAGAAATTTCCAAGTTAGATTGCAAATAGCATAAAACCATTAAATCCCTAATAACAATGGAGAACAATGAAAGCAAGAAACATGAGAGTATGAAACAAATTCAGCTAGTCTTCAAGCCTCCATTGATTCACCTCCATTGGTCTTCTCCATCTTGCTGAAAATGATATAATTGCCCTCAAATTTGAAGTGCAACTATAATCTATGACAAAGCCAAGCAAAATATTGAAGTAATGTGTATGCTCAAGCACTCAAAAAGTTCTCAAGCATACTAAAAATAACTTGTGTGTATTGTGTGTTTAAAATGACTTGAGAGACGGCCTTTTAAAGAATTCCAAATGGTGAATGGACGGACAGGATTAAAAGTTGGTGAAGCCCTAAGATCAACGGCTAGGATTCAATGTGATAAGGATGATTAGGGTTAGGGCAACATTAGGTCAAAGTTAGGGAAAACCTTTAAATGAAGGGTTGGGATTTAATTGGAGATAATCAAATCAATGGTGGAGAAAAATAGGTAGTTGGCATAATAGAAATTATTTAATTTATGGAGGAATGTTGACTTATGAATTAAATAATGATTTAATTCATAAGACTTGATATTTATAATTATTTTAATTATTTATTTTGGTGGGATGGAAAGTGGGCTAAATAAATAAGTTTATTTAATTTAAGGATAAATGGTAATGTTGGTAATCAGAAATTTATTTAATTATTAGAGGGAATAAGAACTAATTAGTGACGTATTTAAATAAATAAATGTAATTTATTTGTTTAAATAATCACGGAGGAATAATTATGACATTAGGATGTGATTAAATAATTGAATTATGTGAGGAAGAAGCATGGTCATTGTAGAAAATATGGTTTGCAAGATGAGGCCATTTTTATGTGTCTAAATTTTGCCCCTCTTTGACATGATGCAGTTTATTGCATTGTGTCAAAGAACAAGTCAAAAAATTGCCCCAGTTTGAAAGTGAGGAGAGGAAGGATGACGAGGAGGTAGTGGTATGCCCCCTCGAGAGGACAGGCGGGTTCAAAGAACATGAGTGTCCTCTCGAAATGGATGAGAGGACTAGAGGATGAAGGAATAGAAGAAATGTTATCATGGAAATCATGGATGTGAGGATGAAAAAGGAATACTTCAATATGTTGCCATATAACATCATAGGCATTGCATAATCATCATTGGGCGGTAAAATGTGACAAATGGACAAAAAACACCATGATATGACATAGACCAAGGTGTGCAAGCTCGTCCACTTGGGAAAAAAAAACATCCATAGACAAGGAATGTCCTAACTCATACTAAAGGCTAAGTTGGCCCAGTCTTTTTGTCAAGACACACCAAAGACAACAATCAAGGAAAATTAGGCCACGAGACATCATTGCACCTCTAAATCCTTCATGGGACATCCTCGAGGTAACTAGTAACATGACCAAGAGACAAAAATAAAATAAAAAGATAAAACAAAATAGACCAGCAAAATCAACAGCCATTCAATATATTTGCCAAGATTTGTGTGTCAAAGGTTGATTGTGTGATAGTTTGACAGTTTGACGATTTGATAGTCTAACAGTATTGACGATTTGACGATGCCTATTGTTAGGAAGGACACATCCTGAAAAGGCCAATGACTATGTGATGAAGCCTATCGTCAGGAAGGACACATCCTGAAAAGGCCAATGACTATGTGACGAAGCCTGTCGTCAGGAAGGACACATCCTGAAAAGGCAAATGGCATTTTGATAGGGTCCAATTCCAAGAAGGACACATCTTGAAGGGGACCATAAAGTGACTAGGTTGACATTGTGTTGGCCATTTAATAGATGTTTGGCTTGATGACTAACTGGGCTATATTGTCTATTGGTTCACAATTTGAATGTTGATGTTCAAATGATTGTCTTGTTTCTGAGTGTGACTATGTCTGACTTATTTGACAAAAATGAAAAACCCTAAAGGACTAACCTAGATGGCCTCGACATCGATTGATGCCCTTGCCTACGTCCTGCACTCAGAGACCTCGTAGTTCGATAGGGATGGATGAACATATTGAAGATGAATTGACATGTTTTGACTTGACCTGACAAACCCTAAGGGACTGAACCTAGGGGGCCTCGGGGGCACATCAATTGATGGCCTTCCCTATGTAGCAAATGCGCAAAGACCACGTAGTTTGACTATTGACAAAGAATAACATGACTGACATGACTAACTTTGACTCTGTTTTTGGGATTTGTGATGTTATTTGGATGTTTTTTGTGCTTTCATTAGGACATTTTTCAATTTTTAGGTCTTTTTTCAAGACTGTTTATGATTTTTAGAATTTTTTCAGGACTTTTTATGATTTTTAGGAATTTTTTTAGGACTTTTTATGATTTTTATGATTTTTTCTAGGACTTTTTATGATTTTTATGATTTTTAGGACCCTTTATGATTTTTATGATTTTTTTTCAGGACTTTTTATGATTTTTATGATTTTCTGGACCTTTTATGATTTTTATGTTATTTTTAATAACTTTTTATGATTTTTATGATTTTTTCGATTGTCAAGACCATGTGCGATACCCACTGTAGTCTCATGATAAAATATTGCCCCTAGTCAAGTTGATGGAAAGGACATGACCGGTATGGACGATAAGCGATGCATAAGACTTTGATGTCAATCACTGTTAGCCATGGAAAGAAACGTCATGATGTCAGGGTGAAACGTTG
Source organism: Sequoia sempervirens (assembly GCA_007258455.2). Taxonomy (NCBI): domain Eukaryota; kingdom Viridiplantae; phylum Streptophyta; class Pinopsida; order Cupressales; family Cupressaceae; genus Sequoia; species Sequoia sempervirens. The sequence continues at coordinate 189,933,168 of VDFB02000008.1, read as the reverse complement.
TGACCAATGTCAAAAAAATGGATGTTTATTATGGAATAAGGTAGATAGAGTGAGAGTAGATGTCAAAGCAATGACTGACTACACATGGTGCCTGTTTGCCAAGTTTTCACCATGGCACTTATCCAAAGCGCCTATTTACCAGGTTTTCACTATTGGATGAATTATTTCTCTTTTATTTTTGTCAATTTTTTTCATTTTTTTGGTGTCACCAGGATGCATGTTTGCCAAGTTTTCATCCAAGTGATGATATTTTTGTATTTTTCCATATTTTTGTATTTTTTAATGGTTGTCGGCTAGACTTTTTGATGCTATGTATAAAACTTGTGTATATGCAGACTGTTGATTGGCTCTGTCAATTGTTAACCATCTGAAGTAGCCAACTGATATGCGCCAGAACCAAATGATGCAGTGATGATGTACGAACCCAGCCAATTGGGCTTGAACTTGCCTGGTTTTTCTCTATCAGACTGATTCTTAGGATTCTGTATGAGAACCAAGTCACCAATGTCAAATTTTTGAGTCATCACTCTTTTGTTGTAGCTTCTGTAAAGATGATTTTGATATGCCTGTAAGTGGTTCAAGGCATTATGTCTGTGTTCATCTAGCATTTCTAATTCATGCAATCGGGACTGTCGATATTCTTCATAAGTGATTATACCTTTCATAGAGACTCGTAGGGATGTAATTTTGACCTCTATGGGCAAGATAGCTTCGGCTCTAAAGATGAGGGCAAATGGAGTGGCTTCAGTGGGAGTACAGATGCTAGTGCGATATGCCCACAAAGCAGGATTGAGTTGTATGTGCCAATCATGACCAACGTCATTGATGGTCTTCTTAAGAAGTTTGATGATTATTTTATTAGATGCCTCAGCTTGACCATTTCCTTGTGGGTAGTAAGGGGTGGAGAAGTGGTGTCGGATATGGAAGCGTTCACAAAGTTCACGAACATATTGATTTTTGAAGGGACAACCATTATCTGTGATTATGGATTGTGGAATGCCATATCGACAGATGATATAGTTGAGGATAAATTTGGAAATTTTTTTGCCAATAATGTAAGTGAGTGGGATGGCTTCGATCCACTTAGTAAAGTACTCAGTGGCGGTAATGATGAATTTGTGGCCATTGGACGAGGTAGGATGGATCTTGCCCATGCAGTCGAGTCCCCATTGTGTGAAGGGCTAAGGAGAAGTAATCGGCCGAAGTTCCTATGCTGGTGCATGAATCAAGTCACTGTGTATCTGACATTGGCAACACATTCTGATAAATTCAAGTGCATCTTTCTCAATGGTTGGCCAGTAATACCCAAGTCTTGTTATCTTTTTGGCTAAAGTAGGACCACTTGAATGGGATCCGCATATATCCTCATGTACCTCTCACAAGGTCGTTCGTGCTTCATTAGTGTCAAGACATCGAAGAAGGGAGTTATCAAAGCTACGTCGGTAAAGGGTATCACTAAGGATGGTGTATCTGGCAGCTTTTCAGATAAAGGACTTTCGTTGGTTATTGGATAGGTTGGGGGGAAGGGTTTGGGACTTGAGGTAGTCATAAATTTCTTGATACCATGGAGAATTGGGACCAAAACGCTCACAAACCATCTCTGATTCTTGTATGTCATATGCAGGAACCAAAAGTTGTTCTACCAAGAATTCAAATTGAGGCACATTACTAGGAATGTCCAAGAGAGAGCCAATTGTGGCCATTGCATCTGCTGCCTTATTTTGTGTTCTTGGAACTTGCTCAAAAGTCACCATGTGAAAATATGTTTGGAAGCTGTCAACCATTCGTTTGTAAGGAATTAATTTCTCATCCTTAGTGTCATAGTCATCGTTGACTTGGTTAATGACCAATTGAGAATCTCCATAGACATGAAGTGTTCTAATTTTCCATTTGATGGCCATTCTGAGTCCTGTGACAAGTGCCTCATATTCTGCCACATTATTTGTACATGGAAAAGCAATGCGGAAGGACTTAGGAATGGAGTCTCCTTGAAGGGTGATAAACAATATTCCTACCCCCGAGCCATGATTAGTATGAGATCCATCAAAATATAGCCTCCAAGGTGACTTAGGTTCTGTATGAAATATTGACTCATTTGGAAAGTCTGCTACTAGTGGATGATCACCCTGTATAGGCGCATTTTCCAGTTGGTCTACTATCACTTGTCCCTTTATCGCCTTTCTTTCAACATATTGAATATCATACTCGCTCAAGATCATTACCCATTTGGCCAGGCGACCTGTCAATGCTGTGCGACTTAGGAGATATTTCAGGGGATCAATCTTTGCCACTACGTGTGTCTGGTGATTCAGCATGTAGTGTCTTAATTTTTGAGCAGCAAAGACAACTGCTAGGCAAGCATGTTCGATGGTTGTGTAATTTAGCTCGTATCCAACCAGTGTCCTATTGATGTAGTATATGGCCCTTTCCTTTTCGTCATGGTCGTTCTGTGCCAGTAATGCCCCTAGTGCTGAAGTTGTTGTAGAAATGTATAGAATCAAAGGTTTCCCTTCAATTGGTGGCATTAACACAGGTGGTGACAATAGATAATCCTTTATTTGTTGGAAGGCCACCTGACATTTATCTGTCCACACAAAAGGGATACTTTTGCGCAAAAGATACTGAAATGGATGACACTTGTCTACCAATTATGCTATGAAGCGTCAGATGGATTGTAACCTGCCTTGCAATGTCCTGAGTTCACTTATCCCTGTTGGAGGAGGCATGTCTAATATGGCTTTCACCTTGGCAGGATCAACCTCAATGCCTCTACGAGAAACAATGTACCCCAAAAGTTTGCTTGATGTTACGCCAAAGACACCTTTCTTTGGATTCAAGCGGACCTTGTATTCTTCCAGTCTCTTGAAAATTTTGTCTAACACCCTCAAGTGGTCTTTTTGTGTCAAAGATTTTGCCAAAAGGTCATCTACATAATCTTCCATTATATTGTGCATCATGTCATGGAATATGGTTGTCATGGCTCTCTGGTACATGGCGCCTACATTCTTAAGACCAAAAGGTGTGACGTTCCAACAGTATGTGCCCCAAGGACATATGAAGGCTGTTTTGTGTTGATCTTCAGGGGCAATACGAATTTGATTATAACCGGAAAAACTATCCATGAGGGACAACATCTCATATCCTACTGTAAGGTCCACTATGATATCAATGTTTGGAAAGGGAAAGTCATCCTTTGGACAAGCTTTATTCAGGTCCCAAAAATCTGTGCAGATGCGGATTTGACCGTTTGGCTTTGTGACTGGTACAAGATTTGATATCCATTCGGCATAGTCTATGGACCATATGAATCCCACATTTAACAATTTCTTAAGTTCTATTTTCACTAACAAGGTGATCTGTGGGTGCATCTTTCGCAGCTTTTGTTTCACTGGCTTGGCATTTGGAAATAATGGCAAATGGTGCAAGACAAGTTCTAGATCCAACCCAGGCATATTGGCATAAGACCATGCAAAGTTGACCTTACGCTCTGAAAATAATTTGTGGAACTCAGGTTTCTCTTCCTCTGTCAAAGATGCCGCAAAGAGAACCATCTTAGGATCTTCTGCTATAGATATGTTTACTTCCATAGTGTCCTCTATGAGCATGTCTGATTTTTCCTAAGTTACAGGGAGAAAGTCCAATTCTCCATCCTTAGGCGCGTCCTTTATTTTTACTGCTTTATCATCAGAAGGTGCCTTGTGGTTTTCACCTAAAGACATGTCATTTTTTGCCTTAGTTTTATTTTTCATTTTGCGACTAGAGGATGGAGCAGTCTCCCCAAAGTAAGTGGCACAATCTAGGTTAATGGAAAATCCAGCCTTGTGGTCTCCACTTGGTATACCCTCACGCAGTCCCATGAATTCTGCAATGGCCTCATCATTTTGAAATATGTCCATAACTTATGAGCCTTGTTGATCCCAATCGATTAGTTGTGGGTAGACTAAGGAAAAACCATCATCAGTATTGGTGAACGGTGGGTAGGACACAGAAAGCATGCCGACAGATTCAGAGAGGTTAAAGATAAAATTGTCATCATCAGGCTCTATATCAGATTCTATCCAGTACTTTGCCTCGCTTGATTCACACTCATCAGCAAAGTAAGGAACAAAGGGAGTGGAGTTTGGTTCAGTAGTGTCATGTGGAAATTCAAATGAATCTGAATGATGGTCATTAGGTTCAGTAGGGTAGATGAGTATGTCAAGATTATGGTCAATAGGAGTAGAAGAGGATCTGGACTGGGTGTTGTTTGGTGTCATGTCAATTTTGAACATTTTCCAGAATCTCTCTTCAAATGTAGGCTCTCCAAGTTCAAGGAACAAGTCATCAAGGCAACAGTCACTTAGGGATCGTTGGGAGCCAAATTCCCATTCGTGGGAGTCAGTTTCAGAAAGGGGATCTTCAATTGTCTCGACACAGTCTGAAGCATTTACTCTCTCGCTAGAAAGTGCATTGGTACTATGATCACCAGATTCTCCTGGTCCTAACCCTAACCCAAGATGTTTAGGTCTTCCTTTAGGTGCTAGAGGTTCTTGCCTTCCTGTCTTGTGCTTGCCGAGGCCACTAATTCCATCGTAGCCTTTTTCCTTTATCATGTCATATCCTTTACCATACATTTTTACTGGCAAGGGAGTTGGATCCTCTGGTTCTCTATAAATCCAAGATAGCACGTTGTCAATGTCCTCTTGACTCATTTCACCCCACTTTATGAATACTATTTTTGGAGGGACTCTAAAAATTTCTTTTGACTCTAACATGAAGCAAGGCTTGTCATAGACCTAGGGAGACTTAGGCATCCTCGTTATGCAATAGGCCGTATTCAACTTATACTCTCCACACCCTTGGTCCTAGAACTTAATACTTGCGTTGATGCTTGGGGTGATGGATGAAGTGGTAGATGTCATGGAGGTGGTCATGGTTGCCGAAGAAGCAGAAGTGGATGTTGTGGTAGTGGATGTGGATGTGGGAGGCTTCGCAAGTGTTGATGGGTCAATGAATATAGAGGATGAAGATGTCGAAGCTTCACTATTGATAGGCACTTGGCGCTCTAAGATACCTCTAAAATTGGTACAATATTGAAATGGGTCAGTGTCTCCATATATAGTAATCTCAGTGCCTTCAAAGGGAAACTTCAAACACTGGTGATACATGGAAGGGACAACTTTCAAGGCATGAATCCAAGGTTGACCAAGTAAAATATTGTATGGAAGTTCTAGATCCAGGACTTGACAAGTGGTGTCCACAATGACTGGTCCGATACGAATTGGAAGTGTAATTACACCCCGAGAGGAACGTTCGTCATCATCATATGCCTTGATAACAATGCTCTTTGTAGTGTCTACACAAGCATCAAAAAATCCTAGGGCCTTAACCAATTTTAAGGAGCATATGTTCAGTCCTGCTCCACCATCTACTAACACTCGTCTGACCTTATGCTTATGGATAAAAACTTCAATGTGAAGGGCATCATTATGATTGGATTTGGACGATGAGTAGTCTTGGTCTGAGAATGTTATATGGTGGGGAGCGGTAAGATATCCCACCATGGCCTCAAATTGATTGACATCAATGTCTTGGGGAATAGAAGACTCTTGTAATGTTTTTTCGAGTATAGCCTTATGAGCTGGGGAAATACGTAGCAACTCAAGTATAGAAATTTGTGCAGGTGTCTTCCCAAGTTGGTCAATGAGGTTAAAATTTCCTTTAGGCCGGGATTGTTTGGGTAATGGATTGGACTGCGATTGTTGGGTGGATGGGCCAGCGATTGTTATCTTTGGTTGTCTGGGAGGAGGGCCAGCTATGGTGACTTTTCCCCCATGGGTAGTGACATTGCATTCAGGGGCATTTTTGACAGTAACTGTGTTGACATGTTCAACAGTTGTTCTAATATGATTTATGATAGGTCCCCTAGAATAGTCATATGCAATATGGGCATGGTTGGCTCGATTATTGTTATTTGATTTTGACGTGGAAGGGTTACTAGAACCATGGTCCTACAGTGGGTTCTTGTGTATGGTATGGTCTAAATTAGATGCAAATTGTGGTCCACATATCTCAATGGTACAATTCTCGATAAGGTCTTGTACCAAATTTTTCAGTTGTCGACAGGAGGAGGTTTTATGTCCTTTTGCTCGATGAAAATCACAAAATGCATTGTCGTCCCACCAAAATGGTTTAAACTGCCCTGGGTCATATGGTTTTGGGTCCTCAAGTGTTATGACACCATTTTGAAGGAGTTTCTTGAGGACTTCTTCAATGGGCTCACCCAAGGGGGTGTATGTGCAACTCCTGGGGAACTATCTGGGTTGTCGGGGCTGCCTTTGATTTTGGTTATTCTGATTACCAAGGTTATTTTGATTTGTCTGTACAACATTGGCAGCATGGGTCTGTGTGGTCATCTGTGTATTTTGTGGTTGAGCCCCTTTAAGGGTAAACACAGGACCCATTGCATTGACAGCCTTAGCGTCTACAATGCCATCATTGGTGACATGTTTATTCTTAACCCAGTATTTGTTCTTGTCAGTGGGTGGACTTGCATTTATGTTTTTAGGACCGTATTTTAATCTTCCCTCAGCAATGAGTGCTTTCTCAAGTTGGATGCCTCGTTTGACTAGGTCTGCAAAGGTTGTACAACAATGAACTCGCAAGCCATTTTTCAATGGGCCTAGGAGTGTTTGTACAAACATGTCAACCTTCTCTTTTTCAGGTATGTCTATGTGGCAGCGACTTGCTAGGCCTCTCCATCATTGGAAAAATGGGATAAACATTTTGCCATTGTCTTCTTGTGTAAGTGTGCATAAGCTAGTGATGGAGGTGTCTATGTCAATGTTATAGGCATAATTTTTCACAAATTTTTTTACAAGTTCATTCCATGTTTTTATCCCCTTCAAAGTGGAGAACCATTCTAGTGTGGGTCCTGTTAGACTCTTGGAGAAGAGTCTCATCAAGTAAGTGTCTTCATATGCAATGTCCATACAGTTGGTCGTGAATTCTCGAATGTGTTCAATAGGATTTGTCTTTCCCTTGTATTTGGTGAAGTTTGGGGCCACATATCCAGGAGGAAATGGTGGCATGTATAAAGTTGTGTCAAAAGGATATGGACATAGGTCATATGACATTGGTGGCATTTTGTTGGATGTTTGCATGTTTTCCATCTATTTTTGGAGGTCTGCCACTCTGGCTGTCAAGGCATCTATTATGGGATTATTGGTCGCATCACACATGGGAGTGATGGGTATCCCTTGAGTCCCCATTGATTGTGATAGCATGTTCAAGTTTGAATGTGACATGTGTTGTTGTGGAATGTATGATATGTTTTGGTTTGGCAATTGTTGGTATTGCCAATTTTGATGAGGAATGTGTTGTTGCATGTGAATTTGTGATGAATATGTGGGGATGTGCGATCCAGCCATATTTGGGGGATTCTGGTAACCTTGACTATTTTGGTGCCCAAAGGTATTCATTTGTTGTGTCATTTGAGTGCCTTGTCCATATTGGAAGAATTGTCCATGTGGGATGTTGGTATTTTGTCCTTGGAATTGTCCATGCGGGATGTTGGTATTTTGTCCTTGTGAGGTATTGATGTTTAGTTGTGATGATGTGTTAACGTTTGGTTGGGGACCTCGAATAAGAATACATCGTTTAGTTCCTCTAAAGGGATTGAATGAGATTCCAACATAAGGATTTGATGATGATGTCCCTGTGGTCATAGATGAAGTTCCAAATATGGGGTTTGAGGAACTTGCCCCCATTAATGTAGATCCAAGGGTAGTTCCAACTGTTTGTGAAGATGTCATTGACATTGCGGGCATGGATTGTGATATTGATTGTGGAATGGTGGGTGTTCCTCCAATAGATGTTGCATTGATTGAGTTCGAGGTGTTTTGACTTATGGTGCCACTAGATGTAACATTGATGGTGCTTGTAGCAATTTTTGTGGTGACAACAGTGTTATTGTTGGAGAAATTGTTCATGTTTTGTCGAGGTGGCGAGTTTTGTGTCATGTTGTTTGGAGACAAAGATCTTATGGTATTGATGTCAAAGCCTCTTGGTAGTTTTTCCCCTTGGTCTAAAAGCATAGCAAGGTATCTGTCAGCATCATTCAAGACCAAGTCTTCTACAAATGATGCTATGTTAGGATTTTGGGTTGTAGCCTCTAGATCCTCAGCTAATACTTGTCCATTGTGGTCTCTCTGTATGAATGGTTCGAATGGATTTCGAGAGGATGTTGGCAGGTTCATGGAAGATGGTATGTTCATGTGGGTAAATGGATCATTAAAATTCATGTCTTGGTTCATGTCATAAGTGTTGGTGTGGATGTTGGTGTTGAAGTCTTGTCCAAAGTTTGCCATTTGTCTTTTCTTTCTTTGAAGCCTAGTTTCGACCATAAAAGAGAATTGCTCAAATGAGGATGATGATTATGACAACTATTCTATATTTTTGTTTTTTTTTTTGTGATAAAGCATGACAATGCAAGGTGATTAATGCAGATGCCAAATGTCAAGGCGACAATGATGGCTAGGATGACAATTTTGATTAATGCATGGTGATAGAATTGACTAGGTGCAAAATGAGGACTAGGGTGATATGTTAACTAAAAAGGTGACTAATGCAATGTCAAGGTGCAAAATGAGGACTAGGGTGAACACTATTTTTGGATTTTTTTGGATTTTTAGGCATAAAATATGCAAAGTATGGACTAAGATGAATGCAATGTGGAGAAAGGTTTTCCTAGCCACTCTAAGCTTAATCTATGTCTTAAGTTTGGTGATCAAAGGACTTGTTAAAAGGACTAAGCGACAAGGGAAAAATGACTAGTGAGTTTTCCAAACTAGACTGTTGAGTTGGAAATTCTCACAAAAAGGACAATGACTGAAAAGGAGATTGTTGACTAAGTCCCAAGATAACCTACTCTTGAAGGAAATGATTTTGCAAAGTGTGATGAGGTGGCCTAATCCAAAGTCTACAAAGATGAAAACCTGATGACAAGTGTATGTAGGAAATGATGATTATGAAGCTTAGGGAATGCAACTAAAATTAACAAGGATGAAACTAAGGTAAAAATGCAAGCTAATGGTTGAATGATGAAAATTTTGAGCAATTTGGGTTCTGGTTTCTGACAAAGACTTCAAGAAAAGATGTTTGACTGTAGGCAAAATTGTTGGACTCAAATTCAGTTTTGTGATGTTTTGATGAAAAGTTTGAATTGTCTGAAGTTGATTGTTTCATTTCCATATTTGGGATTGTTGTGTATACTATTTAAGAATCTAGAAAACACTTAGCAAACACGATGTTTTGAATGTGTAATCAATCACAAAGAAGACAAGCACAATCCTATGGTTAGGCCAGGACAATATCTGCTAGATTCCACTTGGGTTTCCCCAGCCACATATCCTTAGCATGTGAATCCAGAAGCTTGGTTGTACGGGCTCCCCCTTACATTGCACTCTCTTCTCAGGCCAACCAAGCTTCCAGTGCCCATAAAACTCCCATGGCACGCTGATCACCTCTACTAAAGACTGTGAAGATGTGGATGCCTTCACAACGACCGTTGCTGTGCTAGTAGATAGAAGGTTTTTGGCTACTACACAAGAGTATTTAGTTCGGGACCCCCGTTCGAGTGGCCATACATGGGGCAAGAGATTAATCACTGATTAGGTGGCACTCCAGCCTAAAGAGGTTACGCTCAATAGGGTTTATGGGAGTACTACTTTGTCTGTATGACACATAAGCACTCATAATCCTATGCTTTCCCTTAAGATTCACATTTGTATACCGGTCGGGGGTAGCTCAGCCAAAGAGCTCCGTTGCCGGTCTGAGTCACCTTGGGGTGAGTACTTTTTCCCACCAAGGAAGGCCCAAATTCCTAGAGTCAATAGCAGTTTCTCTTGCACCCAGGTTCGCACAAGTGCGCAAGGGGAGAGGATACTCCTATTATTGAATCAAAGGCTACACAAGTTGAAAGCATTTGTTCATTTTAATATCCAAATTGAAGTGTGAGGCAAACACATCAAACACTTTGTTTATTTTAAACCAAACTTATGATTTTGGCTCAAGCACGCAAGTTCTTTTTAGGCCCAATAAATCTGCTATGTGAAAGAGGCACTCAAGATAAAGCACAATTGAAGTGAGAGCCCTGCAAAAACATAATTAGTAGTTTTGAGTCTTTCGTCTTTGACAAGTGATAGTTGACGTTGCAATTCCCGATTCGTGGACATTCAAACCTACAAAAAGGATCGCAAATTAGTCACAAAAATCACATTAAACTAAGAGGGAAAACTAACATCTAATGTAATAAAAAATTAATCTAATCTAGAAAATGAATCTAAGTAACAAAAGGCTAAAATCTAAGTCTAAATTAAACAAAACTATATTTAAATTAAAAAAAAACTGAAGGCTAATTAAGACTACATTTTTTATTTTTATTTTTATTTATTTATTTATTTATTTTAAACCAAAAAAATCTAAAATTGAAAAATTGAAAATCTACCAGATCTAAGATTTAATTAAAAATTTAATGAAACTCTAAAGCTAATGAAAGTCTAATCTAATTAAAATGTAAAAGCTAATTAAGAATTTAATCTAATTAAAATGAATGAAAATCTAATCTAAAAAAAATTAAAAAAATCTATTAAATTAAAATTTAATTAAAAATCTAGATTAATAAAATTCTAATTGAAAGGCTAAATCTAGTTAAGATTTAATTGAAAATCTAAGTTAAATTAAAAGCTAATTAAAATCTAAATCTAATGATCTAAATTAAAATCTAATGTAAATATAACCTAATTAGAAACAAATCTAAAACTATCAAAATTAAAAGTTTGTAAGCTAATTAAAAGCTAGGCCAAATCTAATGTAATGAAAAGCTAATCAAAAGCTAATTACATGAAAATCTAAAGTAAACAAAAATCTAATCTAATAAAAAGGCTAATGAATTAAAATCGTATAAAAAGGTAACTCTAATGAAAATTAAAATATAATGAAAGTCTAAATCTAAGAAAAAGCTAAAGTGAATTGAAAGCTAATGTAGAGCGATATGTAAATGAATCAATAACTCCCGTGTACAGTGAACTCTAACGGCAGCGAGCCCCGACATGTATGGTTTTGATAAGAAGAAGATACGGTTGCATGTTGACTTCATCAAGTTATGTGTTCAATAGATGATTATCAACCATTTCTGCTTGTGTCGAAATGTGTGAAGATTTGAAGTTAACTTGCCAATGTAGCGAAGCTTTCAGGTTGGTGTTGCAATAGAATTTTTTAACTTCAACACGTCAAAAGCAAAAACGTACTGCTGACAGGATGCGCCAGGCAGTGTTACAATTAATGAATGTCATCTGTGCGTTCATCTAAATTTTGGCACAGAGTTAATGTTCAACCGAATGCCAGCGTAGAGTGAATGAATGCATGTGTGTGTGCAAGCAACTTTCGGCGCAAATGAATACACTCATTGTGATCGGTCAACTATCAGCTGCGGCAAGCCTCCATTTCACACATGGGTTTATGACTGCAAAATCTTATCAACAAACTTATCAATATTGCATTAACTGTGATGTTGACAAAATGCAGCAAAATGAGATTAAGAAAGATGTACAAAATCTTATCAATGAATACATGTCAAAAGTAGTGGATGTAGGTCGACCACTGTGAATGTTTGATGCTACCAAAGTTCACACAAAGCCGACAAGAACTAGATCTATGAAGAGGGGTCGTGATTTTAGCCAGCACTATTCTACCTCTCCAGATCATTCTCCTCCAGAGTATTGATTTACTAGAATGATGGCAGCAATTCTGGATTGAATGTTGGTCGACTTCTCCGTGTTGTGTCTTCAATTTAAAAATGCCACGACCTACCTGGTCTCCAGACACTGATGAAGTGAGCTCTGCTTGGTCAACACAATGTAGGGGGGCACTCAGAGTTCCTGAATCAAGAGTCTTTCTCCTCACATTTGCTTTTCAAATACTGGTCAGTAGTCTTCCCAATTCCAAACTAACCATGGAGTCTGTGGAGACTGAGTCTATGGAGACTGTAAAAAATCTGATAAGCAGCACAATAAAGAAAATCAAGGGAGCTTTGGGCGTGGAAAATGATTATGATTGAGGAACTCAAGCAGGCACTTACAGTGATTTTTTTTTTTTAATCTATTGGAAGCTAATATTTCTAGGCTTCCAAGTAGAAGTTTTAAAATTTTAGACTGTAGCTCTAATGTTCTACGAACAGAAATTGACTATAGTAACTTGAGCTTATATAATATTGTATAAAGTGTTCTATAAAAGGAAAAAAAATATAAAGACACTCGTGCAATATTATAATACAACTAAATATTAACAAGCCGCTGTTGTGACATGAACAAAGTCATAAATAATCAGTTTACTTTTGTAAACATAATGCATAATATTGTCTACAAATGAGTGTAGGTAAGTCAATACTAACAAATCACATTCACGTCGGGTTCACCAAATGTAATTAGAGAAATTTCCAAGTTAGATTGCAAATAGCATAAAACCATTAAATCCCTAATAACAATGGAGAACAATGAAAGCAAGAAACATGAGAGTATGAAACAAATTCAGCTAGTCTTCAAGCCTCCTTTGATTCACCTCCATTGGTCTTCTCCATCTTGCTGAAAATGATATAATTTCCCTCAAATTTGAAGTGCAACTATAATCTATGACAAAGCCAAGCAAAATATTCAAGTAATGTGTATGCTCAAGCACTCAAAAAGTTCTCAAGCATACTGAAAATAACTTGTGTGTGTTGTGTGTTTAAAATAACTTGAGAGAGGGCCTTTTAAAGAATTCCAAATGGTGAATGGACGGACAGGATTAAAAGTTGGTGAAGCCCTAAGATCAATGGCTAGGATTCAATGTGATAACGATGATTAGGGTTAGGGCAACATTAGGTCAAAGTTAGGGCAAGCCTTTAAATGAAGGGTTGGGATTTAATTGGAGATAATCAAATCAATGGTGGAGAAAAATAGGTAGTTGGCATAATAGAAATTATATAATTTATGGAGGAATGTTGACTTATGAATTAAATAATGATTTAATTCATAAATGGGAATGAGACAAAAGACTTGATATTTATAATTATTTTAATTATTTATTTTGGTGGGATGGAAAGTGGGCTAAATAAATAAGTTTATTTAATTTAAGGATAAATGGTAATGTTGGTAATCAGAAATTTATTTAATTAATAGAGGGAATAAGAACTAATTAGTGACGTATTTAAATAAATAAATGTAATTTATTTGTTTAAATAATCACGGAGGAATAATTATGACATTAGGATGTGATTAAATAATTGAATTATGTGAGGAAGAAGCATGGTCATTGTAGAAAATATGGTTTGCACGATGAGGCCATTTTTATGTGTCTACAGTATAATCTGGGAAAAATGTTCCCTTACCCCTCTTGATGAGGTTGTCCTCATGGATACAACCTATTTGCCACATAAATTTTGCAAACCCCACTCTCAGTGGCTCATTGTATGGCAATATATATGGGGAGTTCCTTGAAAACCATAGACCCTCAAAACAGTGCTGACTGGGTATGGGACAATGTCACCCCAGTTATGGCAAACTTTTAGTTCTGGTTTCCTCCCCTTTGGTCTGAGGAAATCATACAATTCCTTAGGGATCCTGGGTACATTTACCATTAGTCTAGCCCTCAATCTGGAAGCAAAGCAATTATGAAATTGCACATAACTAGTGCTTTCCTTATTGCAAGATAAATCTATAGTGCATAATTGTACTAGCAATCTTTCTCCATCAACCGATTGCCTCAATTCCATCTTCTCAGAGAAAAAGTCAACAATCTTGCACAAGAACATATACATCAACATAGAATACCAAAATAATTGCGTGCTAGTATCATTTTTCTACAACTTTGACAGCCCTTCATGTATCCTCTCAACCAAGAAATAAGCAAAATCATAAGTCACAGAAAAGTTAGGGTGTTGTATTTACACCCCCATCAACATGTATGCAATGGGCATCACTGTACCAGGACTGAAACCCAAGATCTAGCATAATGAATAAAAAGTGGCCAAGAAATGATTTGAAAAATAGTTTAATCTAAAAGGTTGTTGGTCACTGGGGCTAATATGAAATCTTGAACCTTCTGCCCTAGCCAGATGAGGTGGAAGCAACTTAGCTCTAAAAAGAGACTTCAACTTTGCATATTTCTGCGTCATTTCCTCAAGATTAATAGGAACCAAATATTCACTCTGTTCACTTAGGTCAAAAACCTGTTGAACTTCATCTGTGTTAATGCTTAACAAAACCCTTCCATCATTATCCTTGATTACTTGTGTGATAGGGTCATATCTTGTGGCCATTGCTCTAAGCAAGTCTATATCAGGGAACACATTTGGCACCACCAACTTCCCCAAATCATACATCCAGCTATTTGAAAAGGGGTGAGAAAAATTCTTTTGTCCATACCACAATCTGAACATTTCCAAACCTGTGAGAGGAACCCTAGCATCGGCTATGTTGGAGCAATTATATACTAACCCTTCCCCCAAGATTTTCCCTCACATTAGAACCAATCCCTTCTTTCTATCATTCATTGGAAAGGGAAATTGATCTAGGAAATCATCATACAGGTTTCTTCTTAAATAGTCAATTTGGCCAAAATGTTGCTTTGGCGGTGCCATCTTGGACAAATTAGGGTCTTTTTACAATTTCACACTTCAAACAGCTAGGACTAACCAAAAATATGAAATTACAAAACACTACAATTTCTCACAATTTAATTAAACTATAGGCTCCCTAAAATGTTTATCAACAAGTCCTATGACAAGTACAACAAATCTTTTCCCAAATTCAAGTGCAGAGTAACCAGAAAACACAAAAATTAACTCACAACTTTGTGCTTGTAGAAATCCCAAATTCTAGCTGCAAAGACTTGCAACTTTGCTTTCAGCTCTGTGTCTGCTTCACAAAATACTTGAATGCCTTGTGATACAAATAAAGAAATAGAATTGATTTTATTTCAATCAAATCATGCCAGAAAGTGTCTCATCTGCCACTAAAACTCACTCGCGCGCTGCATGGACAACTCCAACCATATTTGATGCATATTTAAATTCTAGCCATCGATCCTTCAGTTAGATCAAATCATTGAACGATCACCTTCAAAAAAAGTTGACACAATTTCCAACATGGCAATAAAGGGCCCACCATACCATACTCTACCAAGGAAATCCATGTGGTGATCGCTCGCGATATCGCAATCAGTAAAGACCTTGCAACTTTTGATCATGTGATGGCGGGAAACCATAGATCTTGAGCATCAGTGATCTTGTTCTTTCAACACAGTCGTCAACATTATCATTAACTATCGAGCAACTTTCCCATCAAGATTATAACATACCCATTGATTTAAAACATGTGCATCTTAAGAACACTTTAGTAATCCATCGTCTAATGTATTAAGACCAGATTAATTCACCAAGGTTCTTTCCTTATTCCCTCGGTAGATGAGACATGTGGCACCCACCCATGATATTGCGATCAATAAAAACCTTGTAATTCCTGATCACACAATGGTGGGAAACCATTGAGATCTGACAATAATTGATCGACGGTCACTCAAACTTATCCCCCTCAGCTTCACCAGATGAGACATGTGGTGCCCGCCTGTGATATCATGATCAACCAAAGTAGTGTGGTGGGGTCATCACGGGATGGTGGGGAGCGACTAAGATCAAATGATAGTTGATCAATAGTCATGTGAATTTTATCCCTCTACAAGATAAAAAAAATATTAAAAGGACAAGGGGACATCACTAGGTGGATGGTAAACAACAACATAAGTTGTTTTTTTAAAGGATGAAACACAGGGCCAACCAAGACTTAGGAAAATGAAATCCCGTGGAAGAATGAAAATATTAAGACCAAAGGGACCTAGCCTAGACGAAATGATAGGACATAAGTCATTTTAAAACCCTTCAAAAAGGTAACAGCGAAAAATATTCCAACCAAGGCATAAAATAAACACAAGGGTTTTACATGAAAATAAAGCTAGAACCCCCAACCCTAGGAAAATTCTGACACCATGAAATACTAGTAACATAAGGCAGGGCAGGAATGGAACAGAAGGAGCAAAAAATTTGAAGTTCCATCAGTGGCTCAAGTTGGGGATGTTCATTCCACTGGAATGAAGCGAGAATTCAGAATCTCAGGTAGAGCAGACCAAGATGTAGAGATGACCAAAAGGAGATTGTTTGGACAAAACAACCCGAACCATGTACAAAATATACAATCGTAAATTACTATTCATGGAAAAGAATATTTCAAGTGAACTATAACTTCAAGAACTGTCCATGAACTGGCAGTTCAAGAATATCCACAATCACATTTTGGAGGAAGTACGAATCCTCACCCCACTTACCATTAATAAAAAATGGACCCAACTAGATTGCATCAAATTTCCCATGTTTCCCTTTATCTTCTAATTTGGCATTCCACATTAAAACTAAATCTTTGTCTTTGAAATTCCTTGCAGTTGCCCTTTTGTCATGCAAATTCTTTATTTGCAACTGCAATTTTGCATTTATCTTTTGAGCTTCCCTCCTGGTTTCATCTAATTCTATAAGAGCTTCCACTCTCAATTGCATCTCATCATCAATTTCATTATCATACATCTAGACAAACTTATACATTTCCATTAAGTTATTTTGGGGCAACCTATCATTTATCCCATAAACCAAGTCAAATGAGGCACAACCTATTGCCTTCATCACAGTTACCCTATTTGCCCAAACTGCTAATCTCAGCTTAGAATCCCAAGCCCTTTTATTTTGATCCAGGATTCTTTTAATGATCTTCATTAGGATTTTATTGTTTGATTCTGCTTGTCCATTTCCCTGTGGGTGGTATGGTGATGAATAAGAAATTTGGATGCCATGCTTCTCACAAAATTCTATGTATTCCTCAGATCTAAAACACATTGCATTATCTGACACAATCCTTTTTGGACATCCAAATCTAGTCAATATGTTGCTCATCAGGAAGTCAATTACCACTTTACTAGTGGCTTTCTTTGTTGGAATTGCTTCCACCCACTTGGTAAAATAATCAGTGGCCACCAACATCCATGAGTGACCTCCACTAGATTTACATGCTATCTCTCCTATAAAATCAATACCCCACTACTGGAATGGAGCTTGTACTATAACTAGTTTTAGAGGCAAGTTACCATAAAACTTTAACTTACCAGAGAAACGTTGACAAGCATCACATGTCTTCACTAGTTGGTGTGCATTCTTAAAAACTGTAGGCCACCAAAATCCAACCCTCATTATCTTATGTGTAGTTGTTTTAGCCATATAATGCCCTCCACAAACTCCACCATGCATTTCACTCAAAAGTTCTTGTGCTTGATCTCGGTCAACACACTTCAACATGACACCTTCTCCATTTCTCCACCAGAGCTTTCTAGCTATGATAGAATATTTGATAGCATGTAACTTCAATCTCATTTTCTCATTTTCACTCAAATTGTCAAGAAATTTCATTCTTTGCAAATAATATATCACATCTTTATACCATTCAGAATGCTCCATATCACATATGCGTGATCTATTTTCCTCTTCTAGAATATTTATCTAATTTGCTTCCAAATTAATTTGGGCCATAAGCTTGGCCAATCCTTGTCCTCTCACCAGCTTAGTAATCTGAACCTCAATATTGAGTTCCTGGATCCTATTTATGCACCTACACCTTCTTCCTGACACTTCTTGTCATATTAAAATGTCCTTAACAACAACACTAGGCACATAGGAAATTATAGTAGCTCCCATCAAATAAGGCCTAAAATATTTTACTGCTTTTACCAGTGCATATGCCTATTTTTCATTTATATCATACTTAAGTTTTGCAGCTTGTAAAGATTTGCTGAAAAAGGCAACAAGTTGTTCAAAACCTTCCACATTCTTTTGCAATATCACAACTGCAATTGTGTGGAAAGAAGCAAATGAAAAAAATTGTAAAGGTTTGGAAAAATCAGGGGTTCTTAACACATGAGCCTCCTTTATTGCTTGCTTAATGGCCTGGAAAGCTTGCATAGACTCCTCATCCCATTCAACCTTGGCTCCTTTCTTGAGCATTTTATAAATGGGGTGAACTGTCTCAACAAAATTTGTCACAAACCTCGTTAAGAAGTTTATTTGTCCAAAGAAATATTGTATTCCTTTGACATTTTGGGGTTGTGGAACTTTATCTATTGCAATTACCCTCTCTGGATCAATTTTTACTCCATCCTTCAAAACAATATGTCCCAATAATTTTCCCTCTAGTACTCCATACACACATTTCTTTGGATTCAAAGAAATGCCATACTCCAAAGCTCTAATGAATATCTTCTTTAGATGCTCACAATGATCATCTTCCTTTTTAGAATATGTTGTCAAGTCATCTTGGTAGATCACCAAAAACAAGTTAATGAAATATGAGAATGCCACATCCATGGCTCTCTAAAAAGCAGCCCTTGCATTTGTTAGACCAAATGGAATTCTTACATAAACATATGTTCCCCATGGTGTAGTGAAAGTTGTCTTAAACTTCTCAAACTCTTTGACCATGAGTTGGTTGTAACCAGAGAAACCATCCATCATAGACATCAATTCACAGCCTGTCACCCTTTGCAGCACGACTTCCATATTGGGTAATGGATAATTGTCTTTTAATGAAGACACATTCAAATTTCTGAAATCTACACATAACTTGATGTCTCCATTTTTCTTCCTTACTGGTACCAAGTTTGATACCCAGGATGAATGTCTGATTGGTTTGATGATTCATGCATCCCTTAGTTTCATTAATTCTTCTCGCATTTTGGGGGCTAAAGTGGGATTAATAGGCCTTTTCTTTTGTTTGAATGGCTTGGCATTATCACACAAAGGAATCTCATGTTGGAAAATATCCTCTCTGTATACCTTAAGATCATCATAGGACCATGCAAACACATGCCTAAACTTCCTTAATAAGTCAATTAAGATCCTTCTCACTTTTGGTGACATTTTCTTTCCAATATACACCTTCTTTGGGGATGCTTTTGTTCAAAGATTTATCTCTTCCAAGTCATCAGGATGGGAAACAGTATGATTAGCCTTTTCCTTATCTTGATTATCAAATACTCTTTCTAGTAAAACTAGGCCCTTGGGAATTGTGTTTGTCTTTAACTGAATGACCTCATTTCCAAATATAGTATCCTTACCATCAACATTTTCAACAAAAGCTCCAAAGTCAATTTCTTGATTTTCATATTCACCCGCACAATTCAAAAATCTTAATATATCATCATCATTATCAAAAACTTGCCAAATTTTTATGTTATCAGGAACAGATGGCCTGGTTTGCACGTCAACCTTTGAAATTCCTGCATAAGTTAGATCATTTGGTTTTACTGCAATATTGGCTAATAAATCTGCCACTTTATTTTGACCTCTCTCCATCCATCCCATGCCAAATGCATCAAAGCTCTCCAATTCATCCCAAACAACATTCCTATACTGTTTTAATCTCTTGATCTTTGATACATACTTGGATCTAACTTGGGAAACCACAATCTCAGAATCCCCAATTGCCTTGAGCTTCTTGATCCCATGTTTTTCAGCCAATCTCAACCCCAATAACAAGGATTCATACTCTGCCACATTATTCGTGCATTCAAATAACAGAGTAAAAAAGAACCTGAATTTCTTTCCACTTGGTGATCATAATAAAACACCTACAGCAAAGCCTTCCTTTGAAATTGCACCGTCAAAATACATAGTCCACAAGTCATCAGATTTTGACAATTGTTTTATTTCTATATCAATCAATGCAGTAGGTTTATCGCAATTGCTAGGAAATTCCTCAACCATGAATTCATTTATACCACCGTCAATAACACATGTCATATTTTCAATCGGGCCATGCTCAATCATATAAGGTACTTTTGATTCTCTTTCAATTTTTACATCCTTACCATCAATGGAGAAAGTAGCAAATGAAAAATCACATTGCATGTTACCCCCCATTGATGCACTCCATTTTCTTGAAAAGAGCATTCCAGAATGAGGTAGGATTTCTGCAACTAATACAGTCATGACTAAATCCTTGTCAGGGTACTGAGTCAATTTATAAGGCAATGCTCTGATAGTTTCAATAACTAGCACTTCTCTTGAATCCATAGCATAACATTTACCTTGAGCAGTATCTACTGTCAAGCCCATTTCCTCCATTATTTTGATTGGCATAACATTATTTGATGCCCCTGAATCTATCATACAATTCCTTAAAGTTTTCCCATTTATATCCACACTTAAGAAAAAAGGGGTTATATTTTCAAGGCACATGTTAATAGAATTTCCTAAATATACAGGAGGAATTTGTGACACAATTCCCTCCACTTCCTTTTCTTTCTCTTTATCCTTCACTTCTTTACCACTTCCTTGTTTAGTCTTATTACCAGCAACATCTATGGTCAAGGCTATTGTCTTTTCTTTGTGTTCATTTATTCTCATCATTTCTAGTAGAGGTATGATTACTTTAACCTGAGAAAGCACATGAAACATATCTATAGGTGTATATTTAGGTAGATTAGGCATCATACCTTCATCATTTTCCCTTTTCTTAGGTTGATTACTTCCTCCTAGCTTCTTTTGCTTCTTATCCTCTGCAGCAGGTTCAACTAACTTTGTAATCACCTTAGTCTTCACCAATGACGAAGTCACATCTTCTTGAAGCTTTGGGGTTTCATTCCTTTTTGTCCAAACCTTATCATTCTTATCCTCTTTGACTTTTACAACATCCTTTTTGTTGTCAACCTTAATACCTTTGTTTTTTTTCTTTTGTTCTTTAATAAACAGGCCAGTAGCTTTACCCTATTCACCACCCATAGTTCTATTTCTCAGTTGAAGTGAACCTCTAATTTGAGCAGCCATTTCCTTAGCCATTTTTTCAATCTCTTCTTCTGATGGTCTCCTTAAGGACATTGAACCTTCAACATGCTCCATATTGCAAACGTTATGATCAAAATCACTTTCCTCATTAGAAAATACTTGTTGATGGTACATCTCACTTCTCTGCCTCTGATTATCCACATTAGCTTCCTGTATTTCATCATCAGAGGAACATTCTACCTCATTAATGTACGATCTAGCCATACAAACATCTACATCATCCTACTCACATTCTAATGTTTGATCATGAACATCCTCTTCTACTTCCTCAACAACAAGCAACTGAGCAATTCCACAATAATTTTGATCATGTGGATGTTCACACACCTCACACCATGGTCTATCTATTACTAGATTCATTGAATGTTTCTGCAAGGGGTATGGCGTATGCTGATGATTTTTAGGCTTCTAGCTAGGCAAGATTGGTTTTCCATCTTTCTAGTTTGTATTATAAGTATAATTTTGCAATCTGGGTGGCCTATCATTTTTATTATAGGATTTCCTTTCATTTCATATACCCTTCTCTTGCTTGGCAACAGTTTTCTTTATTTCTTTCAAAGTACTATAAACCTTTTCCAACTTTTCATCATCTTTAGGCTTTGCAGTAGGAACCTTCTCAATCTTATTCTTAGGATTTTTTAAAAGTGTAGGTTCTTCTCTCCTACCATACTTCCCAAAAGCTCTTCTATTACTCTCAATATTTATAGCCACCCTAAATGCATCCCTCATAGTCTGAGGGTCCTTATCTCTGAGGAGATATGCCATTTTAGCATCAAAAGCATTGAAATATGTAGATAAACAAACATTTTCATCAAGCCTCAAAACCTTAAACAACTTATACATTGCTTTCTAAAATCTTAAATTAAACTCTGTCATGGGCTCATTCAATGAATTCTTGATGTTATTAAATTCATTTAGCATGAAACTAGCATTATTTTTATCACCATACTAGTCCTTGAAACAATTCTCAAACTCATCCCATGAACCAATACGAGCATTAGGTAGACCTCTATACCAATCCCTCACGTCTTCTACTAGGGATTGTACAAACAATTTCATTACAACATCTTCATGTTCTACCTCATAATCATTTAGCATATCCATAAAAGCTTTCAAGTGTTCCTCTATTGTCACAACATTATTGCCAGCAAACTTACTCATCTTTTCTCTCAAGTTAGCAAGGATGGAATTTGGATAACCAGGAATACCATCAAAGAACAATGGCCTATACCTTTCCAACAATATAGGTCATCGTTGAAATAATCCTTCATTCTTCTAAGAATCAACACCAGACCCTAAATTTTGTACCCTAGGACTATCCTGATTTGGATTTACAAACATAGTTGCATGAATCTTCAGGCCATAATTATTTATGGTGGGATCTGGATTAATTTTAGGACCATCCTTTAAGGAATCTTGGTGATTTGATGAGGTTGCAACTTCTGTAGCCTCATCCATGTTTGACATTTTTAGGAAACTTATTTTGCTCTTCATTTTTGTATTTGCAGCCTCAATCTCTATTCTCTCCAATTCTTCTGCCAGAGCCTTACTCTCCCTCCTAACCTTTTCTAAGGAAGATTCTATTTGAAATGACACATGTGGTGAGAGATCTTGTTGAGTGAAATGGGAAGTCACCTTTGAATTTATTTTAATCCCCTCAACCTTTTGCTTTCCCTTATCCAAGACAAGCTTAAGGTTTGTATTATTCAGTTGAGACTTAACATGATTAGAGGGTTTTGGGTCTGCAGGTTTGGGTTGGACATCAATGGGGCCTACCGGGTTTTCTTTAGACACAAGATTTGTTTCCTTATTAACAATCTTCTATGAGACCGGACCCTCAACACTTGGTTTAGGTTCTTCTTGGTTCAGGAACTTCATTGTTGCCAACTGTCTCATCAACCTATCCCTTTCAATCACAACATTCCTCAACTCTACTTCCCTCTCTTTTTCTCTTTTCATTCTGAGCTCAGCTTGCTCTTGGATTTCCTGCTTCAAGGAATTAATGTCTCCAAAAACATTGTCAAGGCTAGGAAAAGTCAAAGCAGAACTTGATGTATCACTTAGGTCTATTAAATTGACCCCTTCCAGTACATGTTCAGACAATAAAGGGTTTACATCATTTTTAACAGGAGGAGGAGGCACATCACTGGTGCATTCTCTGTGATGGATTCGACTTCTACTCCTGCCTCTTCTCTTTTTAGCATATTTGACACTAACAGGCCCTTTACTTTGACATGTCACATCCTCTTGAACTGGTGTATTAAATAATGCATCAAAAAATCCACAACTATCTGACTCTGAATTTTTAGACACCTCTTCAAGATTCTCAGGGATAGGGTGTAAAGGCTTACTTGTACCTTGGTGTACAAGGTTCTGTGACGTAGGAGAAACATTATTAGATTATGGTATTTTCTTTATCCAGTCCTTCTTCTTCATTTTGGGAAGTTCACCTTCCAATTTCTAGTCCGGATGATTCTTCATGAATGACCTGGTGTTCTTCATTCTTCGTACTAGTCCAAAAGTTCGTTCCACTTATAATAAATCTTTCAAAATAAAATGCACACTGGTGTAGAGACTTCAGAGTCGCCACCCAATTTTCTTGGGAATACCAAATACCTAAAGATATGTGGTGGAATATAAAAACCTTTGGAACCTCATACTAACAACACACAAAAGTTCTTTACAACATAGATCTTAATTCTTATGAAAATAAAAGAAGTGGAGAAACCTAACACAAAATTATAGGCTCAACCTTCAAATCATAGAAACACTATGAAAACTCTATGCAAAATGGACAACCAACACACTGACAAGAAATATTAAAATTAGCTCCCCAATAGACTTGCCATTTTGTTGGTTTGTTTTTACTACTAACCAAGTTGGTCTTCTAATCTACCTATGGAATTACTAATTCCAATCAAGGGCAGCTCGAAGGACCTGGACCAATTGACGAGGACTTTAAAAAGCCTCCTACACTTCTAGCTCTGCAAAACCCAGGAGGGTGATCCCTTAATGTGTTTACAACCTCTGCACCATTATTATAAACAACATTAACAATAATAGATAATCTCACTTAATAGCTCAACACAATAGGATAATATTGAATATAATTGGTTGTTAATCGATAATATCAATTATCGAGATCATGAGATAACTACAACACAATCCACAGTATAAGATAGTCATTGATTTGTAATTTTTAGCCTTGAGCTCTAGGAAAATACAAACAAATAATGAATCATACGGGTAATTACAACTTAGATCAGTGCCATATATCCATTGTAGGAGTCAAATTCATAAGCATCTAATGGTTTATGATAGATTTAACAAATAACATATAAAATCCTTGATGACATTGCATTGTAATCTCATCAATATGTATTCTAACTCAATACTACTTATCAAATCTTTATACAGAACATATCCACCTATAATCCCATTCGAGAATTTTAATTAATTCCATGAATTAAAGCTAAAATAGAAACATACACACCACAACAATGAGATGATTGAAACAACCCTTAGTTATCTTATTCAAAGTTCAGATATGCATGTACAATGGAGAGACATGAGCTTGAATTTATCATTTCAACTCAAATGATAGTACTGTTATACAACATTAAATCCGCATAAATTCAAAATCTATTACAGAATGACTCAGAACCTAAATTGCATCTCTCTAAAACCATCGAACTTTACAATTTGCTCTGCAACTTCACCTAGACTCGGCCAAAAATTATCTAACTTGCTAACACATCTTTCTAGCCTAGAAATCCTTCTTATAGAAAATGGAGCAAACAAGCATCAGGCCAGAAAGTACACATGTCACCAGCCAATTGGAGCACTTGGTGATATTCCAAAAATTGTTACAACAACAATCACCCTGGAGAATATTCTTCTCTATTGTGCCCACTGAGAAAAGTTGATGCATCAACAAAAAACCATAAGAATCCCATACCAAGACTGCCACCAAAGCAAGATTAGAAACTGTTGTAACTACAACATTTGATCTACCACCCAATAGCAAGTCATTCTTTTTACTCTTCCTCAGTCAAATATTTAGTTACCCATTTCTGGTATTCTTCATTAGTCGGCTAGTCAAAATTAATCACCTCATTCACCTTGGTACTATAAGGTGTGTATTTTACCACTACCTGATTTGAATCTCTTTCAAAAGATTCCAAAAATGAGATGGTACTAATGATTTTATCCATACAGCTCACCAAAAAATCATAATTTGAGTCATCATAAATTAATTTAATTTGATCATTAATGACCTCACTTGCTTGATCCTGCCGTTGCTGGAGTGAATTGACTTTCCCCTGCTCATCAATTATATCAGGTAACAATGTGTTACCCCAATCATTAAAATTCTTCACTAATTCCCTAATATTCCTACTCAAATCATCTGGTAGGGTCTAAAAACCTTGCAGTTATTTAACTAATACTTGAGTAGGCCTTAATGATTGGGGAAAATTACTTGTATCAAACCTTGAGGCCTTATACATTACATCTATATCATTGGCCTTAGGGATCCAATTTTCAATCAATGGTATCACTACCTCCTGATCCCTATCAATATTATTTATTGCATCTAATAATAAAGAATATAAAGAATGTATAGATGGCAATTTATTATCAACCCTCTCATTTAAATATCTCAAGACAACAGTAACAATCTCCTTTTTCTTTGAAAGAGATCCTTGCTCACTTACCTTCAAATATACCTGTAATTGATCAATTTTGTGCATGAGATGCTTCTTTGTAGGATCCACAGAGCATTCTATTTCTTCATCAATGTCCTCTCAAGAAGGGGTGAAGGAAGGATTCTGACTGGGAGACCCTGGTGTGGAAATAATTAGAGAAGTAGGAGGCACTGGCCCTGATGTGGAAGGAAATGTACTGGTCCCCAGAGCACCTAATGTCTCCCCAATCTATTTATACCTTAACCTTTCCACCTCATTCTGTAGCTCAACATTCTTCTGCTGCATCTTGTTGTATTCCTCAATCAGAAGGTTATACTTCTCCATTAGGCTCCTCTTTACGGCCTCCTCCCTTTCAGCAGTCTTTTGAGAAAATTTAGCCACATTCACAGTCAAATTAGTGGCCTCAGTGGTTGAGGTCTCTGAAGCCCTCTTTATTATTAGCCCTCCTCTTAAAGTTGGGTTGATATCAAAAACATCTGGCTTTCTCCCTTGTGGGGCCAATGCCCAAATTGCCAAGGTTTCATACTCTTCACTAAAAGTAGAGTCTTGCAGTGCTACCTTGACCTCTTCTTCAGAGTCTTGCAAGGAATGCTTGGACTTCAAAATAGCATTAAAGGCTACTACATCTGCAATTTCCAATTTAGAAAAAATCATTACACCAGCCTAAGTCACCATTTTCCTTCCTTCCTCAGGAGTGATGCTCTTGAATTCTTCCATTAATTCAGTTTTCACTTCCTCATCATTGTCCTAGTCTGACCTATGAGGTCTTAGTTCTCTTCTCTTCTTACATTTATCTTGATATTCTTCAAAATTCATCTTACATACCAATTGCAAGAATATAGGAGTCTTTAGAAATGCATTTTCATCTAGAAATTCCTTGTATGCTTCCATCCTTGCATCTTGTACACATTTTCCTTTCATATCGAAATCAGAAAAAACCAATTTAGCTGGCCTAGGAGGGGAAGGCATACCACCCTAGATGTCATGATCAATACCAACAATTTCATCCATCAAATCCTCTTGGGGTTGATTAGTTCTTTGCCTCTTAGGGCTTGGCTCAGATGGTGGTGATGAGGGACTATCTTTTGGTGATGATTCTAAATCAATGATTTTAATTGCCCCAGGCACTTTGAAATTTGGACCTGGCTGTGAAGTAAATTTCATTATTTTCTTCCCCTTTCTATCCACTTCTTCCTCATCACTGTTGTCATCCCTTTTCCACCTATAAATGGGCCTTCTTCCTATAGGCTGATATGTTGGCCTTGTTTCAATTGGTCTGGCACCTTGTTCTTGTACACCCAGACTCAATTCTAAATTTATCTATTTGGTCTTGAAGGTGCCCATAATTTCCTTGAAGTTCCCCATTAGAAATTCAATTTTCTTATGGTATGGACTGAACTCCAACAATGGATCATACTTTAGATCCATTTTATGCACAATATCTAATAGCTTATCATAAGCTATCCATTTCTCCTTGTTCAACTCCTTCCTATTTAGATCAAATTCATTTCTAATCAGGTCCTTAGGAAAGTTGAACTCATGCAGAAACTTGTCAGCCTTTATTCTTTGTCTAAAAAGGGCAAAGAAACCCTCAGGATTATGTTGCCACTTTGGGCCACACCTCAAATGGTAATCATCAAAGAATTTCCCAAAAAGGAAAAATCAGACACCACTGTATAATCTGGGAAAAATGTTCCCTTACCCCTCCTAGTGAGGTTTTCCTCATGGATACAAACTATTTTCCACATAAATTCTACAAACCCCACTCTTGGTGGCACATTGTATGGTAGTATATGGGGGGTTCCTTGAAAACCATATACCCTCAAAATAGTGTTGACTGGGTAAGGGATAATGTCACCCCAGTTATGACAGACTTTCAGTTCTGGTTTCCTCCCCTTTGGTATGAGGAAATCATGCAATTCCTCAGGGATCTTGGGTACATTTACCATCAGTCTATCCCTCAATCTGGAAGCAAAGCAATTACCAAATTGCACATAATTGGTGCTTTCCTTATTGCAAGATAAATTTGCAGTCCATAATTGTACTGGAAATCTTTCTCCATCAACTAATTACCTCAATTCCATCTTCTCAAAGAAAAAGTCAACATTCATGCACAAGAACATATACATCAACATAGAATACCAAAAGAATTGTGTGCCAGTATCATTTTTCTTCAACTTTGACAGCCCTTCATGTATCCTCTCAGCTAAGAAAGAAGAAAAATCATAAGTCACAGAGAAGTTAGGGTGTTGTATTTGCACCCCCATGAACATGTATGCAATGGGTATCGCCGTACTAGGACTGAAACCCAAGATCTGGCATAATGAATAAAAAGTGGCCAAGAAATGATTTGCAAAATAGTTTAATCTAAAAGGTTCTTGGTCAGTGGGACTAATTTGAAATCTTGAACCTTTTGTCCTAGCTAGATAAGGTGGAAGCAACTTAGCTATGAAAAGAGACTTCAACTTTGCATATTCCTACTTCATTTCCTCAAGATTAATAGGAACCAAATATTCACTCTGTTCACTCAACTCAAAAACCTGTTGGACTTCATCTTTGTTAATGCTTAACAAAACCCTTCCATCATTATCCCTGATTACTCGTGTGACAAGGTCATATCTTGTGGCCATTGCTCTAAGCAAGCCTATATCAATGAACACATTTGGCACCACTAGCCTCCCCAAATCATACATCCAGCCATTTGAAAATGGGTGAGGAAAATTATTCTATCCATACCACAATCTGAACATTTCCAAACCTATGAGAGGAACCCTAGTATCGGCTATGTTGGAGCAATAATACACTAACCCTTCCCCGAAGATTTTCCCTTGCATCAGAACCAATCCCTTCTTTCTATCATTCATTGACAAGGGCAATTGATCCAGGAAATCATCATACAAGTTTCTTCTTAAATAGTCAATTTGGCTAGAATGTTGCTTTGGCGGTGCCATCTTGGACAAACTAGGGTCTTTTTACAATTTCACACTTCAAATGGCTAGGACTAACTGGAGATATGAAATTACAAAACACTGCAATTTCTCACAATTTAATTAAACTATAGCCCTAAAACATTTATTAACAAGTCCTATGACAAATGTAGCAAATATTTTCCCAAATTCAAGTGCAGAGTAACAAGAAAACAAAAAAATTAACTCACAGCTTTGTGCTTGTAGAAATCCCAAGTTCTAGTTGCAAAGACTCGCAACTTCTCTTTCGGCTCTAAGACTGCTTCACAAAATACTTGAATGCCTTGTGATACAAATAAAGTAGGATAATTGATTTTATTTCAATCAAATCATGCCAGAAAGTGTCTCATCCACCATTAAAGCTCACTTGCATGCTGCACAAACGACTCCAACCATATTTGATGCAGATTTAAATTCTTGTCGTCAATCCTTCAGTTAGATCAAATAATCAAACGACCGCCTTCAAAACAAGCTGACACAATTGCCAACATGGCAATAAAGGGCCCACCATACCATATGCTGCCAAGGAAATCCATGTGGTGGTCGCCTGTAATATCGCAATCAGTAAAGACCTTGCAACTTTCGATCACACAATGGCGGGAAACCGTAGATCTTGAGCATCGGTGATCTTGTTCCTTCAACATAGTCACCATCATTATCATTAACTGTTGAGCAGCTTTCCCGTCAAGATTATAACATATCCATTGATTTAAAACATGTGCATATTAAGAATACTTTTTTAATCTGTCGTCTAATGTATTAAGACTGGATTAATTCACCAAGGTTTTTTCCTTATTCCCTCGGCAGATGAGACACGTGGCACCCACCCATGATATCGTGATCAATAAAAATCTTGTAATTCTTGATCACATGATGGCGGGGAACCATTGAGATTTCACAATAATTTATCGACGGTCACTCAAACTTATCCCCCTCAGCCTCACCAAATGAGACACGTGGCGCCCACCCATTATATTGCGATCAACCAAAGCAGTGTGGTGAGGTCATCGCGAGATGGTGGGGAATGGCTGAGATCAAATGACAGTTGATCAATGGTCACGCAAATTTTATCCCTCTACAAAATAAAGCATTTATTAAAAGGACAAGGGGACATCACTAGGTGGATGGTAAACAATGACACAAGTTGTGTTTTTAAACGATGAAACACAAGGCCAACCAAGACTTAGGAAAATGAAATCCTGCAGAAGAATGAAAATATTAAGACCAAAGGGACCCAACCTAGATGAAACGATAGGACATAAGTTGTTTTAAAACCCTTCAAAAAGGTAACAGCGAAAAATATCCCAACCAAGGCGTAAAATAAACACAAGGGTTTTACATGAAAATAAAGCTAAAACCCCCAACCCTAGGAAAATTCTGACACCATGAAAGAACAATAACATAAGGCAGGGAAGAAATCGAACACAAGGAGCAAAAAAATTGAATTTCCATCAGTAACTCCCCTCTTATATGATCTTATGTGCATCATAAAATATCTTATGCACTTAAAATAGGAAAGATGCTCTTACATGCATGTCATACAAATACATGTAGATGGCATAATGGTTAAGCCATAAGTGGGATGCCCCATTTCCCAAATGAGGCATAAATAATATAAATACATATAGTTAAAATAATTAATTTGAACCTTAGGACTTTTGAGGTGTACGAAAACCTAATCCCAACATTCTCTCATGTGACAAATACCTTACAAGAGTAAAAGGGAAACTCTAAAAAATATGTTAACTACCAAGCGTACCACCTTGTTATCCAAATTGAACTACACTTTGTTCACATGATTCACAAAAGCATCTACGACAATCAACTTCATAGAAAATTGTGCACACTCAAGACCAACTCTAGAGCGCCCTTTTGAGCCACCTAACCAGCTCTAGAACACACTATAGATCCATGTTCACTAGCTTCATATCACCCTATATCCAACTTCAATTCATTCCTATAACACATAAATAGAAGTATAATGTCATCCAAAATAAAATCAATGTGTATGCTCCACATACTCCAATCTAGTTGAAACAATAACCAAAACTAATTGCTCACATCTAACTAAACCCAATCATTGATGACATTTTACTCATGATATATCTAACCCACATTGCAAATATTGTCCCTATACAACCCATTATTGTTCTCAAGGTTCTCTCATGGTAGTATAATGACTAACGTTAAAAAACCTAAAGACTTGTCATACATAGTCCAATTTAACCTATCCACAAGGAACACATATAACTCCCATAACTCTCATTGCAAGGGAAATGTCTATTCTAGTACTAACCAAAGTAACACAAATTCCACCAACAACACTCTCATAAAATATCCACATTGCATCAAAAATAACACCAAAGAACATAAACAATGATCTACACACTACAACCAAAATGTTATAAAAATAAAGCATACTTCCCTAAAAAAAATTTACTTCCTCTTGCACCTTTGATCTCCTCATATCTTCCAAGTTAGTCACATCACACAAGATAGAGAATAAAGAGCCTACATATTGTTGATTAAAAAAATAAAGTACAACAATAGTAAATGACCACAAACATAATAAAGTACAACAAAGTAAATGGCCACAAACATAGTGATCACAATAACTCCACACAAATCTCAACCCCAATGTCATATGAATATGAGCCCCAAAGAAGAAACAATAGAACAGAGAGAGAAAAATCATAAACCATATCACATACCATGTCTTTCCACTAACATCATTGATTTCTCAAGTTATAACAAGTAAGTTCCTCACTTTTGAAACCCCAAACAAAAAAGCCTTAACAACATCTATTAGTTCAACCACAATACCAAACAAAAAATCAATAAATCAATAAATTTGCAAGGATGTAAACTTCTCAAGTGAAGATAGATCAAACTAATAATCATTCCCATGATTACAGAATATGCCCAAACCATCCTCTACACTTCTTAAAATATATCCAAAACAAACTTATAATGCACATTAGAAGTCAAAGGAAAAGACACCAAATCATGTAAACCTTAACTAGGCCCTCCAAACTAATATATATAGCTCAAGAATAACTCTCATTAGAAAAAAAAAAAGAAGGAAACATATGTCATGCAATGCAATCCTCAAATAATCCCTCAAGAACTAACATTTTTAGCTCAAGACTCATTCCCATGAGAAAATAAAATAATAATATACATCTGAATAATTAGGTGGGTAATACCTCTCAAATAATTTTCCACCAAATTAATTGACATTGGAGAAAGAGATTAATCCTCTTGAGATACATCAATTCATTTAGAATCTCTCCATGAGTAATCTCATTATAGATCCATGCTAAAATCATGCCCATCTCTAGGTGAAGTCTCCTCAATGTTTTTGCTAAAACCTCATCAAAGAGTTTCCATTCCAAGAAATAATATACCTATAAAAAAAAGACCTCTAGCCTCACCCAAATTTGATTAGTAGCAACACATGCACAATTTATCATCTCATTCTAAACTCCAACTATAAAACCACAAGTTATAGAAGTATCCAAGAAAAATATCATTGCACACAATTGGTAGATTACTAAAAACTATCACCAAAGATTCCTCTACATGATTAATATATAATCTAAGAACTCTCCATGACATCATGATTTATATCTTATATAAGATCATCTACCTTCAATAGATAAATCTACCATGTCCACACACAATCATATCCTATTTGAGGATTGTCCATTGTCCTCACACAATCAAAGAACTCAACTACAAAATTAGGAGCTCCCAAAGGGAAAAGTAAAACCACAACCACCAAAAGAATTTAACTACTACAGGTTCCAATAAGATACAATTACTATTGACCCAAAGTAATATTACAATAATGTCATGGTCATCCCAAAACACTACGACATGAATTAGAAGTCCATCCATTCATCTCACTATCTTATTGCTATATTGATTCAATGCATCATGATGGTTGAAGGATAACCAAACCATAATTTATAATATTATGTCATTGGATTAGTCTATATCCAAACCATACTAAAATAAAATACCATAACAATTTCAAATATCAATGGGTATAGATAACCCACATCTAAATTATGTATGCAACTTATAAGTGTAAACATCCCATAAAACTACACAACTCATAGATATTAAAATAATATAACATGGATTGATAAATAAATGTAGAAAAATCCACATCAACAAAAAGCAAAATAGAGACATCAACAAATAAATAGCGCTACAAATCCTTCTATGATACTTACACTAGATCCAAAATGTCAAAAATACACCATTGGAGATAATTATAGTGTAGGAACCTAGTAAGAACCATTGTGGAAATTCTAAGTGAAAATCATGTACACCAACACTTGTACACTAAGAAAGTTGCAAAAATTCTACAACTATCTTGTATCCAAAAAAACCCTATAGGAATCACAATGTGAAAAATGATCTCGTTAAAGCTCTTCAAAACTTCAAATTATAGTTAACATGTGAAACATACAGAACCATCCATGTCAAATATATACATGTAAATATGAATCCACATCATCTAGAAGACCTACAAGTCTAAAAACAAAAAAAATGGTTTGTGTGAATGAAAATATGCATATCCAATATGTAAATAAAAAATTGAATCAAACACAGCAATGAAAATTTAAATCAGAGCATAAACTAAAAGAAGAGAAAAAAAACTCCATTTATGCTTTGAAGACGTCCCATTGTCCTCTATCTCCAGTTTTTTTGCTAAACCTAGCTTGCTCTCAGATTTTGTATACTAAGCTCAACAAAATGTCTTCCTAGAGAATGATATTTAGAATTAATGCATGCTTATGCTAAGATGTAATTAACAAAACTAAAAATGATAGCTAAAATGTGAGATTACTAAATTTAATGATTGCTAAAATTGATAAATAACGTGTGCATGTGAATGCAAGTGTCACCAATGCTTGGATTTGCAGGGTTATTTAAAGAGTTTTCGAAAGACTCTGATTGGTTGATGTAATCAATTGTTGAGATCAAGCTTTTCAAGATGAACAGTGAGAGATTTTTGAAAGGTGGGAGAGATATAGAAGGTTTCCTCCTACACAAATTTTCTCATTCAAATCTGAAGGAAAGTTTCCATTTGAGGAGTGAGTTGGGGATAAATTTAATAATTAATTAAATAAATTTATTTAATTATATGTGATGATGAATTTAGAAGTTTGCATAATTAAATAGTTAATATTTAATTATGTGTGAGAGAGAAAAGGTGTTAAATTAAATATTTGTAATATTTAATTTAACAATGAGATGAAGAAAGTGTTTGGAGGAATATTCCATTATTTGAATTCAAAAATTCAAATTTAGAATAACATGATAATTAATATAAATAAATTATAAAATTTATCTAATTTAATTAAGAGGAAGATGGAAGATGGTAATAATTAAATAAAGTTATTTATTTAATTAAGGTAGAAGAATTATAAAAGTGAACAATATAAATAAATAATTAAATTTATTCATATGTAGATGACTTTAGAAGATTAATTAAATAAATTCACATTTAATTAATTAACAAGCTTGATTAATTGTGACCATTTTTAGATGTATACACTTTTCCCCTCTTTGAAGTGATGTGTTTTAGACATTGCTTCAAAGAAAATATTCCTGCTTTTGAAATTTGTTGCCTTTGATTTTTCCCCTAATTAAAAGAAAAATTAACTGATATGCCCCTGATTTGAACCTGATATGTTTTTGATGTTGATATTGATGATGCCCCCTCGGGAGGTAAATCACTGATGATGAGAAAAAATAAATGTTGAGTTGATGATGGAATTCGAATGATAAGAGAGATGTAGTGATTTAGCTTCTGATAATTGATGTATAAAGATTCCCCTGTTGAAATGATTCCCTTTTTGATGGAAATGATGAAATGATGATGATTAATTGATAACTTTGCTTCCCGAAAATAGAAAAACAAAGAGTAGGTAGTTGATAACTTTGTTTCTCTTGAATGAAAAACAAAGAGTAGAATGATTGATGAATTGTCTAATAACTTTACTTTTAGAAAACAAAGAGTAGATGCTTGATATGACTTCTGATAAATTTTATTTCTGTGATAGAAACCAAAAAGTAGATAATGTGATTCAAAAATATTTGTATTCATGACTAAAGTACAAATAAGAAAATGATTTGATCATTGATAAATTTGCTTTCCTAAAAAAGAAAACAAATAGTAAAATGATGATAGAGTAGCTTGATTTGATATTCAGATAGATCGATTTAGTATTGGGTTCATTATATGAGTCGCTTAGATAGAGAACTTGATATGTTTCACTTGATATGGGTCACTTGATATGGGTCACTATTATGGGTCACTGATATGGGTCACTGATATGGGTCGCTGATATGGGTCACTAATATGGGTCACTTGATATGGTTCACTGATATGGGTCACTTGATATGGGTCACTAATATGGGTCACTTGATATGGTTCACTGATATGGGTCACTTGATATGGTTCACTGATATGGGTCATTGATATGGGTTGTGATTGAATGATGTGAGGCATTGATAGATAGAGAGATTTTGATTGACCTTTTCATAGTCGAGGTGTGTCAGGACCACACAGAGATCTTGGGGTAGGAGGTAGTAGACTTCCACCATAGAGGCCAGCTCCATTAGGGGGCTCTAGTAGTTAGAGTTATGAGACTCATGTGATATTTTTGATGTATCATTATTGATTCATTCACACCTCTCAATGTATATTATTTTTGGAGCATGTACATTTTTTTGGTCATATCTCATGTATCTCTCTTTGGAATTTTTAGCTTTGTTGGACATTGGACATTTGTATTATTTTTTATGAGTGATGATATGCAGCAGTGATGATTTTTTATGATGTGATGTGCATTTATGAGATGATGATGTGATATGCACTTTAATGATTTGATGACTAACTTGTGATGTAGGATGATTTGATATGATGATGATTTATGATGTGTACTAATGATTGCATGCAGGTGGATGACCTAGGATGTTGATTATGAAAGTATGATATGAGATATTTGATATGCTTATGAAAAATGTAATGTATGTATGGAATGATTTTTTTTGGATTGTTCAAATGCAATGCATTAATGAGGATGTGATGGATATTGTGTTTATGAAATACATTAGAAAATTATATGTAAAATGGATCAAATGTTATGCGAGAAATTGATATAATACATAAATGATATGGAAATGATAAATGGTGAAACAATATGATGAATGATAAATCATATGAATAATGATATGAAATGAAATGATGGGATGAAATGTAAGGAAATGTTAATGAGAATGATGAAATGATATGAGAAAATATTATAATGAAATGATGAAATGAAATGGTAAAATATGACAATGAAATGATGAAATGATATGAGAAAATATGATAATGAAATGATGAAATGATATGAGAAAATATGATAATGAAATGATGAAATGATAAATGGTAAAATATGATAATGAAATGATAATGAAATGAATGATAATGAAAGGAATGAAATGTTAATGAAATGAATGACAATGAAATTAGTGATAATGTAAGGAATGGAATGTTAATGAAATGAATGATAAAGAAATGAGATGAATGAAATGTTAATGAAATGAATGATAATGAAATTAGTGATAATGAAAGGAATGAAATTTTAATGAAATGAATGATAAAGGAATGAGATGAATGAAATGTTATTGAAATGAATGATAATGAAATTAGTGATAATGAAAGGAATGAAATGATAATGAAATGAATGATAAAGAAATGAGATGAATGAAATGTTAATGAAATGAATGATAATGAAATTAGTGATAATGTAAGGAATGAAATGTTAATGAAATGAATGATAATGAAAGGAATGAAATGTTAAAACAAAGATAAAAATATGAAATGGTAATGAAGATGATAAATGGGATGCAAATGTGTAAAGTGAAATGATAAGAAAGTGACAACATGATAATGATATGAAGATGGTAGATAATATGAAAGTGGAAATGATATGAAATACCTAATGGAGAAAATGAATGATATGAAATGATAAAGGATGAATGATATGAAGATGACATAAGATGACATGAAATGAAATGATAAAGTGAAATGAAAAAATGAATGATTAATGGCATGCAATGAAATTATATGATATGAAAAAATGATAAATGAAATGGGAATGCATAATGATGGATAACTGAATGATAAAGTATCAAAATGATGTGCCAATAAATGATAACTGATAATGATAATGAAATGAGGAGAAATGATAATGAAACAAATGTCCAAATTCCTTCCACAACTAGTCGAAAGAGACATGACAGTTGTTGATATCCTTTCAAAACTCAGATGCAAATCCAGTATGCAGATATGTACAATGATCTAGATGACATGCAACTAAACAAACCAACCTTCCATTGAGCCTTCTGTTAGCTTTCTTAATCATCATAAATCATTTTAAAATGTTGGAAGTATGTACAAGCATCAGAGAGTAAATTAGCACCAATGATGACCTGAGTACAACTTTCATGGTTTTTGATATAGCAAGTAAAAACAAGCATCTAGGTATAATTGAACCGAGATGACTTGAGTATTTCTTGCATAAATAGACAAAGATTAACCATTTTTTGATGCAAATGTGGAACTGTCATCAATGATACACTATAGAAATCATGTCTCGCGATATATTTGCACCAGATTGATAGTTAACCTCAAGACATCAGATAAAGAAAAATATCCTCTTTCCTTGCCACTCTAGTTCAGTACATCATCGAGTGTGCTCCAGATAGATGATATCAAAAATCAAAACAACTGTTGTTCAAAATATAATACTGCTATTCCAAACATTATTCAGATTTTAGATCATCCATATATGAGTCATGATATGGTACCTGTTGAAAACTATTGTGATATGAATCAATGATTGGATAGCTGTTCATGTGATTTGATTGTTTGTTCGCATGATTGGATTTTATGTCATTGTCTAGCTATTTCTGTAAAACCTGAAAGTTGGTTGCCCCAATATGTTAGTGTTTGCCCCCAGTATTAACATAACTTGCTGAAATGAATATGTACAATAATCAAACCATGGTAAGATGTTATCGCTCTAGGAAAATGATGGAAGCATGATGCTGGTATGACCCTAAGATGATGGAAAGATGTGCGAAAATGAAGGCTGAAATGCTAAGTGCAGAACATGAACTAATAGATGGAGAGCTACAAATAGCGTTTGTTTGCCAGATTTTCACTATTTGTTTTTATTGCATTTTTCTGATTTCTTTTTGATTTTTTTGTATTTTTCTTGTCAATAGACTGCCTGTTGGACCAGTTTTTCACCCTATGACGATTTTTTTATTTTTTTTAGATTTTGATGTTTTCTGTTTTTTTGGATTTTGATGTTGTTTTGATTTGTTTTGGTTTTTGATGTTTTTTGATTTTTTTGGATTTTGATGTTTTCTGATTTTTTAAATTTTTTTTTGTATTTTGATGTTTTCTGATTTTTATTTTTTTTTGGATTTTTCAAGGACATTTAAGATGGAATGGGATGACCAATTGAAGAAGCAAGATTCCCCACAATATAAGAGAAGATGCATGAGAAAGGATATGGTATGGAATATTTGGATGAAATGAATAGGATAAGATGCATGCTTTTCAAGAAGATCCTTAACCTTATCAAGATCAAAGGTGAAATGAGGATAATGACCATGAATGATAAGAGGAAAATGGAAGATAGTATATGGATAGGGAGATGGATATGAAAGATAACATTTGCATGATAGGGGAATGGAGGAAGGGTTTAAGCATCAAGTTTAATGACTAATATCCCTTGAATATGTGCTCTAATAGACCATGGGAATGAGAATTAGACTTATAAATGTTGACATGATAGTAGATGCTAAGGAATTATTCAAAGATTTGAATTAAAGGAGGAGAATGGGGATTGGATGTTGGATAATGGATAGGAGGTTGGAAGGCTTGGTGATGGATAGATGGAAAGGATGACAAGATTAACATTGGCACACATCTTGAAGGATGATGGAGTGATGGAGGAAAAATGGATTTGGAAGGTGATATGTTTTTAGATGGGAGATGAGGAGAAGCTTTCGGATTAGCCAATTTGGATGCCAATTTTGATTTTATTGCTTCTATGAGACTTTTAGGAATCCATATGACTTTTGATTTTGATATTTTCTTTATGGGCCTTTGTGGCCTTTGAGATTTTTCGCTTTGATTTATGGACCTTTGCGGTCTGTGAAGTTTTTCTTTTGAATTTTTCTTTTGTTTTGATGGGCCTTTGTGGCCTTTTGAATTTTTATTTTTATTTTTGGATCAATTTTTCTTTTATTTTTGCACAACTCTTCGAGGAGAAATGTTGATCCTTTGATACATGTGGAGTTTTATATTGAAGCTTTTGACATTTGGCACCCAAATTGCTTCCAAAAGAGATGGGAAGAGTGTATTGAGATGAACGATATGGAGGTATGATGGATGAGTTAATGAAGGAATAATTTTGAAAGTGGATCAAGGATGTGTGCCTTTGTTGTTCTTGAAGAATAGGAGATAGAGAAATGTGGGACCCTAATATAGATGGAAGGGTTGATGAGATAGGGTTGGGATGATAAGGACCAAGGATAGATGGAAGGTTTGATGAACTAGGATAAGGACCTAGGATAGATGGATTTTTTGATGGACTAGGATAAGGACCTAGGATGGATGGAGAGTTTGATGGACTAGGATACCTAGGTTAGGCATGAGGTGTATAACCAAGGTCACGAGAATATGTATGTGCTTGGACAAAAAGGGGTTCTAGGATACCTTGCTCATGAAGGCCTAAGAATTTTCCTTTGTAATTCATAATTTCACACATTCATTTACCCATGGGATATGCATTGTTTGTGAAACAAGATGTGAGTCCATTTTGAGGAGAATATGATATGGATAAAAGGATAGGTGTTGGAAGTAAACTGGAGTGGATAAAGGTAGAGGATCCCAATTTATAGGTGTGGGGTTCATGGATAGCTTGAAGAGGTGTGAGAGGCTCTTGACATGAGGATGATGGGACACTTTGATCTTGACTAGGAAAATAATTGTTAGATGAAGGAGATGGAGTAGCTTGATCATTAGATGGAAGGGAATCTTTGGATAGGATGGAAGAATTATTTTGCTCTTGGGATGCGACAGAATTATAAGAGAGTATGGATTCATTGAATGGGGTGGATGGAGAACTTGGAAGAACATTTTGTTCTTGAGATGGAAGAGGATTATCATGGGTGAATAATGAAAGGAGGGGATCATCATATGGTTCTTGAGAGATGGAATCTTGATCAAAGATAGGAAGGGTTTGTAGAATTTTGGTATCATGGGATGGAGTGGAAAGAATGTTTTGATTGAGATTTGTAGATTGAAATAAATCATTGGATGTAGAGGATATGATAGAAGAAGGTGATTGAATGGAATCATTATCTTGGGTGAAAGAATCGTGAGGTTCATTTTGAATTATGGAGGATGAAGATAAATGCATGACATGACAAGATTGGTCAATTTTATTTGATGGCTTAGATTTGGGCTTCTCATTTAACCTTTGCAAAAATTCAAAAACATTGAATTTGGATGATGTTGTTTTTGGAGGAGAAGAGGTTACATTCATATTTCCGTAAAAGGACTTCTTAGTTGTGCCCCCTTGTATTTCCTTGATTTTCCTTTGGAGTGCTCTTATTTGTTGGGTAAGAGTACTAAGATCATTTAAGGAAGTTTTAGTCTTTTTAGGATCTTCCTTAATTTTCTCCATATCATAGTTAGAGGAAAATTTGGCACCTTGGTTTGCCAGTAAAAGAAAGTAGCCTTCTTTATTTTGCTCTAAGATCTTGTCCAAAATTATGTGAAATTGTGGATCTTGTTCAACTTCTTGAATCATTTCACCGGTTATTTCATCATTTGAACTATTCCTAGTATGAAACCTATGAAAAGGATTTTCTTCCCTATCACCCATGTTGTAAAGTGGATCTCTTCTTTCATCTTCTTCTTTGTGTTTTTGGGACCTTGTGACAATAGGAATGTGCTTTTGAAATGTTCTTCTAAACTTAGATCACAAGTTTGAGAAGTGCACAAATGATGATGTCTTGATTTGATAAGATGAAAATCCTATGATATGATCAAATGACATTTCTAACTCTTGATTGTGGCTTCCAAGATGAAAGGATATCAGAATCCTGTTGGGGAAGTTGAATCAATAATCATAAACTTGTTTGAAAAGATTCACTTTTTGGGATTTGATCTTAGTCTCGAAAAATGATAATTGTATCGAATAGCCTAGATTGTTTTCAAGATTAGTGAATGATTTGGCTGGGATGAGTGGGATATTCAATTGAGGGTTGTTGTATGAAATTGAACTCAAGAGGTTGATTGTGATTGTGTCATTGAGATAGAACTCTTCTTTGGAAATAGGCTCAGGAATACAAAGGCTCTACAATGTACTCATCAATAAATCCCCTAGAAAAATATTGATACCTATGAAGAAACTCACGGTAATGAAGCAAGACGTTCTGACTTTTATACAAAAACTTTCTTCGTTGCAAAGTTTTCTTGTAACCTAAATGTTTCTTAGGCTTTTTGATCCTATTGGCAATAGATTTCCTAAAAAAATTGGTTGATTTATACTCTCTAAGCATGAGAGAAATGTCGAGATGCTACTGGACCAAGGATGTTATATACTCAGATTTGTCAAAAGTGAAAATTCTGGAAAATGACAGATGCACTACTCTATGTCCTATATGAACTGCAGAAACATGCATATGTGCTAGAGAAACAATCAAATGCGCTACAACAAACCTTAGATGTGCTACAATATGTCTTAGATGCACTTCAGAAAAAAAATTTGACAGTGACCCAAAACCTATTTGTAGAATACACAACCCATGTGCTAAAATAGACTCCAAATGCGCTAAGAAACTCCCTAGATGCACTAAAATAGTTTTCCAAAACAATTTTCTGAATAGTTTTCAGCTGAATTTTTGCATGTTCATTTTGGATGATCTTTTATTTGAGTTAATGTGATGGAAGACACAACAAACATTCTAAAAATAGTTGTTTTTAAACCCTATACTAAACATCAAGTGTATGATCAAAAATGTTTTTTAGAAAAGTGTTTTCACAGGTTTAGCAAATGAAAGACAATTTAGGCAGATTCACTCTTAGTACTCAAGTAGGTCATCCTAATAATCAACAACCCACATCTTAGAACTGTGTCGACTCACAGAGCCATGTCACCCCTGAAGGGGCGCTCATTTTTTTTCTTTTCCAGGCATGTACTCAGAGTGACAGAAGTGGAAACTGGATCCCCTGAGCAAATGGTCCTTGGCAGTTATATGGTGAGTGTCTTGGGGGTAGATTCTTCCCTCCCCATGCACTGTGATTATTACAATGTTCAAAAATTGACTTCGGATGGCTACTACAATAGGTTCTTAGTAAGGGTTTATGTTCGGTGTGACAATAATAAACTCCCTCAAGAGACCTCCCAACCTTTAGAACAAAGGCTTTGGGGATGGTTATCTTGCACACTACTGGCAAAAGAGGGTTTCCCCAGATTTGCTTTAAATTTTATAGTGGGGTGGAATAGCCTGGCTTTGGCTTGAACCCACTTGAGTCATTCCTCTTGGGTGAGTACTTTTTCCCACAAGAGTGGGCCCTCTAAAGGATGAAATAAAGCA
This sequence comes from Sequoia sempervirens, assembly GCA_007258455.2. NCBI lineage: Eukaryota > Viridiplantae > Streptophyta > Pinopsida > Cupressales > Cupressaceae > Sequoia > Sequoia sempervirens. The sequence continues at coordinate 189,890,854 of VDFB02000008.1, read as the reverse complement.
GTAAACTTGCATGAAATGGAAAAGGCAAGTCTGGTATTCTGATCACCTAGTTAAGGGGAGAGCATAGACCTATTGCCATAGACAAAGCAAAAAAAATTCTTTTTAAAACCCAAATGACAATGATTTAATCTATGTGAAGATGTTGCTTCACAACAAGCATGGGATTCATTTTAACTGCAAAAATTATTGTGTGGTGACTATCCTAGATTGCTTCATTTTAAATTCCATGTCTATCCTAGGGTTGCTTCTTTTTAACCAGATGTGAAGTTATCGTAGGGTTGCTTCTTTTTAACCAAAGAAATTTTTGTTTGTAGAAGGCATCAGACTCAGAACTTTGTTTAATTACAACTTGTAAGTGCTAAAATAAATAGTAAATGCACCAAAACAGATACGAAAAGCGCTACAAAAAATTCTATATGCACTAAAATAACTCCTATATGCGCTAATATAGGAAGGAAAAAATAATTCTTTTTTACAATGTTTTTAATTAAATGAACTAAATAGATGTGCTATTATGTTTCCTGGATGCATTGAAACAATCCCTCGAAGCGCCGAAACAGTTCCTAGATGTGTCGAAAAACCTAAAAAAACACCGTTAGAAATCTTGCATGCGCTAAAGAAAGCCACGAAAGTGCTAAATGAGAATTTTCGATGGAAATCCAAATTACATAACACAAAAACATGTCAAAAAAAAACCTGCAAGTAAATGTTAAAAAAGAGGCATAGGCCCCATGGTGGGCATAAAAAATGTGTGAATGAAAATATGCATATCCAATATGTAATTCAAAAATTGAATCAAACACACCAATGAAACTTTAAATCAGAGCATAAACTAAAAGAAGAGAAAACAAACTCCATTTATGCTTCGAAGACTTCCCATTGTCCTCTATCTCCAGCGGTTTTGTTGAACCTAGTTTTCTCTCAGATTTTGTATACTAAGCTCAACAAAATGTCTTCCTAGAGAACGAGATTTAGAATAAATGCATGTTTATGCTAAGATGTAATTAACAAAACTAAAAATGATAGCTAAAATGTGAGATTACTAAATGTAATGATTTCTAAAACTGATAAATAACGTGTGCACGTGAATGCAAGTGTATGCAAGTGTCACCAATGCTTGGATTTGTAGGGTTATTTAAAGAGTTTTCGAAACACTCTAATTGGATGATGTAATCAATGGTTGAGATCAAGCTTGTCAAGATGAACAGTGAGATATTTTTGAAAGGTGAGAGAAAGATAGAAGGTTTCCTCCTACACAAATTTTCTCATTCAAATCTGAAGGAAAGTTGCCATTTGAAGAGTGAGTTGGGGATAAATTTCATAATTAATTAAATAAATTTATTTAATTATATGTGATGATGAATTTAGAAGTTTGCATAATTAAATAGTTAATATTTAATTATGTGTGAGAGATGAAAATGGAAGGTAATTAAATATTTAAAATATTTAATTATGTGTGAGAGAGAAAAGGTGTTAAATTAAATATTTGTAATATTTAATTTAACTATGAGATGAAGAAAGTGTTTGGAGGAATATTCCATTATTTGAATTCAAAAATTCAAATTTAGAATAACATGATAATTAATATAAATAAATTATGAAATTTATCTAATTTAATTAAGAGGAAGATGGAAGATGGTAATAATTAAAAAAATTTATTTATTTAATTAAGGTAGAAGAATTATAAAAGTGAACAATATAAATAAATAATTAAATTTATTTATATGTAGATGACTTTAGAAGATTAATTAAATAAATTCATATTTAATTAATTAACAAGTTTGATTAACTGTGACCATTTTTAGATGTATACATGGCTAAGCTAAGATAATAGACTATTTTAAATAAGAATAACCATAACCATTGAATATAACATGTACAAAACCCATAGATATAATCAACATGAATCTAAAACATGCAAGTGCAACTATCCGTCAAGACCATCAAGACCAATAGACTTTCCAAGAACTCTAGGTCATCAAAAGAGCAAACCCACAATCATCACCATGTACATGCATATGAAGGAGCTAGGTTGTTGGAGAAGCTTCCAAGTCATCTAATCACCAACTCCATAGATTTCATGCATTTTGGGGCTAATAAACTAGTTCTTTATAATTCTATGGGCTAAAACCAAGCACCCAATATAAGCACACCAAACTATATTCCAAACAAAAAATTGTTTTCCCTATATCTAGGGGTCCAAAGCTAGGCACCCAATATGAACACTTTGTTGTAAATGACAACATGACGAAAACACTTAGCTACAATGCAATACGATTATTCCATGTGAATAGGATCTCTAGGTCAACACTTGACTACATGCAACCACATGACCAATTATATAATTCTCCAGTTCATTGATCCTCCAAGTACCTATAATACTATATCCTAGAAAATAAGATCAACTATAATAATTCCACTAGAGCACAAATTAATAATTAGTTAATCCCTTTCTATATATTTCCATAGACTTTTCAAGCTATGAAATAATAAATGGAGTAATACCTAGAACCAAATCACCATGGATTTGTCACATGTTATCAACATGCAAGTCCATGCAAGTACATACAAAGAAAAGTACATGTAGCTCAAATGTAATATATGGAAACAACTCAATTTTGATACCAAATGTTAGGAAAAATACATAATATGTAACTCTAGTACATATGATTTACCAAAATAAAGTTTGATCCAAGTGCAAACAAATTATGCCCATAAAATAAAATCATGAGACAAGTTCATTTCCCACATGAATCCTTAGAGGAAAGAAATGCAAATCTCTAATCAATAAAAAAATCAATATCATATTTCAACATATAAGATAACACTTGGGTAAGTGCATGGAAATGGGGGATTAAAAAGGGGTCTTAAGTGGCCACTTTTTTTTTGAAATAAGGAAAGACCAAATTTGGATGAGAAATTGAAGATAGTTATGTTCAAAGTTTGAAGACACAACAAGAACAGGAGTCATAGTGCTCTAAATATACTTTTTAAATTACTAATTTGTTTTGAAATGGTGGACATAAGGGGTTCAAAAAGGGGGAGCACACAAATTTCTCTTGTATTTGTCAGAAAATATAATATAGTATCTGGTGTGCTACCCCTAAAATGTTTAAATTTTTCTAGTAGACATATAAAACAATAAATATAACATAAAATTTAGTAATCTAGCTCATACCTCTATCAAAGGAATCAAAGATGATATTGATGCATCAACACCATGCTCCATTGTGGTATGAATAGTAGGAGGAGTATCAACCAATGTCAACATCTAAAAAATAAAGTAATGTTAAGAAGTTATATGAAGGCGATTTATACGTCTGACAACATTAATAGAGTATAAATTATGTAGGAGAAGGATAGTACCATATCTAAGGGACATTTGATCATTGTAGAGTATTGAATGCAATAATTTTGGCACAACAAGAAATTATAGGTAGGTGAGTTCAAACCTTTAGATAATTGGGTGACATATGAGTAGAAAGTCATATGGGTAAAGAAGTGAATGTTTGATATAAAAGGTATATAATGAATTTTTGAGATTGTAGGTAGAAAAACTAAGTTGATATAGAGGAGAAGGAAGGTGTGAGAGAGAAGAAGGTGTCAATGGAGAGATGAGCATAGGATTTTTTTTATTTTTTTCCATGCAATAGATATTGAAGTTACCTATTCAGAGAAAAAAAATTCAGGGAAAAATTAAGTTTTTTTCAATTTATTTCTTGACGTCCTGTGAACATCACTTTTTTTCTGGAATTTTTAGCAATTCCAACATCTTTTCTTAAATTGATAAAAAAGTAATGAAAACATTTTTAAAAAAATCTAAAAAATTAAAGGAATAAACTTCATCAAAAGTTCTACATTTCATTAGTTTACATCATTTTGAAATTCAAAACATAAAGACCACTTTTATCTGGTCTAAGTTCAATTTTTGTTGTTGTTAGCCAATTCCTTTATAATGTGTGACACAAGTTTTTTCTTTTACCTAGGGGTATGTGTAGGATCATGATGGGCCAAAAAGTGGCAATATGATGGGTATGTGGCTGACGACTATTTTTTTACCCAAGATTGATGAAACGAAAAGGGTTTTTAAAGGAGATTCTCAGCTTTCCACTGATATGTATTATTCTTTATTTTGAAAATAATAAGTAATTATTATTTATTTTCTATTCAAATTATGATAAAATTCCTTATTGATAGGCTGATTGAAAAACATCTATATCTTTCAAACAATATCACATTTTTTGAATCCAAAACATGCATCACATTCTATGCTCCACATACTATAGGATTAAAAAAATAAAAATTGAATTTCATGAAGTTTTGACCAAGGTAAGGTGGTCAGACATACGAGTTTTTATATTTTTTAAAAAGTTGTAATAAAAAAATCATAATTAATTATTTACTTGGAAAAAAATTACAAAAAAATATGCATCACATTGGGCCATGAGTCCTCTACTTATATCTAAAATCTTATAAAAAAATATTATCATTTTATTATGGTTAGGGTGGTCAGACAGACACCTACTTCTTATTTTTTCCCTGAAATTTAAGTACCACTGCATTGAAATTTCAAATTTTCACCAAATAGATTTTTTCTCTTTTTAAACAAACCTAGTAGTTTAGAAACTACATTCAATTTTCTACAAATTCTATTCTTACATATTTTTAAAATAATATAGATAACTTATTCAATTTTTCATGTCAAGTTGTCTAACTCTGATTTTTTTGAATTTTTTGCCACTTAAGGGCCTATTTTTTCCATGATGATCCTACACATACCCCTAGGTACTTTTTTGCTTCTTTCTATTTATCAATTTGATTTCATGTCTTTAAGTTTCTATGGTTTTGTGCATGAGTGTTTTCATTTTTCCTTTGAAGCTTCTTTTGATGGTGAAACCCATCTAATCACACAAGGAAACCCCTTGTCCTTCCCTCAATTAAGTCACTTGGTTGAGGGATATTGGTTTCCTAATTAACTAAAGTGTGAAATAGGTCCCAAAGTTCCATCTCCTAAAAGGTGGGCAATTCCTTATTTCCTTTGGTTCATTTTGGCGAACTCGACCTTTGGACCCTTGAATTTATGATTTGGAGAACATTATAGTCCTAGATCTAGTTTTCATTAACTTTGCATTAGATTCCCATTAGTTGAATTGCATTTAGGACTTCTAAATCTTCCATTAGTGAAAGGTGCATATAGGTTGTATTTTTACATCTTGCATCATTCAATTTCACTAGAAATCTATAATTGCAAATGGTCAAGTGAAAATACAACCTAGAAACCTTAAAATCAACTCAAAATTTGTTGAATTTGGTTTAAAAACCCTAATTTTTTGGACTCATTCTCTCACCTAGGAAATTTACTACCTATACAAGTAGTTTTTCTAGATTTTTAGCAATTTTTTGCTCTCTTTTTTCACTACGAACCTTCCAAAAACCCTAATTGGGACTCATTCACCCACCTAAGCAATTTAGTCTTGAATGAACTTTGATTCTACATTTTACAACATTAAAAACTTGATTTTTGTGCTTTTGTTTGCTACTGTCATTCATTCCTAGCTTAATTTGGTTTATTTTGTGAATTTCTTAATTTAAAATTGCATTTACAATATTTCATTTTCAGATTGTTGAATAGTGTAATCAACAAATTACCTTGTTTAGGATCTAAAAATTGCATTGCATTTCATTATAGATTTATTCCTTGGTAAGTTTTGGATGTCCTTGAAATCATTAGTGGATGTTTCATGCTATGTTTTTGGAAATGATCCTAATGAAATTGAACCCACTCACGCTCAATCAACTTTGATCACATGTCCTCCTTGTGAAGTTTACATCATCGGTGAAGATGATGCAAGCATGAACAACTTCATAAACCATTTCCTTAACAAAATTGAGACTAATGGATCCTTTTACCCCTCCATGGAACAACCAACACCACTTGAGATGTTTGTTCTTTTACATCCTTAAATTGAGACACAAAATTAAACTAAGCTCCCTACAATAGATGAACCTATCACCTTTAACCAACCAAACATTCAACCATCCTATGTTAACAAAGTAACCAACACTCCCATCAACCTCGAAAATACTTTTGGCCAAGGCTTTAAGATATTAACTAAGCAAGGATGTGATACAACAAATGAACATGAGATTCATCAAATCTTTGAACAAATACCAACTGAAGATACCAAAGGAGTAGGATATCAAGATCCTACTCTCGACACAATTCTTTTGTTGCTTGTTGGATTTTCCAACTTGCTTGCTTGATAGAATCATCTCAGGTCCTCCTTCTCAATATCCACCTCAACAAGTTGGAAAATCTGGCAAGCAACAAAAGACTAACAAGCTAAAGAAGCTAAAATTCCCTTGTCCCATGTATGAAACTAAAAGAACCTTACACATACTTCTAAGTCAAGGACTTATAAAATTACCACCCATGAGAGAAATTCCAAAACCAAATCATAAGAACAAAAACATGTCTCATTATCAATATCATAGAGTTCTTGGACATAGTACTAATGAGTGTTGTGTTGTAAAAAAAATATTTAAAAGGTTTGATATCATAGAAATAGTCCCTTAAAAGGGAACCTTTCCACTCCTTTCCATGTAATAGTTGTAGGATCATAATATTCTCACTATTACATGCTTTACATTTAAATCATTTCAAAATGCAAGGAGCTCATTTTCACCACCTATCTCGGCTCATCCTTGTCTTGCACTTAGTGGGGGCAAGGGTTTAGATAGTTTTTTCCTAGCTTTGGCATTTGATGTTGTCCCTTTGGCTAGTTGTTCTCCTTTCACATGTGTTCCTTACTAGTCTTTTCTTTGTTTCTTTTTAATTTCCATGTTATGTGTGTGATTGCATGTGTGTAATGTGATCTCCCATACTAACTTTTTTTATGTATCTCTCTCATTGTGACATTCCTCTATTCATATCTACATTCTTCTATATGTTGTAAGTACCTTTATCTTTTCTTTGTCTTGCGTTTTCCTTTTGGGGGTGACACAAGGAGTCAAGAAATTTAGGTCTCTTCCATGTTGACCCAAAAGCTTTTCTTTGTTTTCACTTTCTTTGTATCATTCTTCCCGATCCATGAGTATTTGGGGAATGATGACATTTTTGAGCTCTCTAAAAATATTGTTGCAAAGACATACTAACCCCAAATCCATGGATCCCTTATGTGTGACTTTAGTACTTCATTGTGGAGGTAACCCCTTTTGATGACGTATCTTCATTTGGAAACATATGATGTGGCATAGGGATTTCCAAATAATCTCTCATGTCCTCTTTATTGTTAGCATTTATCGTTTACTACTATAAAGTAATTTCTCACAACATGGTGTTAAGAAATTTATTTAAAGTGGGGGCATACATTGGCATTATACTCATGTTTCATTGAAGCAAGCAAAGTGTATTATGTAAGGTGCCCATATAATAGTTATTGTAAATGAAAAATAGTGTAAGGTATGCTCAAAGGGGTTTTTCTTAGTTCATGTAAGGTCTTAACTTAGGGGATAGTGTGCCTAATGTCTCCAAGAGAGGACCAATCAAAGAATAGAAGATTCATAACTTAGGGAATGCACTCCGCTTAGCATTACAATTAAGAGGAATGTAATTTGCTAAGAGAGATCATGCTCTTGAAGGACATCATGCCTAATGTCATCACCAAGAGAAAGAAACATCACATGAAGCAAGAATACCTTAGGCCTATGGGTCCCACCTAGGTCTTGCGACCTGATTTTAAATGTTACATTGAACAAAGCACTTCTTGAAATATGTGTCCTAGGTTTAAGCCACTAGGACTCAAATGCCCAACTTGGCATATGAGTCTCGCTTTCACTTGGACCTATTTTAATTAAAATTTTTGGTGGAATTTTATTATCCTAGATCTAATGTCAGCTTGTAGGTTGTAATTTCAAGAAATTTGGCATAAAGAAGTATAAATAAAAGGTTATCTCACATTATTTCTCCTAATAAGCAATCTAGTAATCTAAGCAATTTTCATGAGAGCAAGTCTATGAGATCAAGAGAATTCAAGAGCAAATCATCAAGCATTTGGATAAATCTTCAAAATTCAAGCATCATGTCAAAGTCATCGTGGATCATGTGTGTTTTTGAGATAACATTTGTGATGTAGGTTTCATGATTCAAGCAAGTATTCAAGAAAAACATTTAAGCATTCAATCAAGAGTTAAGATCCACATTCATGCTAGCCACTTCACAGAACTTTGCAGCCTTCATTTCAAGGGTTTGGTGAGTTGCAACATTGCATTTGTTCATTCATCATTCCTTCATGCTTTTCTATTTCATTTTAAGGTTTAATTACCAAAATGGGGTTTGACCAAGGAAAACCCCTATTCCCTAACAAAACAACAATTTTCTCTTTTGATGTGTGTTTGCAGATATAGGTGAATTTAAGGTTGAAGATACTTTGAAGAAAAAGCTACAAAAAGTTTTCTAAGTTTTCAAGAAGTTTTCATCTTTACAGAAACTCACCTACAAGCTAGAATTCAAACTTTTAGACTTGAAGATCAGACAAGATGAAAACTACAAAAGATCATTCGATGCTACAAAAATATCAATCAAACCCTAGTAATGAGACTAAATCTCCCCTCTGGGCGTATGAGTCCTGATATAGCCCTTTTTGGCATCTATTTGTAGATCCTACTCAGTCACTAGAAGATTCTAGATTCTGCCTAGATTCCTGTAGCAAGACTAAATCACCCAGCTTGGCGTATCAGTGCCAATGCACCTTAATAGAACAATTTCTAGGATTTTCAGATCTTGTTTTGACCTCTCCATTCTTCTAGGTACTTTTTTTCTTCTTTTTGTTTATCAATTTGATTTCATGTCTTTAAGTTTCTGGGGTTTTGTACATGAGTGTTTACATTCCTGCTTTGAAGCTTCATTTAATGGTGAACCCATGTCTAAACACACAAGGAAACCCCTAGTCCCTCCCTCAATTGAGTCATGTGGTTGATGGATCTTGGTTTCCTAATGAACTAAAGTGTGAAATAGGTCCCAAAGTTCCATCTCTGAAAAGGTGGACAACACCTTATTTCCTTTGGTTCATCAAGTAAAAGATAGGATTTTCCATAGGTGAGAAACACTATTATGGGAGAAAGATGGTGTGATTTTAATAAGAATTTTACAAATGCATCAACCCTTTAATTCACTAAAAATATATATTTTTAATGGTTCTTTTCTCATTACATGCATGTTTATGAATTTGGAGAATAATTATTAAGTAGACTTGGTTATTGGATATCATACCTATATTGCTATTTGTTGTTTTTATTTCTTATGGTTGAATGTGACTTTATAACCCATATAAGACATTGGTCTTGAAAATATTCACTCTCCACATGATTAAAATGAATAAAGTACTTAATCATTAGTATAAGAATAGAGATTAGAATGTTTTGCATGTCGTGATTTAGTATTATACCTAGGAATTTAATCTGAAGTAAAACTTGAAAGTAATCATATTGAGAGAATCATGTTCTACACGTGTATATTAACTAAAAATATTTCATAGTATTTTTGGTCTAGTGATCATAGAAATTAGGATCAAAGACTACATTTGGGTAACACTATCATTTATTTATCATGTATAGATCTAGTTGAGAAAGAAACCTTATTTTTAAGGCTAACTTTATAAATACCTGTAGTGTCAAAAAATGTCATCAGGGACATCTTCACACTTTTCTAGGCCCTCCTTGCTAAATTGGACTTAATGTTGCCTTGATTTAGTGTTGTAATGTGGTTGACACATTCACATTAGCTCTTGGGCCCTTGTGAACTAATGAATTTAAATGGTACCTTGCTAAAGTGTTGTGAAGTGTTGTAACTCACTTTCCCACTTTTCTAAGGTTTTATTAATTAACTAAACTAAATAAATCTCTTTTTAATCAAAATAAACCTTAATCATGCCTTATTTTAAAGTGTTGTAAATTGTTGCAACACTTTCACACTTTGGGTATGTGTAGGATCATGATGGGCCAAAAAGTGGTGATATGTAAGTGATATGATGTCCTATGTGGCTGATCATTTTTTTTACCCAAAATTGATGAAACAAAAAGGGTTTTTAAAAGAGATTCTTAGCTTTCCACCAATATAAATTATTCTTTACTTTGAATTTAATAAATAATTATTATTTATTTTCTATTTGAACTACAACTAAAGTCCTGATTGATAGGCTGATTGAAAAATATCTATAGCTTTCAAACGGTATCACATTTTTTGAATCTAAAACATGCATCACATTCTATGCTTCACATACTATAGGATTAAAAAAAATGAATTTCATGAATTTTTGACCAAGTTAAGGTGGTGAGACATACGATTTTTTATATTTTTTAAAAGTTGTAATAAAAAATTATAAAAAATATGAATCACATCTAGATGTGAGTCCTCCACTTATATCTAAAATCTTATAAAAAAATATTATCATTTTATTGTGGTTAGGGTGGTCAGACAGACACCTACTTCTTATTTTTTCCCTAAAATTTAAGTACTACTGCATTGAAATTTCAAATTTTCACCTAATAGATTATTTTTTAAAAATAAACCTAGTAGTTTAGAAACTACATTCAATTTTCTATAGATTATATTCTTACATATTTTTGAAATAATATAGATAACTTATTCAAATTTTTACGTCAAGTTGCCTAACTCTGATTTTTCTGAATTATTTGCCACTTAAGGGCCTATTTTTTCCATGATGATCCTACACATACCCCTTTTCTAGATTTTTCATTAATAATTGGGATTTCTTATGCTTTAATTGGCCTTATTTTGCATCCACAAGCCTCATTTATTACATCTTTTCAAAGATAATCCTGACAAAAATCATTAGCCAATCATACTTCTGATGTTTCAGGTTGAATGGCCCAAGATTTAGTGATCTGGGACTCATTCGCCACCTTGGGCGAAAGAGTCCCACTTAGGATTTTTGGGTCTCAAACTTGGTTTTACACCTTTCTAAGCATTTTTTAAAATGGTCTCATAAATTATGCCTAATGAGACTCATTTGCCACCTTGGGCGAATCAGTCCCGTTTGCCCCAAAATCAAAATTAATTCAATTTTTTGGTAGCATTTTACTCTCCTAGATCTAATGTCAGCTTGCAGTGTTGTAATTTTTGGAATTATTGCATAATTAAGTATAAATACAAGTTTATTTCATTCATTTTTCACCTAGCAAGTTAAATGAGCATTCTAATAGCAAGTTTGAGTTCACAAGAGCATTCAAGGGAAGATTATCAAGCTTTTATAGTAGCATTCAAGCATCAATAATCATTTTGATGATTTCATGCATCACGTTTGTTTTTGAGCTAACAATTGTGATGTAAGGTTTTGTAATTCAAGCAAGCATTTCATTCAAGATCCATCACCTTCAAGCAATATTCAATTTCTACATGCATTGGATCCATCTCATACATGTTTGGAGCCTTTCATTGCTAGGGTTTGGTGAGTTACAACATCTCATTTTGTTCATTCATCATTCTCCATTCATATTTCATTATATTTCAAGGTTTGATTACCAATAAGGGGTTTGACCAAGGCAAATCCCTATCCACTAACCCGACAAAAAATTTCCATCTCCTTTGTGTGATTTGTAGGTCTAAGTTGTAGATTTCATAAGGAGCAAGAATGGAGAAAAGTTGTCAAGTTTGTCATCAAGCATTGGAGAACACCTACAGGCTTCAAATCAGGGTTTTGGATCCAGAAATCAATCAGGAAGGATAGGGTAGACAAAGAAGAGCAGGATCAAAATTTGAAGCTTTAGAAAACCCTAACTAGAACGATTCCTCACTTCTGGTGAATGATTCCTAGTTTTAGTCAAAATTCATATATTCACAAATTTAGATACCCATTTGGTAGATTCATGTTCTTGCATAGAAACCTAGATTTTGGACTAATTCATCCAACTTGGTGAATGAGTCCCAGTCAACATTAAAGTCCAAATTTCCAATTTTCAGAGCTCCTTCCAGTCATTTCTAGATTCCCAAGTGCACATATTCCTTTATGTAGTTTTATGTGTTGTTTCATTTACTTTTCTAGTTCATTTTGTAGGACATTGCATTGAATTAGGGTTTAGTGTTGCATCTTGCATTTAATTTATCTTTCCAAGTTCTTACTTGGTGGTAAACCCCTTATTAGTTTCTATTTAGCCCCTAGAACAACCCTATTGCAAGATCTCTTTCTCCTTTGCATTGAGAACTCAAGGGTTTGTTCTGAGTGAAAGTTAGTGAAGACTGTCATTCTTGGTCCTAAACCCTAGAAAAGAAAAATAATTTTCCACCTTTCATTTCAATGGTGAACCTACATTTAGAACATCATAATTTTGATTTGGTGTGCATTATCATCCTAGATCTTGCTTGCACTAACATAGCACTAGGGTTTGCATTAGTTAAGTAGAATTCTATGGTTTGTACTTTTGCATTAGTGAAAGGTCATATAGCTTGCATTTTTGCATCTCATTTCATTGAAAATCAAACAAAATATACATTTGCATCTAAGATACAGATCATAAAACATAAAAGGCATCAAATTCAACTAAAAAATTATGAAAATTTAGAAAAAAAATCTCATTGGGACTCATTTGCCACCTTGGGTGAATCAGTCCCAGTGCAGATTCTGCATTGCATTTTTTGGAATTTAAAGATCATTTTTTGAGTTTTTTTTTTCTATTATTACCTTTTTGTTTTAGCTTCTAGAATTTTTGTTATAAGCATTTCATTGTTCTTGGCTTACATTGCATTTTCATTCATCTTGCATTTAGTATCCCTTGTATTAGTAAATTTGGTGTCCTATTGTTAATAATCTAGTGAGACAAAGTTTGAGACTCATGTCATCCCACGATAACACAATCATTGTGGACCTTGGGTTGTCTAGCTCTTTCACTCCTAGTATTAACACTATTATGCTAGGTATGGACAATACCCTTAAAAACTATTTACCTTCAAGTAGTGTGATGTAAGTTGAAACAAGGATTGATAATTTCCCACAAGAATACATAATTCACATTCATGAAGACTTAGCAAACCTACAACATCAAGTGTAAAATGACAACATTTCAACTACTTCCATCCCTACTATAGATAACATTCATCACATGCTTGAAAGTGAAGATGGACTTGACCTTATGCAAAACATAGTTTGAATCTTTGAAAAACATCTCACCTCAACCACTAGTTGTCCTTTACCTACAAAAAATGTCACAAGCCAAGGAGGAACTCAAATTCCTCCTCTCACAACAATTTACTCAATACCTACCTATACCAACCCTCAAGTCACAACAACAATGCAACCAAATAGTAATGTGATTCCATCCTTGGGTATTTCTGCTAGCATCCCTAGTTCCTTTGTGGCATCGCATGTCATATCCCCTACTACCTTACCACCTATAAGCATTCCTTTCACTTGTCCCTCGAACACATACACCCCTTCACCATTTTCACTTGCATCTTGAATAACACAAGTAATGACCCTCTCATAAATCAACTCTTCCAAACCATTTCATCCCTTCAAAAACAGATTTCCACCATCAACCAAGATCAAAATGGCCTGCCTACATATTATGTCAAAAGTAAATCATTGTCCTTGGAGATATTGTGAACAATGATGCCACAAGGTGTAGAGGTTCCTAGATTTGAGAAATATGGGGGAAAGGGAGATCCTTCTAACCATGTTAATGCTTATATTGCCCTATGTAGTGACTTTTTCCTTGATGATAAACTTTTGGCTAAGATTTTTCCTAGGTCCTTGAAAGATACTGCCTTGGAATGGTTTTCTTATTTACCGAAAAACTTAATTCATTCATTCAATGAACTTGTTGAGGCATTTGTAATCCATTTCCAAGTGCATATGACTCCTAAGATGACATTGGATGATTTGATGAGATGTAAGCCAAAGAAGACAAAAAGATAACTAACTTTATCTCACGCTATCAATCGCTTTATTCCCAAATCAATGTCAAGGTCCCTGACCCTCACCTTCAAAAGATTTTCATAGAAAATTTGCAAAGAAAGATTCAAGATAAGCTCACCATGATGAAATTCCCATCCTTCATGCACTTGTGTAATGCCCTCCATGATTATCAAAATTTGGTTAGTAGTCGAGATACAAAATCCACTTCTAGCTAAACTAAGAAATTTGAGCCCATATACCAAAATAATTCCCAACCTTTTAGAAAATAGAACAAAGGGTTCTTTCAATTTAATCCCCCTCAACAAATAACTCATAATGTCAATAACCAAGTAGCTACTATTAAATTCGTGATACCCTTTAGCTATGGGGACCCACAAAGACAATTCACTCCCTTACCTGATACCCTTCATAACACAATGGCCCAACTTTTAGAACAACAAATGATTACCTTTCCCCCAGTCAAAACACTAAATCCTAATAAACATTCACTCTCGAGATTTAGATCAAATGATGATTGTATTTAGGGTAGAATTTTTAGATTAATTGCAAATAGCATAACTTAAACTCTAATCAACAATAAATTACAAAGAAAGCAAGAAGCATAAAAATATTGGAACAATATCACTTGCTCTTCAAGTCTCCATTGATTGACCTCTATTGTCCCCCCCATCTTGCTGCAAATTATATGATTTCCCTTATATTGAAGTGCAACTATAATATATGCCTAATACAAGCAAGAAATTGAATTATTGTATGCTCAAGTACTCAGGGTTCTTAAGCATGTTGTGTGTGAATGAATCAAAATGTCTAGAGAGAGACCCTTTTTAAAGAATGCCAAATTGAGAATGGATGGCTATGATTAGAAGTTGAAAAAAACCTAAGATAAAAGGCTAAAATTTAATGTGATGAGCAACATTAGGGTTAGGGAAACATTGGGTCAAAATTGGCACAAGATTTTAAATGAAGGGTTGAGATTTAATTGGAGACAAATAAATCAATGGTGGAGAATAAATGACATAGAAAAAGAGGTAGTTGGAAAATAAAATAATAATAGAAATTTTTTGATTTATGGATGAAAGTTGACTTTTGGAAATAAATAATAGTTTAATTCATAAATGGGAATAAGACAAAAGACAATAAATAATTATTTAAATTATTTACTTTTGGGATGAAAAGTGGGTTAAATGAATAAGTTTATTTGCTTGAAGGAGAAAAGGATAATAAACAAATTAAATAATTAATGCTAATTATTTAATTTGTAGCTAGAAATGAGTAATTAAACAAATTAGAAATTTATTTAATTATAGGAGGAGTAAAGATTAATTAGTGGCGTATTTAAATAAACAAATATAATTTATTTATTTAAATAATCATGGAGGGATAATTAGGAATTATGGCATTAAGACATAATTAAATAATTTAATTATGTGAGGACATTTGACATAGAAAAATGCAGCTCGGGGGGCCTAGGTCATTTTTATGAGTACATTTTCCCCCTCTTTGACATAATGCAATTTATCGCGTTGTGTCAAATAAAACAATTAAAAAATATGCCCCAACTTGTGAAATTAAGGAGAGGAAGGATGACGAGGAGGTAGTGGTATGTCCCCTTGAGAGGACAGGTAGGTTCAAAGAACATGAGTGTGCTCTCAAAATGGATGAGAAGACTAGAGGATGAAAGGAATAGAAGAAATGTTAGCATGGAAGACATGAATGGTAGGACAAAAAGGAAGACTTCAATATTTTTCCAAATAGCATAATAGGCATGGCTTCATCATTATTGGGTGGTAAAATGTGACAAATGGACAATAAACACCATGATATGCCATAGACCAAGGTGTGCAAGGTCATCCACTTGCAAAAAAAAAATAGTCACAGACAAGGAATGTCCTAACTCATACTAAGGGCTAAGTTTCCCCAGTCTTTTTGTCAAGACACACCTAAGATAGCAATCAAGGAAAATCAGGTCATGAGAAATCATCGCACCTCTAAATCCTTCATGGGACATCCTCGAGGTAGATAGTAACATGACCAAGAGACCAAACAATAAAAAGATAAGACAAAATAGACTAGTAAAATCAACAACATTCAATGTGTTTTCTAATGTTTGTTTAATGAAGGTTGATTTCTTGACGGTTTGATAGTTTGACGATTTTATAGTTTGATAGTTTTGACATTTTGACGAGGCTTGTTGTCAAGAAGGACACATCTTGAAAAGGTCAATGAAAATGTGATGGAGCCTATCATCAGGAAAGACATCCTATAAAGGAAAATGACATTTTGAAAGGTCTAATTCCAAGAAGTAAGCATCTGAAGGACGCATCTTGTAGGGGACCATAAAGTTACTAGGCAATTTGACTAATTTTTGAATTGATGACTAATTGTACTATGTTGTATGTTAGTTCACAATTTGAATGTTGATGTTTCGATGATTGTATAGTGTCTGAGTTTGACTATGTCTGAATTATTTGATCGACATGACAAACCCTAAAGGACTAACCTAGGTGGCCTCGGGGGCTCATCGATTGATGGCCTTTCCTACATTGTACACTCAAAAACCTCATAGTTCGACATGACTCTTGACTTTGTTGCAATGACAAAGGGCTGAATCATGATTTCATTTGACAACACCTAAAGGACTGACCTAATGCCTCGAGGGCACATTGACAGATGGCCTTGCCTACATCCATTCATAGAGGAAACAAAATTCAACAATGACAAAGACTGACCTGACTAATTCCAAATCTATTTTTGGGATTTTGAAAATTATTTGGACGTTTTTTATGTTTTGACATATTTTTCTTGTTTTTGGATTTTTGAATTTTTAAGATTTATTTTTTCTTTTGGGGAATGTTTTGATTCATTGTCTTTTTGGGAATATGTGATTTTTTTTCTCTTTTTAGGAATATGTGATTTTTTTTTCTTTTTGGGAATATGTGATTTTTTGGTCTTTTTGGGAATATGTGAACCTCCAGTGACCAATGTAGAATCCAATGAAACAAAGTGTTGGGAAATGTGCCCCCAGCCAAGTCTAGGACTAACAATCAAGGATGGGATGGGACAGGGGTTTATTATGGACGAGACATGGATGAGAAAAGATTGCAAGAAATCAACCATTTGAAAGTCATGATAAAGATGACCAAGCCTTATGATGGATTTTAAATGGGAGATGATGGAAGGTAAAGGAATTATTATGGATTAGGGTGGAAGACGAGGTAGAGTGATAGTAGATGATGGAGCAGAGACTGACTACACATGGTGCCTATTTGTCATGTTTTCACCATGATACTTGTCCAAACACCACTGAAGTGGTTTTCACTATTGGACAGATTATTTCTCTTTACTATTTTCATGATTTTTCTATTTTTTTGTTATCACCGAGATGCCTTTTTGCCAGGTTTTCATTAAGGTAACGATTTTTTTGATTTTTCAATTTTTTTTGTATTTTTATAGTTTTAGCATGGCTCTTTGAAGCTATGTATAGAAATTGCACAGGTGCAAGCTAATGATAGGATTAAAAAAAGGTTCCCCTTCAAGTGTGGAAAATTGATAAGCACCAGAACCAAAAGATGTTGTTATGACATATGGACCCAACCAGTTGGGCTCAAATTTGTTAGGTTTCACATGTTTTGCTTGATTTTTTGGATTCTCCATCAACACTAAGTCATTGATGTCAAAGTGTCTAATCAAAACCATTTTGTTATAACTACAAAAAAGGTAGTTTTGATATGCTTGTAGATGAGTCAAGGCCCTCTGTCTACATTCATAAATCAATTCTAACTCATGCAACTGAGATATACAATATTCCTCATCATCAATAAGCCCTTTCATGGAGACCCATAAGGAGGGGACTTTGACCTTGATAGGAATGATAACCTCTGAACCAAAGACTAGGGAAAGTAGAGTGGCTCTAGTGGGTGTGTGGATGCTCATGCGATACACTCATAGGGAAAGGTTAAGCCGAATGTGCCAATCACGACCAATGTCATTGATAGTATTTTTAAGAATTTTGATGATGGTCTTATTGGATGCCTCAACTTAGTCATTTCCTTGTGGGTAATATGGGATGGAAAAGTGGTGTTAAATGTGGAATCTCTCACATAACTTATGAAAATATTGATTTTTGAAAGGACAACTATTGTCAGTGATAATGGTTTGGGGGACACTATACCAACATATGATGTAATTGA
Source organism: Sequoia sempervirens (assembly GCA_007258455.2). Lineage (NCBI taxonomy): Eukaryota > Viridiplantae > Streptophyta > Pinopsida > Cupressales > Cupressaceae > Sequoia > Sequoia sempervirens. The sequence continues at coordinate 189,872,733 of VDFB02000008.1, read as the reverse complement.
GGATGAATTTGGATATTTTTTTACCAGTAATGTATGTCACATGGATGGCTTCAACCCATTTTGTGAAGTATTATGTGGTAGTGATGATGGATTTATGGCCATTTGATGAGGTGGGATGAATTCTTCCTATGAGGCCAAGTCCCCATTAGGCGAAGTGCCATGGTGAAGCAATAGGTTGCAACTCCTATGTAGGTGCATGGATGAGGTCATTGTGTATCTGTCATTGTCGACATTTCTGCACAAAGTGATAGGCATCATGCTCCATTATAGGACAGTAGTATCCCAGTCACATGATCTTTTTGGCGAGGATCAGACCACTAGAATGGGCTCTGCATATACCTTCGTGTACTTCATGTAAGGTATTTTGTGCTTCATTAGCGCCAAGACATCTGAGTACGGTATTGTCAAAGCTACGTCTATAAAAGGTATCATCAATGATGGTATAGTGAGCAATTTTGCAGATGGACTTGCACTAATTTTTGGGGAGGTCAGGTGGTAGAGTGTAGGAATGTAAGTAGTTATAGATATCTTAGTACCAAGGGGAATTAGGGAAACAAGCTCACATACCATCGCAGACTCAGGGACATCAAAGGTGAGGACAAAAAACTATTCCACTAAGAACTCATACTGTGACATGTTGTTAGGAATATCCAAAAGAGACCCAATAGTGGCCATGACATCTGCTACTTTATTTTGAACACTTGGAACTTGGAAAAATGAGATTTCTACAAAGTACTACTTGAAACTATCAACCATTCATTTGCTTGGGGTCAATTTATCATCCTTAGTATCACAGTCATCATTGACCTATCAAATGAACAATTATAAATCACCAAAGACCTATAGACTCCTAATTTTCCATTTTATTGCCATACAAAATCCTTTCAACAAGGCTTCATACTTTGCAATGTTATTCATACATGGAAAGGCTATCCTGAAAGATTTAGGGATTGTATTACCTTAATGGGTAACAAATAATATACTTGCACCTGATCCATGATTAGTATATGAGCCATCAAAATATAATTTCCATGTTACTCCCGTGTCCAGTGTGAATATTGAATTGTCAGGAAAGTATGAAACAAAAGGGTGATTGGCTTGTGTGGGTATGTCTACTAGTTGGTCAGTGATGACTTGTCCTTTTATTGCCTTACGTTCACATACTAAATGTCGTATTTGTTGAGCATCATGACCCATTTAGCCAATCGCCCTATTAATGTTGCCCTACCGAGTAGATATTACAAAGGATCTATTTTTGCCACAAGCTTAATCTAATGGTTTAACATGTAGTGTCTCAAATTTTGAGTAGAAAAAAATACTATGAGACAAGAACATTCAATTGCACTATAGTTAAGCTTGTATCCCACCAAAGTGCAACTAATATAATAGATTGTGCATTCCTTTTCTTCACATTCATTTTGAGCCAGCAATGCCCCCAGTGTGGCTACAATATCTAAGATGTATAGAATTAGGGGTTTTCCATTAATAGGTGGCATCAGAATGAGAGGTGTCAAAAGTAACTCTTTAATCTGCTGAAAAGTTTCCTCACACTTGTCTATCCAAATAAAAGTAACTCCCTTGTGTAACAAATATTGACAAGGTTGACATTTATCTACAAGTTGTGCGATGAAGCAACTAATGTTAGAAACCAAGATCAGATTTGCAAACCGAAAAGACCTTCCATAGAAGAGAAAAACAAAAAAGAAGAAGCTATTGCAAAAAGATGTGCAACATAATATTTGAGAATACAATAATTACATGATAATGATTTGCTTTATAAAAGCAAAGATGCCTAAACCTAATCTTATCTTGAGCAACAAGATAGCTCAAAAGATAAAGATAAGAACCTAAAACTTAGGAATTAAATATGCCTAAGTAAACTTATGCAAAGTGTAATTAAATATTAATTACACCAACACCCCCCATAAGTGCAACTTAGGGAGAATCAAAATGATAATGCAAATATGAGTCTCGACAACAAGGAATGATCAGGTACTCATGTACAAATGCAAAGATGTGGTAGAGAAGGAAAACCCAGTGGGACAAAACCCCCCTACAATGAGATGACTGCTACAAAGAAGCACTGGAAGAACACTATGGAGTAACACTAGAACCTGATACTGGCAAGCAAGGAAAGATACTTCTGTTTACTACTAAAACTAGATGAGAGTCATTGATTGACTCAAGGAATCATGATAAAGCAACAATAGACCCGATGCCACAAAAGACTACAAAACTCACAAACTGGAACAACTCTGGAATCTGTGAAGCAACAGTAGATGAGATGATGACAAAATATGGAAACCATGTATCTCGATGCTGATGCCAAACTATGACTAAAACTCTTCCATGGGAAGGAGTACCATGAAGACTCTAGAACATTGACCATAAAAATATGGCCCTCAAACTAAGATGGATCCAATGTGGATCATTAACCATAGGCTCTCAATCTAAAGTGTGAACTAGATGTGAATCTGATATGTATCAAGCAAGAGAAAAAATGTGGCCAAAAGAACAAGGAGACTAGATAACCCATGAGAGTTTACAACAAATCAAAATGAAATATGGAGATGCAAAAAACCCCCCTGAATGGAACTTTATCATAGTTCATTTATTACAATAACCCACCGATTGTAAAAGGAGAGCATACAAACATGCATAAACAAAAAGTATAAATTTATGTCAGATCTGTGTAGAGGACAGAATTAGCTTTCTGATGCCGTGAGAATGATGAAAAATGAATCACTGAGTCAAAAGATATGCCCTCCGAAGTGAAATATGAGCATCTGACTTCAACTGGAAAAAACTCCCATCAAATAGTCAAATTTCTGAAAACAAACTGCACCATCAGAAAATTGGGCTTGCCAGCTTTTCGATGATATCTCGTTTCAAAAAAAATGCCTCCGAGATCAAAAGTTATGATGAAATGAAAAAAAGGGCTATCCGTGGGAAAATTAGGGTACAAGAAGGCTAAATAGGAGCAAAAAATAAGCTCCTTTGACGCTAGCCCCTGGTCCGCCATATGACTAGGCAGCAAAATATTTGGAAAAAGAAACCCGCCACCAGGCGGGTGATGGGTGGGCGGAGTTTTGGTGGCGCCACTGGTGACACCACCGCCAACAATGGAGCTCCCTCGGATGAGCCCGTAGACTCCACGTGACCAGGGCGTAAGATCAAAGGAGCTCAGAGGGAAGACAAAATAGTCGATGGTCAAAGTGGGGATGGCCGGCGACCAGGAAAGTGGCCGGCGGGTGATGTGAAGCTGGCGGTGGCTGGGAAAAGTTGCAGAGGCCAGTGTTAGGGCCAGAAAAAGTATGGAGGTCGATGGAAGTGATAGGGTAGGGTAGGGCTGTACGGCCCCTGCAAGAAAAATAACCTCCGCAGAAACCAGAAAACAATTCCCACAAAAAAATATATCCGCCAAATTTTTTTTTTTAAAAAGCCAATAAAGCATTATACATGCAGAAAATTATTTTTTAATTTCTGCAAATTGTACCCTATACCTAGCGGGTCGTACGGCTTGCTGGGTAAAAAAAAATTTTCCTCACGAATAGTTGATGCCGAACATAGGTCTATTATATGTCATTTTTCGTCTCTCAGGCACTCTGGATCTAATGGCGAGGTTCGTTCTGCTTGAAAACGCACCAAAAGCTTCGCAACTCCCAGATCTGATAGATCTTCAAACCCTCATAACTTTGGCATAAAATGTTGGATTCAAGCAAAACAAAAGTTGATCTTGACTTTTTCGACAACCCTGAACACGAATATGAGCTTAGATTTCCTCCAACGTGCACCGAAAGCAACCATGCAAGAGCACCCAAAATAGAGAGACAAACTCAAGGTATGAAACCCTTTAGGAATCCCAAATGACTCTACAATGAATCTCTCCAGAAATATGAGAAGGGGCTACAAATCAAGGCTTTGATACCATGTTAGAAACCAAGATCAGATTTGCAAACCGAAAAGACCTTCCACAAAAGAGAAAAACAAAAAAGCAGAAGCTATTGCAAAAATATGTGCAACATAATATTCAAGAATACAATAATTACATGATAATGATTTGCTTTATAAAAGAAAAGATGCCTAGACGTAATCTTATCTTGAGCAACAAGATAGCTCAAAAGATAAAGATAAGAACCTAAACCTTAGGAATTAAATATGCCTAAGTAAACTTATACAAAGTGTAATTAAATATTAATTACACCAACAACTAATAGACTAGAGTTGGCCTTGTAAAGTTCAGAGTTGACTGATTCCTTTAGGTGGAGGCATGCCTAATATTGCTTTGAATTTTGTTGGGTCTACTTCAATGCCTCGATGGGAAATAATGTATCCCAAAATCTTTCTCGGTGTCACGCCAAATACGCATTTCTTAGGATTTAGGTAGACCTTTTATTCTTCAAGCCTTTTGAAAATATTGTCCACAACTCTTAAGTGATCAAGACGTGTCAAGAATTTTTCTAGAATATCATCAAAATAGTCTTCCATCAATGTGTGCATGAGATCATGAAATATGGTAGTCATATATCTCTAATAGGTTGTGCCTGTGTTTTTCAGTCTAAAGAGCATGACATTCCAATAGTATGTTCCCCACAGACAGGTAAATCTCATCTTTTGTTGGTCTTCAGGAGCGATATGGATCTGATTATACCCTGAGAAGTCATCCATGAGGGACATCTCGTAACCTACTATTAGATCTAATATGATGTCTATATTCGAGAGTGGGAAGTCATCCTTTGGACATTCTTTGTTCAAATCCAAAAAAATTATGTAGATATGGATTTTTCCATTTGGTTTGGTCACTGGTATGAGGTTTGAGATCCAGTCCACATAGTCAATAGGTCTTATGAAACTGAAATCCATTAATTTTTGAAGTTCAACTTTGACCAGCATAGCTATTTGAGGGTACATTTTTCTAAGCTTTTTTTTTGACAGTATTTGCATTTGGATGCAATGTTAGATGATGCATGACCAACTCAGCATCCAACCCTGGCATATCATCATAATACCATCTAAAATTGATTTGGCATGCCATAAAAAATACTTGAAATTCCAATTTCTCCTCTTCTGTTAGGGATGTTGCAAAGAGAACAGTCTTAGGATTATTTGCAATACTGATGTTGAATTCCATTACATCTTTGATCAACATCATGGATCTCTCATGATTGATAGGGAGAAAGTCCAACCCTCCATCCTCAGGTGCCTTTGAGAGGTTTTCACCCTTAGATATGTCCTTTCTTTTTACTTTTGATTGGTCAGAAGGTGCCTTGTAGTTTTCACCTAAAGACCATTCATTTTTTATTTTATTTTTGTCATTTTTGTGACTAGAGGGTGGGATAGTCTCACCAAAATATGCTGCAGAGTCAAGATATATAGAGAAGCTAGCCTTATGGTCCCCATGTGGTATGCCCTCTTGTAGTCCCATAAATTCAATAATGGCCTCATCATTTTCAAATATGTCCAAGGTAGGTGGATCTTTTTGATCCGAGTCAATCAATTGTGGGTAAATGAGGGAGATGCCATCATGGGTGTTAGTGAAGGATGGGTAAGCAACTGATAGGGTAAAAATAGAGGTATTATCGGGGTCCCAAAAGGATTCTATCCATGCTCTTCCCTTTATGATCTTTGGTGGGTCAGGTTCATAAAAGGATTCAACATGAATATTGATATCCATGAGGTTCGTAAAGGATGGACAAGGTATGTCAAACCCCTGAAAGGCATGATTAAGCTCATAGTTATTGGTGGTGAAAGAGTCCCACTCATATTCATTAAAGTTGGTGTCACCATAATAGATGTCAGTAGGATCTGTAGATGTCTCAACATCTTCTAAAGCACTCACATCCTTATTTGAAATCATCTTAGTACTTGGAGCACAAATATTAATTGGTATGAACCCTAACCCTTGGTTCTTCGACCGCTTAAGAAGTGTCAAGGGTCCTCTCATTCAATTTTTATGTATACCAAGTCCATTGATTCCATCACAACCCTTTTGTTTCATGAGCTCAAATCCTTTGCCATATTATTCTATTGGTAGCGGTGGTAGATCTTCTTCGTCTTTGTAAATCCATGCTAAAATTCCCTTAATGTCTTCTTTGTTTAACTCTCCCCAGCTTGTAAAGGTGGCGGTGAGAGGAAATTTAATGCCAACTTTTGGTTCTATCTTGAAACAAGGCCTACCATAAGACTTGGGAGACTTAGGTACCTTTGTGATGCAATAAGCAATATTCAGTTTATACTTGCCACAACCTTTGTCTTGGATCTTGATTTTGAGGTTGTTGGATGGGGTTTTGGATGTGGATGATTTAATGAGGGTGGAGGGATCGATGTAACTAAATGAAGTGGATGCAGGAGCTTCTTGATTGATAGGCACTTGGCATTCAGGAACTCCCCTTAAATTAGTGCAATATTGGAAGGGATCAGGATCACCAATAATTGTGACTTCAATGTCATTATATGGAAATTTCAAGCAATGATGATAGGTGGAAGGAACAAATTTCATAGTGTGAATCCAAGGTCTACTGAGGAGAAGGTTATATGGAAGTTCAAGATCCAAGACCTCGAATATTGTGTCCATAATTGTGGGTCCAACTCCGATAGGGAGTGTGATAATACCCTTGGAAGAGCATTCTTCATCCTCATAGGCCTTGATTACAATTATTTTGGTCATGTCTACACATGCTTTAGAATAGCCCAATACCTTGACCAATTTTAAAGTGCAAATGCTCAATCTAGGTCTGCCATCCACTAGGACTCATATGACCGTGTGTTGATGGAGAAATACTTCAAGGTGTAATGGATCATTATGGTTAGACTTTTGTGTAGAGTAATATTTTTTAGAAAATGATACATGGAGTGAATTAGCCAAGTATCCAACCATGGCTTCAAATTAGTTGACATCCAAGTCAGTAGGAATAGAGGTTTCCTTAAAATCCTTATCGAGGATAGAATTTTGTTTAGGTGAGAGGCATAATAGCTCGAGGATAGAAATCTATGTGGGTGTCTTACCTAATTGGTCAACAAGATTATATTGGTCTTTGTATTGTGGCTACTTTGAACAAGAACTAGATAAGGTAACCTTAGCCCTGCGGGTAGTGATGGTGCATTCAAAAAAAAAATTAATTGTGATTGTGTTGATATAGTCATCAAGGAAATGGAGGTGATCAATTATATTTGATCAATCAAAGGCAGTCCTAGTATAGTTGGCCTGATTGTCTGTCTTTTGACCTGAGGTGGAGGGCTTTCCAGAACCATGGTCTTGTAGTGGATTCTTGAAGATTATATGGTCTTGATTGGAAGTTTGTTGTTTTCCTTCAACTTCTATGGTACCATTTTCAATTAGGTCTTGAATCATGTTCTTCAATTGATGGCATGATGAGGTCTTGTGCCCTTTAATGTGGTGGTAGTCACAAAAGGCATTGTCATCCCACCAAGATGGTTTGAAGTATCTTGGGTCATATCGTTTGGGCTCTTGGAGTTGTATGACATTTGATTGTACTAGCTTATTTAGGACAAATCTAATTGGTTCTGGTAAAAGAGTGTATTGTCTTCATGGGTATTTCCTTGGTTGTCTTGGAGGTCCCCATTCTTGATTGTTTTTCACTGTGTTGGCTATGTGGTCATCCGAGTTAGGTGTTTTAAGAGTCAATGTGTCTTATTTTGTTCATAACTTTCTTGTCTACAACTCCATTATTTGTTACATTCTTATTGCGGGACCAAAACTTTCTTTTTTCATTCGAGTTCTGATGGTTGTGGGTGTTTTTGTTGCCATATGTAAGTTCATCTTGGGTGAATAGGACTTTTTCTAGTGTCATACCTTTCTCAACTAAGACTACAAATGTGCACAACAATGTACTTGTAGAGGGTGTTTCAACTTTGACTTGAAGTTTTCTACGAACATTTCCACTTTTTGTTTTTTTAGGAATCTCGATAGGACATCGACTCGCCATACTATGCCATCTTTGGAAGAAAGTAATAAAGGGTTCTCCTTCATCTTGTGTCAAGTGGCATAACGTAGCAATCATGACATAATTTTCAATGTTATAAGCATAATTCTCCATTAATTTATTGGTGAGGTTGTCCCATGACTTTATAGACCCTTTAGGTATCAGCGCAACCCATTCAAGTGCAGGTCCAATACAACTTCTAGGGGAGAGTATCAAAAGGTAGGAGTGATCGTATGTGACATCCACACAAGCAGTGGTGAATTATTGTATGTGCTCAAGAGGATTACTCTTTCCCTTATATTTACTGAAGGTAGGGATGATATATCTAGGAGGGAAAGGAGGCATGTATATGCTAGTGTCATATGGGTAAGGATGTTAATCATGTGATGAGTACGTCTTCTTGTTTGACACTTGCATCCCTTCCACTTTCTTTTGTAGGGCAGCCAATTGGGCAGTCAATGCATCTATTATGAGATTGGTGGCAATATTGTCACGAGGTTCCATATTTGTGTTGTGTGGTCCCATGTTGTGTTGAGATGACATGTTTTGGTTTGGAACTATAGACATCTAAATTTGGACACTTAATTTATCCAAATTTATCCCTTGTCATCTAAACATCCCCTTATTAGCATTAAATAAGTAATATCACTATTATTTAATTAATACCTCTAAATTTCTTCTAGTCCCTAAGTTATTTAGTTAATAATTAAATACGTTACACCCTCTATCCCCCTTTCATCAAATGAATTAAATAAATATTAAATTTACTCAATTCCTCACATGTCACATCCCTTCCTTAATCTTAATCAACCTTCTAATTCCATAATTAGGAATGTGCACATGGTTAATCCTTGATTAGGATGTGTCACATCCTCCAACTTTTCCAAGTTGGCTCCTAATCTCTCTTAGCTACCTAACCCTCATCTAATCCTTCATTAACTAGCCTAATCAACCTCACAAGGAATTTTTAATTCCTTTTATCCTTCCAAGGAATATTAAATTCCTTTTTCTCTTCCCCATGTGATTTTTGACTTGTCACATCAAGTCACATGTGGACTCTTTCCCATGTGATCTTTGACTTGTCACATCAACTCACATGTATACTCTTCCCATTTTCCCATGCATCTTCTAGAATCTTTAAGTTGTCACATCAAGTCACATGTGGACAAGTGCTTCTCTTTTTGGAACATTGTTTTGTCCATGAGATTCTTGCAAGCATGTGAATTTTTAATTCACATTTATTTCTCCAACTACTTTCCTCTTCCCCATGAGGATTTTTGAGGAATACTAAAATTCCTCTCATGTCACTTTCCAACCATTTGGGAACAAGAACTTTCCTTTTAAAGCAATATTATCATCCCCCAAGGTACTTGTAAAGTACTTGTCCTTCTTCCACCTCATTTACACATCACCATTTCTAAGCCACTTCACATTCCACATGTCAAGATGTGAGGGCTTTTGAGTCCTCAACTCACCATAGCCTTTCATCTTATCCTTATTGGTTTAATCTCAACTGTTGAATTCTCTAGAGAATTCGAAAACATCTATAAATACCCACTCTTTTCTCTCATTTAAGAACTTTTGCATGCCATACTCAAACTCTTGCAATTTTGTTATTTGAATCTACACTTAGCACTCGCATCCATTATCATCCAATTTTAACCACCTTGCATCCTCATTCATTTGCTATCAAGGGAGCATACAACATCACGAATCAAGGGCCAACCAAAGGACATCTTGACAAGGTGAAATTTTCCATTTATCTTGTTAAGTTAGACGTTTTTCCCAATATTGAGGTGTAGGGTGATAATCTTTGTTTCTTACACTTTTTTGTTTGCTGCTCATTTCTGAAACAATATTTTTTCCTAATCACATTTTTGGCACACCCGATGGGAGATGCAGATGGGTTTGTATCTTTTGCGTTCTCTATTTTTTTACTTTTTGCAAGTGCAGGTTGCAGAGAGCTGGACCTGCCCTAGCAAAGAGGTAGACCCGACCATCCAGGGCCGTACCTACCATATAGGGGCAGACCTGACCTAGCAGAGGGGCGAACCCATCCACAAGAGGTGGACTCGACCAAACCCAGGGGTAGACTTGCCCTCCAAAGTTCAAAAATAGAAAAAAAAATTAGTTTTTCCACAGAGGGGTGGACCTAACCTCAAGGGGGAGACCTGATCTAACGGAGGGGCAAACCCGACCTCCAGGGGTGGACTTGACCTTTTCCAGTGGCAGACCTGACCAAAATAACTTTTTTCTAAAGGTGAAAATTGAGTTTTAAGCATTTGTTTTACTGTTTTGAGTGTTTCTAACCCCCTAATGCATCTTGTTTGTGTCTGTGCAAGCATCTAATCAACATTTGACAAAGAACAAGAAAAAAAATCACTAACAAGTTTCCTTGTAGGGATATTTAATTATCAATTGTTACTTGTTGTTTCTTGATAACTTAGACACATAGCTTAATTAGGGGTGTCAATTTACCTTGTGTTTTGTGCTTGTTTGTAAGCTATTTGACGTATCTAATCCCCTTGTACCATTTGGCGATCTTGGGTGATGAGAAATCATTGCTTACCAAGTCTTTGTGTCACCCATTTTTCTTTTTATTAGGGGACCTGCGTGGGGATTTTATCACCCCAAGGGACAATCCCAACCATGCATACTAGTATGGTATATAAAGGGGGGAGAGCTAAAGTTGTACACCAATCCAATCACATCGTAATGAGTGAAGCGTTGAGATGACGTGAAGAGTTGGTACAAGCCTTTAGTGTGTCACTAAGGTTCATGACTCATGTTTGTGATGGGTTGGTGTTCACAGTTTGGGCCTCATGTACTGGGTGTATATCGAGGACTCCTTAGCAACCATGTTCATCCTAGAAGAGAAGAATTTGTTGGCCATACCCCTTTTTAATAATCTTAGGATTTGCTTCTTAAACTATTTTCTCTGTGCGAAACTAGTAATTTTATGTCTAATCGAGTCAGCTTGGCCCTCTGTTTGTAGTTTGTTGTGTTTCTGGTCCTTTGCCTTAGTTATTTTTTGTGAAAACCAAGTTCCAAACTTGTAGGGTCAGACCTGACTTCTAGAGGTGGACCTAACTTCTAGCGGTGGACCTGACCTCTTGTAGGGGTAGACCTAACCTCTAGGGGTGGACCTGACCTCTTGTAGGGGTGGGCCTGACCTTTCAACATCCCTTTTCTGCACCCGTTTCATCATTTTGGACACCTGTTTCATTGATTCGAACTATCGTTCTACCATTCCAAATATTCATTTACTCATTCCAAGTAGTTGTTCACCCATTCTGATCATCTTTTCACTCATTCCAAGTACACATTCATCCATTTTGAACCTCCTTCTATCATTTGAGCTCTCGTACAACCATTTTGACCAATCGTTTACTCATTCTAAGTAATCTTTCATTCATTCCAAGCTTTTGTCTCGTCGTTCCAAGGGTTGTTCATCTATTCTTAGCAGTCGTTCACTCATGTTGAGTGGTCATTCATCACTTTCATTCATCTATGTACTCATTCCGAGTAATCATCTGTTCATTCTGAATTTTCACTCCTCGTTCTAGGAATCATTCATACGTTGCGAGTAATCATTTACTCATTCTGAGTACTCATTCATCCATTCTAAGTAATCATTTACTCATTCCTTGTAGCTGTTCACCCATTTCAAACATTCGTTTCCTCATTCTGAGTAAATGTTCATCCATTTCGAACCCCCGTCTGTCATTTTGAACTCTCATTTGTCCGTTTTGATCAATTTTTTACTCATTCTAAGTAATCTTTCATTCATTTCAGACTCTTGTCTTCTCGTTCTAAGAATCATTCATCCATTCTTTGTAGTCGTTTACTTGTTTTGAGTAGTCATTCATCCCCCTTGATCATTATTTTACTCATTCTAAGTATTCATTCATTCATATCAAACCTTTTTCTTCTCGTTCTGAGAATCATTCGTCCATTCTTAGCAGTCGTTTACTCGTTTTGAGTAGCCATTCATCCCCCTTGATCATCCATTTACTCATTCTGAGTAATCTTTCATCTATTCTGAGCTTCCATCTTCTTGTTTTGAGAATCCATTTCCTGTCCCGAACATCCATTTCCTCGTTTTGTGCACCTATTTACCTACTTTCAACAACTAGTTTTGCCTATTTTTCACCCTAGGGGTGTACCTGACCAGATAGGGGTGGACCTGACTAGACAGGGGTAGACCTAACTAGACAGGGGTGGACCTAAGCAACCAAGGGTGGACCTGACCAGCCAGGGACGGACCTGACCAATCAAGGAAAAACTTGACCAACCAGGGGAAGACCTGACTAGCTAGGGGCATACTTGACTAGCTAGGGGCAGACCTGACCAACCAGGGGCAGACCTGACCAGCCAGGGGCGAACCTGCCCCTCAAACAACTAATTTCACCCTTTGTTTGGTCATTTCAAACGCCCTTCTGTGCATCTCGAGCATTCTTCACCTCATTACAAGTAATCTTTCATCCATTCCAAGAGTTAGTCTCCCAATCCGAGCATTCGTTCATCCATTTTGATCAATCGTTTACTTGTTTCAAGCTTTCATTCATCCATTCTCAATATTTGTTCTCCTCGTTCTGAGTAGTCATTCACCCTTTCCGATCATTATTTTACTTGTTCCGAGTAATCGTTCATCTATCCTGAGCCACCTTCACTTGTTTGGAGTAGTCATTCATCCCTCTCGATGATTCGTTTACTCATTCTGAGAAACCATGCATTCATTCTGAACCTTTATCTTCTCATTCCAAGAAACATTCATCCATTGTGAGGAGTTGTTTACTCATTTTGAGTAGTCTTTCATCCTCTTGATCATCCGTTTACTCGTTCTGAGCAATATTTCATCTATTCTAAACCTCCTTCTCTTGTTTCAAGAAGTCATTTATCCATTTTTATCATCCACTCCCCTAATTATATCCCCTAAACTTTGTTTCAAGTTATTATACGAATTGATCATCATCAACATCTGCTTAGGATTGTCATTCATCCTAAGTTAATCATCATCATCAGCCCAATCAATCTTCTTTCAATCTCAAGGTGCATTCAGTGCCGCAATCATCTATTTATCCTTTAATCCAATCAATCAGTATCCAAAGTCATCTAGGGTAATCTTGGAATGGGATTTATAGTCCCTTGCGTCATCCTATCTAATCCATCAGTCGATCTTATCAATCATCTATCAAACTTATCCAATCCAATCCAGCCACATCCCTATCTGATCACCTTCGATCCAATCAATTTGCTTCCATCTTGAGGTAGATTCAGTGTTGTAATCATCCTTTGATAATCTAATCCCATCACATCATTCAATCACCCTAGTCTGAGCTTTAATCCAATCCTGATTTGAGCTTGACCCAAATCCCAACTTGAGCTTTAGTCCATTTCCATCTGAAATCTTTGATCCATCCTATTTAACCTTTCATCATCATGAATCTTTATCCTCCATCAATAGTAATCAAGGGAAACCCTAATTATGTCAATGACGATAACAAGAGTCTTGTTGATCCAAAAGTATATGGAATAGATCCCCTTGATGCTATAATCTTTAGTAAGCTTTCTCCACCCACATTCTAAAATACAATCACCTCTTTGAGCTATCCCATTATGTCTTCATCCATGCCTAATCATGCTCCTTATGCTATCTTTGACAAGGGATATTCACTACCTTCTCGTCTGCATATCTGTCATATCCTTCATCTACACCTTCCTCTTATCTGACACCCACACCTTCTTATCTTAATCCCCCATCCACATCCTCCTATCTCAATCTTTCATCTGCATATGCCCACTACCCTAATCCTCCATACCAATTTTCCCATCCTACTCATACATCCACATCTTCTTATCCTAATCCATCATCCACATCTCCCTATCTCAATCTTCCCAGCCTAATCCACCATCCCAATACCTTCCTATCCTCTTGTCCTAATCCACCATCCCAATATCCCTATCTTAGTTCCCCATCTACTTCCTTTAGCATCAATTCACCATCCATGTCATCCAATCCTAATTCACCATACCAATATCCCTATCTTAACCCTTCATCTAATCTTAATCCCCCATCTACTCTTAGTCCTACATCCAACCTTAACCCCCCATTTAATCCTAATCCTCCATCTACTCCTAGTCCTATATCCAATCCCATTCCCCCATCTAATCCTAGGCCACCACTCCATAATCCTATTCCTACACCCATCCCTAATCCTTCATCCACTTCTACCTCACCATCTAAACCTACAGTATGCAAGTTTCTTACTCTAGAAGTTCTCTAAGGACTCATGACAAAGAATACATCCTCCACTCCACACATTGCAGTCGTGGAACCACGCTGTCTCGATCCATCATCTATGGTCACTAGTGATGAGACCCCTCTCCAACCCAAACCTATAATTGATGCTACCATCCCTAGCACCACTCAAACCATTGAAATCCTCACATCCACTGAATCCAATGAGCTCCCATCTCCTACTCTGAGCGCCACCAAACCCATTGATGACACACAATTCCAATCCATTCTTCCCACTCCTAGTGATGACACACAAGTCCCATCCATTCCTTCCATTCCTAGTATCACCACTATCCCTTCCCTTGAGCTTCATGAATCCTCCATCCTTCCATCTCCCACACTTGCTGAGTCCATCCAATATTTTGCCATTATCATGCCTCCCACACATGATGAGTCATTCCAAAGCTTGATCCAAAGCATGCCATATCCCCTCCTCCACATCAAGATCCTGTCATCCCATCTAGCCCATCTCAAGATCATATTCTCCCATCCGTTCCATCCCATGATCCCCTTGTCACTCAAGATTCCATCGCTCCATCTCATGAGCCCTTATATCCATCTCCATTGCATGAGCCCTTATCATCCACTACTACAAATCTAGACCCTATCATGTCACCTAATCCCTCTCTTGATCCCATATCACTCCCTTGCACCCATCAAGATGTTGCTATCCCTCATCTCCATCTAATGATCCTCCACCATCGCCTAACCATACCATCCCCACACCACTTTTATATCCCCTTGGTACTCTCACATTCTTCCATGGTGGTCTACTAGCAGAAGAAAAAAAAAGCATATATACCACCCATCATCCTTCGCCTAATAATGGACTCACATCATTCTTCTAGAATAACAAAAATCATGTCATGAATTGAATGCTAAAGAACATGAACTATCAAGGAAAAGGTTTAGGCCTTCATAAGCAAGGTATTTTAGAGCCCATCCATGTCAAATAAAAAATTCGTATGCAAGGTCTTGGACATATTTCTCAAGACTCACAACCTAAAGATGTCGGTACAACCTTTATACATCCTCAACAAGCCTCTTCCAAAAGAAATATAGGCTCTCCCCATCTCTCCACCAAATCATATGCTGCCATCCCTCCTCCTCCATTGTATCACCTCAAAACAATCATCCATATTCCTCCTTCATCTACATCATCCATTTTGGGTCCTTATGTCCCTTTATCCACCATCACACTTCCTCGAGGTCCTATGTCTATTTTGGGCCCTTATATCCCAAAACCTCCATCTTATCGTATTCATCCTTTCATCCATTCATGACCTATCCATATCACCCATCATAAACATCCCACTCGCATGTCCCCTAATTAGGATAAAAAAAGGCACATACCCACACATCCTCCATCCACATATAATCCTCAAAATCCTACCTCCATGATTCCACACCATCCTTCTCCTTAGACCCATCCCATTGTTATTCAAAGCACTTTGGATGCCAAAGTAAAAATACATAAATCTAAACATCTGCATGAATCAAAAGCTCCTCATGTACCATCTAAAAGACATGGTGATGAAAAGAAAAATCAAATCCATAATCCAAATCAAATCCATAGGCCACAAAGGCCCATCAATGCAAAGATCAAAACCATGTGGATCCCAAAAAAAAAAGATGCCATTCCTTCAAATGAAAAATTTATAACCACATCCAAAGTTGCTAATCCAAAAGCTAATCATACACCCCCTCCATCTCCTGAATCTGTTTTGGGTCCTTATGTCCCAAAATTCACCATCCCATCTCCTCTATTATCCCCACATTCTCCATCCATTAATCCTCCTATCATTTCACATCCACCACCCTATGTGCCGATGTTAGTCCTGAACTCATCACCCCATCACACATCTACCCCATCATTTAATCCATACACTTTCCAACATCCCATCCATTATCCCCCATATCTCCCCCATCAAATCCCTCTAATTCATCCTCTTGCATAATCCATTTATCCTAATAAGGTTGTACTAATATCCAGCCACCGCTTCACACATGGGCTCTTAATACCTCGTATGGACCTTGATGCTTGAGTCCTTCATCCATATCCTTATCATGTATCTTCTAAATCCCCTTATCCACCTCCCTATCCTTATCCATCTCCATTCACAGGCTATCCAAAAAATTAGAAAAAGTAAAAAAAAAAAATAGTAAAGAGAAATAATTCGTCCAATGGTGAAAACTTGGCAAACAAGTGCCTTGGATAAGTACCATGATGAAAACTGTGAAAACAGGCATCATGTGTAAATCCCCCATTTATTTTCCTTCCACACTTGGGGGCAACTGCATACCCTTCAACCATCTCCTCGATCTTACCTATCTTCCACATCCTACCATCATATCCCATTTATCTCCAAATTTCTCCATCCTCCTTGTGATCTTGATATCGATAGAGGAAAACATATAAACATGCTTTGGACACCTCTTGGCTTACATTCCCTTTATCCACACACTATCCTAATCCTTATTTGCATCCATCTACCTTCCTTTTCCACCCGTCATGCTACCATTAATCTCCCTTTTTCATCCATGCATCCTATCCATATCCTTCTCACCCATTTATTTGACTATCCTCTATCTTTCATCCTTCATGCCTCCTCACACATGACATATCTAGAGTGGGGGAATCTATCTTCCTTTGTGATATAGTCCTTGGAGATATCATTCATCCCTCAATCCACTAATCCTTTTTCACTTCCCCATCCTTATCTTCCAATCCCTCCACACAATCCTTTTAATCTCCCTATCCTTATCCCCCTATCCATCCATATAGCATCCCTTCCATCTCCCCATCCTTATCTTCCTATTTGTTTATCTCTATCCTCATCCCATCTCATAATCCCTTGTCATTGGTATCTAGCTATAGGATAATCCCCATGCAACCCAATGCCATCTATCTCATCGTCATCATTCTCATTTTCCTTCACACATCTTTCTAATCTTCTATCCTTTCTCATCATTCATCCATCCATCATAACATACTCCCAATTCATCTTTTGATGCTTCGAATAACTATCCCATCCTCGAGCTTCGTGTGATAGTCATCATCCTATCCAATCCACCAGGTTTATCCTATCTCATCATATTGGTCCCATAATTTTCTCCCCTTCTTAGGGTTATCTTCCCATCATCCTTTATCCATCATTTTTCTTTGGTCTTTTGTCAAACTATGTTTCTCCTCTGCTTTCACGTAGGCAAGGTCGATCATTTGATCCGCCCTCGGGGCTCCTTTATTGTCTATCATCGATATTTTTATATTTTTACCATCTCGTGATGGTCATCCATCATTTGTCTTCATCATCCTCTTTCTGATTTTATCCATGGTCAGTCATCTATCTTTAATCGAACTATGAGGGCTTTGTGCTTTCATGTAGGCAAGGCTAATCTTTGATCAGCCCCTGAGCCCCTAGGTCTTTAGGGTGTGCCAATCATTTCTTTTGTGTATTCTCTTCCTTGTGTCATGTCATTAAGCTATGCCCTTATCTAGCTAGTTCTTAACAAATGAGCTCCACCTATATCTTCAAATCCAATTGGTTTTAAATATCCTACGTCATATCGATCTTTTAGTTTAGTAACCATCATCGGTCTCAATAGGATGCATCGTTCCTAATAGACCTCATCAATCCCATCCGTCCTCTTGATCCTATAAAAAAAGGAAATTTAAAATTGAAGGCAATAATTTGATGCTTTTGGATTTTTTTATCATTTGAGCTCCCTATCATCACTTGTCATGGTCGCCTTGATCCATCATATCATGGTGTTTTTTGACTAGTCAACATTGGGGCGTATCTTGATCTTTTTGCTTTGTTGTTGTCTTCTCGGTTGTCCCGCGTAGTACCTGTTAGAACTATAAAATTCTAAAAAAATTACAAGTTGTTCATGCCCATGAGTTTCCAAATGAATCTTTACCATAAGCACAAAAGCCTCTCTTCATAACATTTTTCCCATACTCTGCCATGTGGTCCCATAGAATCCATCTAGTCTTGAATAGTTCACATTATAATTCCTATCGGCATGAGGTGGTGAGGGTCTCCTCGATCCATAATGCATTCTTTTACTGATATACATTTGTTGCAGTCTATCGGCAAGACTTCAGGGATGTCACATTGATCATAATTCATCTACAAGCACCTATCGGCAGGACACAAATCATTGTCTTGGCGATAGAGAGATCATATTGGCGAGAAAGCTATCATTGGGATAAATTATGGCAATCACATTTGTGTCTCACCGATTGAAGACATAGGGACATATCGGCAAGAAAAATTTCATCGGAATGAGTCATAGCGAGCCATTGTAAGTCATACCGATCGGAATGCAAAGAGTTGTGTCGTCAAGATAGTCGTCATCAATGTAATGTCTTGCAACATTTGTTTGGTCTCGTCGATAAAGATAAAGGTGGGTTCCATTGTTGCAATCAGAATGAGGTCAAGGAGTCTTACTGACCCCTACGTCATGATGACAAGATTTAAACTTGGAGGTACGTTCGGTGGGAGAGGTTTCATCAGCGAGAGCTAGGAGAGTCATGTTGAGTATTGCTTCATCGGCGAGAGCTAGGAGAGTCATGTCGAGTATTGCTTCATCGGAAGGAAAACTGTTAAGTCTCAATGATCAGAAGTTGAACCTAAGGAAATATATTGTCCAAACAAAGGGCTATTGAGATAAACTCTTATCAAATGCATCATGTCTCACCAACTAGCGCACAAAAAGACGTATAATCCAGACCAAAGGTCATCAGAATGAACTCTTATCAAATGACTTTGGTCTTGTCAACAAAGCATAAAGGGATTCTATCAAATAACCATCAGAATGAAGTCATGTAGTCCTACTGACTCATATGTCACGCCGATAGGATTATGTGGGTAAAGGACTTGGCAGTATTGATTAATTATCGGTGAGACTAATTTCATCGGCGAGAAATATTTGAGTCACATTGAAGCATGGTTTCATCGGCGAAAAAGTGATTGTCTCAACAACCAGAAAAATACCATGGGGTGTATCTCGGTAAGACACAATATGATCTATGGAACATCTCCCCAACTCAAAATTGTTACAAAAATACATAAGACTGAAGTGATAACTATCGGTGAGACATCAAATGTCAATGAGATGGCAAGATGTTATAGCGATGCACATTTTTTGAGTGTCGGTGAGACATTGGACATCAGTATGACTGTAGGATGTCTCAGTGGGTGTTTAGTGAGTGTTAGTAAAATCCTGAATACAACTAATCGCTAACATTTGAATACAAAAAGATGTGTCCTTTCACATACTGATGTATAAATGTTCATTTTCGATTGTGAAAAGAGATAATAGAAGATAGAAAATAGGATAGAAGATAGGAAGAAAAGATACAGTAGAATACAAATTTTCACAGATATGAGACTACGGTGAATGTTTAAAAATATGGAGATATTAATGAAAATCAGTTGATGTGGCAACGTATTTCTGGTGTCAATTATTTGTTGTGCTCATTGAAAGTATTGCTAAATTTGTCTCCAAGATTGATACTTTCTAGTTATTTAAATTGATATAACAAGTTTATATTTAGTTTATCAGTGCACATTTGTTGTATCTATGTGGTTGATTGATTGGTTCTTTCAAGAAAAGATTAAATCCTTTTAATTGATTACAGTAATCAGGGAAATTCATCTAGATCATTAAGAAGAACTTGGTAGTCACAAACTTGCATGTTTATACAAGTTATAAACTAAAACATATGCCAAACAATTTGAATTTTTTCTAGAAAGAAGTTGTTCATTTAGATTTCATTTGACTCCGCATACCCAATAAGGCACTAGTCTCTACATTTTTCACCATCTAGTTTCATTCATTTTTTACATCTGTTAACTGAACATATTAGGTTTTAGTTCTTAATATTGCTATACAGTTTATGCCAAATCAAGTCTTCTTTGTCCACTCCCATCTACATTGTGGGAAAAACACTTTAAAGAGATTAGCACAAGTTAAGTCTACCTCACTCATATAGGTACACCCGCCTAGGTCTAGTAGCACCTGAAGAGTAGAAGGTCTAATCCATTTGACCTTGTCTGTTACCATAAAATGTATCAGGAGATTGGCAACCTCTTGAGGAATTTAGTCTATGTTTTTGAGAGCTAACAAATTGGTGACTCTGTTGGGGATTAACTCAAAATCTGCGTGCTAGAGTTAGAAATCCTATATAGACTCCACTGGGAATAAGAAATAACAAAATCTTTCTCACTTTAAGAAAGTGAGTGGCAACTCTGACAAAAAAATTGCATCTTCTCAAACATGAATGGTAGAAGAGCTCAATATAGGGGAGGTTATACTAGAGGTCTTGCTGGCAGTAGTAAGTGGACACACAAGGATGATAAGGTTTATAAGGGTAAAAGGATAAATGAAGACATGTGCATGATGAAAAAAGATAAAGCATCAAGACCAAATTGTGGATCATATGATCACTATGATACATGGAGAGAAAATTCAAGTGAAGAACCTTGCACCCTTGAAGAACCAAAAAAATCCTTTTTATAATCCTTAGAAACAGGTAGAGTTTGATGCTAAATTCGAAGCTAAACGACTCAGATGTCAACTAGAATATGATCAAAGAATGGAGGATAACCAAAATGGGTTCAATGATCATGAGATTCCTCAGGAAAATTATGAATCTTTAACTCATGAAGAAGTAAAAGCACAGTTTGAGTTACAGAAAAAGGAGCTAGAAGAACTAAAAGTTGAATAGAAGAAAGCCCAAATGATACAAGCAATGAGAGACATCAAATTGCAGAAAGCCCAAATTAATGCTCAGACAGCTGGTTGCCCAAAGTATGTACCACCTCATAAGTAGGGTAATAATGGTGCAGGGTCTTCTGATCCATCAAAGGCCCCTCACAATCAGATAGGGAATCAGTACAAATAGCCAAACCATCCACCACATATTCCCTCACAATATACATATACATAGCGACCTCATGGTCAACATTATATGTCACATCATAATACACAATACAATAATCTGATGTACCAGTATTAGTGCCCTCCTAACCCTCCCCCCCATCAATACACAACAATGATTAGACAATTTGACCTGGCAGGGTTTCAATTATACCCTTACCCAATGGATGGCAGTTGGAGAAGTCTTGTTCTGAAGTTTACAGGGAGTAGTGCAATTACTGTTGAAGATCATTTAAGAAGTTTCAATGCTTTCATCCAAGACTTGGATGTGCCATATGAAAATTTACACATGAGGCTATTCATGATGTCGCTTACTGAAGAAGCTAGGGATTGGTTCAATAGCTTACCAACAACTTCTGTCAATTCTGTCCAAGAATTTCAAGATTGATTCCTTGAGCAATATGGGAATCTAAGTGCACCAGATGCTGCTCTTCATGAATTAATGTGGATTCAAAAAAATCAGAATGACTCAATTTATTATTTTAACCGAAGAATCAACAAATTACAAAATAAGATACCTCCTGGATCAAAGTTGCTAGACTCTATAGCATTGAGTGTTTATTTGAATGCATTCAATTCTAAAATAGGGTATGAACTAAGAAATAGGTTCCCAAGAAATTTAACTGAGGCCCAAAATATTGCATTAACAATTGAAAACAATAGGAAGGATGTTGGGATAATCAGTAAAAGAGACAACCCTAGGGTTCCTCAACAAACCAATAATTACCAATACAAACAGGAGAACACATACATAAATGAAAGGCCTAGGTTGCATGAAATGCCCTATAATACAAATTGGAAGGATGGAAAACCTGTAATAGATAGGCCTAGAAATAAAGAAACTCCTGATCCATTAAAGAAGAAGGGAACATATATGGTTAATAACAATTATTTTTGTGAAATTTGTGACAAGCCACATCCCCCCGATTACTGTGTAGTAGCCTAAAGAATGCAAAAAGAAGGAATGGTAATGGGAAATGGTGGAGAAGATCACACAGTGTATTTGACTTTAAATACTTTTCACCGTGTTGAGGAGAGGTACTCATCTTCAGAGGATGAAGATTATGAGTATGATGTTTCAAATCAGAGGTACAATATCCACATGGCTGAACAACAGGTTCTTTATGATTCTAAAGAAGATTATACAAAACCACATACTGTTGAGATGCCTACTTAGTGCTGTATGAGGAAACTCACTAAAGAGGAGATACAGAGATTAACCATTGTTGTAGTTGAAGAAGAAAAGAGTAAGTACAGGTTGAGAAATAGGACAGTAAATAAGAAGGAAGGTGTCCCCAGGGGAATATTTATGAAGGATCAAAATGCGACACAAGGAATTTTGAAGAAAACAGAAAACAAACAACATGATAAAAGTGAACAAAAGCCTAACCAAAAGGAGGAAGTAAAAGAATTACATAAAGAAATGCAAAAGACTGATCAACCAAGTAAAAGAGAAAAATAAGAGAACAAAGGAGAAATGTCAGAACAAAAGAAAATGATTAAGGTGGAAGGTTCTTCTTTTGACTTCACTCAGGCTTTATCTCAGGTAAAGATGTCTGTTCCACTACTTGAGATGATGAAAATTAAGGAATATAGGGATAGTGTAGTTCAATTAATAACAAATGGTAATGAAAAAAATATAAATTATGAAAGTAAGATGGCCACTAAAACTATTAATAAGCAAGAGAAAGTGAATATTCCATAAGTGTGCCTTAATAATGCATTATTAAATCCCCCACAAGTTGATCCTTTTTTCACTACACTACTCATAAATAACAAATTGTTGAGGAATTGCATGATAGACTCTGGTGCTGCCATAAATATTATGCCAGTAGGAGTTGATGAGCCAAAATGTGCTCATAGTTTGGAAATTATGATGAACTTTTAATGCCTTTACTTTTTTTATTCATGGTTGTTTAAAACTCTTTTGAAACCTTTTATGGGGATATCCTGTAGCAAAATATTTTCATATTCTTGCAGCTTATTGTGTTGTCTTGACTACATTTATTACCCCGTTGACTCCCTAAATGACTGGTATATCGCATGTAGATTTTGAATGATGAAATAGAATTAAATATGTGATTAATGAATGGATATTGTGTATGTGCCATGTGCCTTTTCTTTCGCATCTGTTACCTTGTGTTTCACAGGTTGTTGAAGAAAGTATGATCGAGTCAAGCGCAACCGATCTCGGCCTTACAGTAAAGTCTATTTCCTGCACGACTTCGAGGAAGCTCTGGCAAAGACTCTTTGACCGAAACCATTGGGAAAGATTTTTAATGACAGTCAATCTGGAAAGAGTGGAGCACTAGATTCTCTCTAGATCAGGTTGAACGGATAAATTCATTTATGAAGTTTGTTCCTTGATTCTAGGATACACTTTACTTCCATGTCTTTCTTTGATAGGGTTAGTTAGTTAGTTGTTCTCTTGATTTTAAATAAAGTACTCCTACACGAGTGAGGAAGGAGATGACAGTTATAAATAAGATAGAAGTTTACTGATAGAGAGATAGCAGATATCATGTAAGATTGAAAGGCAGAATCTGTATGACAAGAGACAGAGTTTGTTGTTAGTTTCCATATCAACAAAGCAATGTATACCATTCTGTTTTCATGAATAAAGTTTGATGAAGTTCTGAGTTCAGCACTTGTGTAATCAGTAGATGCTTGCTAAGGAGGCCCACTTAGTAAGTATCTATAGCTAGTTAGTTAGCTCTTATTTTCTGTTGATCATCAGTTAGCTTTCATCTTTGAAGTTTTCATACAAACCCAGTCTTGTATTGCTCCTGCAGCATCGGGAATCCATCCCTGTGCCTATTCCTATAGCATAAAGCTAGTTCATAGTTTGTGTTTCTATCGTAGCTGTTATGGTTTCTATTTTAGTCAAATCATGGTTGAGTTAAAAGAACTTTGCATTACCTTTCTGTAGCGTAGATAGAATTCCTTCCAAGTATTTATTTATGTTAAGTTGTGACCAAAACTAGTTCTTAGTGCATATATTGTGTTGCGCCATTCAAAGTATACGTTCCCTAGTTTGACAAGTAAATGAACGTCCATAAAGAGATATTAGTCACTTGCTGGAATGTCCAATTCCCAAGAAAGGTTTTACTATGATTTTCATATCTTTTTGTGGGCGTGACCATTTTTGGCGCCATTGTCGGGGATGGTGTCAATCTAAGAACTTGCTATAGTCATTGTTAGTAGAATTTTAGTCAGTTGTTTAATTATTTTCAAGTTCTTTTTAAATACTACCTATTCTATTGCATGCATAGAAGAAGAAAAGACGCACTGGGAAGGTTCCTCCCTGAAAACCTGTTTGTTGAACTACCATTTAACCCAGCTGATGAAGAACCTGAGGAAAATCCATTTTCTCTACTATTCCAACATGTAAATATGGAAAATAATCCACCTAATCCACCTCCTACTTTTGAGTTTACCATTGTTCCCCAGTGAGAAACTGACAATCTTAAAAATATTCCTTCTTCATTGCTTCCCAAGTTCTATGGCCTAGTTACGGAAGACCCAGAAAGTTTTCTATTTGAGTTTGATGTCCTCTGTCGCAGTTATGACTACAATTCAGATGCTCACAAACTGAAGTTGTTTCCTTCCACCTTGAAGGAGGGAGCTCTCAGATGGTTCATGAGTTTGGGAAGAGGTGTTGTTGATAGTTGGGCAGCCATGCAAACAAAATTCCTTGAGAAATATAAGGAATATTGTAAGAGTGCTAGTAAAGGTGATGACATATTCAGAATTCAGCAGAAGGAGGATGAAATTCTGGAAGATTATATCTCAAGATTATTGTTTTCCCTGAAAAGGAACTCAAACCATACTCTTAATGAAGACTCTCAGAAACTACTCTTTCTAAGGGGAATAAGTGATTCATGTATAGACGCCCTGGACATGATGAGAGGAGGTGATATAACCCAACTATCTTGGGATGATATAAAGAAAATATGTATTAACTACTCTCGAGTAATAGTTAAAAAAGGTCGAGGTCATCATGCTACAATGGGGAAGTCTTCTTTCAGTGGAGTTTCTCGGATGGAGATAACAAATTTTCTGTCTGACTTCAAGTAGGATATCATTAATAATATGGCTACACAACTAGACACTATGCAAGCTCAGAAGAAACATGAGCAAGCCGAGGCAGTTCTAGCTAAGTTCTGTCCATACTGTAGATAGAAGAAATGTGACTGCAGATGCAAGATGGTGGCTAATCTGGAAGCTAAGCAATTACCTACTAACTTTAAGCCAGTAGAAGGTGATGATGATCAAGTGTTCTTTGTTGCACAAAGGAGACCATGGGCTCAAAGACAAGGTATGCCTCAAGATCCTTTGACTTTTGGTAATCCTTATTCTAGCTATAATAACCAATGGAAACCTACATATGGACCACCACCACCTTGGAATACATCTCAACCAAGTTGGCCTAATTATTAGACCCCTCAATGGCAATCTCCTTAAGGAGGTTGGCAGCAACCATAAGGACAATGGACTCCACCTCTAGGTAATTGGCAGCATAATCCTTAATGGAGAAGTCCTCAATAATGGAAAAACCAATCCCTTAGGTTCCTGCAGCTTCCACAGCCACAACCACAGGCCCTCATGCCACCTCCTGCAGCAACTGCCACAAATATTGGCCCTCCAAAACAAATGCCTATGCCTACCCAGCCGTTGCCAAATCTCAATAATAAGCAACAGTAGTAGCCACAGCAGCCTATGTATTTTGCTGAAGCCAACCAATATCAAGCTTATGCCTTAAACGTTAATGATATCCATTTGAGGTCTGAAACCACTCTACCTGCTCCAAAACTGCCTCTAATTACTGAAATACTAGATTCTTCCCATGAAGAATCTACTGCACCTGTCGTTCCTACTAAGCATATGCCTATAACTAATACGGTTTCTAAGGAGCCTATTTTGCAAAGTCAAAACAAACCACCTTTTCCTCATAGGTTGCAAAGTACTACATTTAAATCCATGGAAGAACCCACTTTTGACATTTTGGATCAACTCAAGAATGTACAAATTCAAATCCCTTTATTTCAAGCTATTAAAGATGTTCCCATTTTTGGAAAAACTATTAAAGAGGTCTGTTTGAAGAAGCCTGGATGGAAGAAAAAGGATCCCCAAACAATTCATGTCTTAGGGAAATTGGCTGATATAATATTGGGAAATGTAGTCATTCCAAAGTACATTGACCCTAGAAGTCTTATAGTGCAAATACATATAAATGGCTAAATTGTAAAAAATATTTTGATTGACTTAGGTGCTGCCATTAATTTCATGAAAAAGCATAATATGGACTCCTTGAACATTCTAAACATTAGGTCTACATCTACAGTTCTGCAACTTGTAGATAGTTCCACAGTTAAACCTGATGGAATAGTGGAAGATGTAATTGTCACTCTTGAATCTTGGGAGTATCCAGTTGATTTCACAATATTATCAGTTAAGGAAACTTTAGGAGGATATCCGGTTATCCTTGGTAGACCATGGTTAGCCACTACTGATGCTTTTATAGGATGTCGTTCTGGAGATATGACCATTTCTGATGGACAGTCCACAAAAAAATTGGCTTTGTATCTGCCTGCTAGACCTCAACCAGATTTGTCCCAACCTGTTTGACCAGATGTGGGGGAAGAAACTAAAGAAGCCAATTCATTGGTTCAATTAATGATGCTTCAAAATGATCCATTCTCACAACTTCAGAATGAGGATGCCTTGCTTTTTCAAATTATGCAGTTTAACTCTGATACATGTAGTTCATCTGATCAAAATAGTAGCCATCTACAATGTTTCCTGCAACAACTACATTATAAGAGTTCGCTACCTAAACTTCCTACAATTTTTCATAACTTGCTTCCACAAGAGGTACAAACATTACCTATAGATTCTATGAGTAATCTCACTAAACATATAGAATTATCTCCAGGTCACTATTTGAATATCAATAGCAAGCTGTCACAATCTCAATAGGTCGTCTTATTAAAAATGCTACAAAATCAACATAAAACTTTTGCATGGGAATATGGGGACATGCAAGGAATAGATCCTTGAATTTGTACTCATATGATCTATATCAAAGAAGATTGTTTACCAGTTAGGCAGCCTCAAAGAAGAGTAAATCCATCACTTAGAGAAATAGTTAAAAATAAGCTTCAAAAGTTGCTTGATGCTGGTTTTATTTATCCAATCTCTAACAATTAGTGGGTTTCTGCATTAGTTATTATCCCTAAAAAAGGTAGAAAATGGAGAGTGTGTGTAAATTACAGAGAGTTGAACATTGCCACTAAAAAAGATCACTTTCCACTACCTTTGTAGATAAAGTACTAGACTCACTGTCTAGCAAAATATATTTTTCCTTTTTGGATGGTTACAGTGGGTACAATTAGATAAAAATTGCCCCTGAAGATCAAGATAAGACCACTTTTACCTATCCATGGGGAACATTTTCTTACTCGGTCTTTCCTTTTGGTCTATGCAATGCACCAACAACATTTCAGAGAGCAGTAATTAGTATCTTTGCTGATATATCTCATGACTATATGGAGATTTATATCATGGATGATTTCACTACCTATGGAGTCACATTTGAAGAAGCACTAGTGAATTTAGAAAAAAGTATTGAAAAGGTGCAGAGAGCAAAATTTGTCTCTAAACAGTGAAAAGTGTTTTCTAATAATGGAAGAAGGTATTGTTCTAGGCCATCATATTTCCAAGAATGGAATTTAGGTTGACCCTATTAAAATTGAAGTTATTCTGAATTTAAAAACTCCTGCAAAAAAAAAGGATGTCAGAAGCTTCCTTGGCCATGCAGGGTATTATATAAGGTTTATAAAAAAATTTAGTAAAATTGTCAGTCCACTTTATGCCTTATTAACTAAGGATTCTCAATTCGAGTGGACAGAGGCTTGTGAAAAATCCTTCCTGCAACTAAAGGACTTGCTTACTAAAGCCCCTATTCTTCAAGGTCCAAAATGGAATTTGAATTTTCACATACATGCTGATGCCTCTAATTTTGGTATAGGAGCAGTCTTAAGTCAAAAAAAAAAATCAATTGAGCATGCTATCTATTTTATTAGCAAGAACCTTCAAGGTCCTGAGCTAAACTATACTGTTACAGAAAAGGAATTGCTTGCAGTAGTGTATACTTTGAATAAGTTTAGGCATTATGTCATAGGTTATTAGATATTCATCCACACTGACCATGTAGCAATCAGGTATCTGATGAACAAACCTGCCATCTCTGGTAGATTGGCAATATGGCTCCTGTTATTACAAGAATTTGACATTACAATCATTGATAAACTAGGAAAAACTAATGTTGTGGCTGAATTTTTATCAAGACTTCAAATAGCTACACCTGCTAAACACGAGGTTATTGATGATAGGTTCCCAGATGAACACTTATTTTCGATTGCTGCACATACTCCATAGTATACAGACATTGCCAATTATCTAGCAGCAAGCAGAATACCAGCTCACTTTTCTCCAAAAAAAAAATTGTTAATAGAGAAAAGTTTTAACTTCTCATGGATTGCAAATTTTCTGTTTTATACTGGACCTAATCAAGTGATGTGAAGATGTGTAAGAGAAGATGAGACTTATGATATCTTGCATGCTTTCCATAATGAACCATGTGGGGGACATTTTGCAGTAAAGAGAACATCAATGAAGGTTCTTACAATAGGGTACTACTGGCCAACGTTACACAAGGATGTTGTGGCCTATACAAAGAAATGTGACAGATGCCAACGTATGGGAAGACCAACCAAGTCAGATGAAATGCCACTATATCCATAGGTAATAGTCACCCATTTTGATAAGTGGGGAATAGATTTTGTGGGACCAATTGACCCACCATCAAATGGCAAGTCATACATTCTAGTTTGCACGGATTATGTAACAAAATGGGTTGAGGTAAAAGCTATAACTCATGCTCGAGATAATAAGGTTTTTGAATTTCTATATGAACAAATTTTCACTACATTTGGAGTTCCTAGAGAGCTTGTAACTGATCAGGGAGCTCAGTTCACATCCAATTTGATCACTACACTAATGAATGAATATAAAATCAAACATAGGAAGTCCAGCCCCTATCACCCTCAAGCCAATGGTCAGGCTGAGGTTACAAACAGGGAAATTGAGATGATCCTAACAAAGACAGTGTAGCTCCATAGAAAAGATTGGAGTAGTAGACTTCCTGAAGTAATCTAGGCCTACAAAACTACATGGAAGACAACAACTAGGTTTACACCTTTTGAGCTGCTTTATGGGAAAACAACCATGTTACCCATAGAATTTAAGCACAAAACTTTAAGGACAACTCTTGAACTCAATATGGAAATATCTGAAGCATAGAAGGAATGTCTCCTGTAGCTAAATGCTTTGGACGAAATGAGAAAATCTGCCCTGCAGCATATCGAAGCGGTCCAACAACAAAGGAAGAAATGGCATGATCAACACATTAAAACCAAGCAATTTTCTGCTAGTGATTGGGCTCTGTTATATGGTTTCATATATCAAGAAAACTAAGGTAAGCTCACAACATGTTGGCTTGGTCCCTATGAAGTTGAGAATGTGTTCGACAACAGAGCTGTACAGCTGGCGACAATTGATCCAGTCTGTTTCAAATTGCTAGTTAATGGCCACCAACTCCGGTTGTACCATAAACTAGTCTCAAAAGAAGAATTCATGCAGTAGTTTGTTTAGGATCCTCCTGCTACTCTTCCCACAGCCGAAGGCTTTAGCCTTTCTCTTGTAGCTTCACTGTAATTTTGAAAAGTATGCTCATAATAAAGGTTTTCTTTTAAGGAAACCCCTTTTTCTCCATTCTCACTTGTCGCCACATCCCACTTCTTTATCTTCCATTCTATCCATCCCATCCATCCATTTCATCCATTCATCTCATCCATCCACGTCACCCATCCACCTCATCCATCTGCATTACCCTTCATTATGATATCATTCCCAACTGTCACCTCATGAAGACGTCGTCATCTTTCTTCACACGTACACACAATTATCAAAGGTACACCATATCTTTTGTTATCACATATTTGATTTATTTTATTCTATTCATTTACTGCTATGCTTGTACTAGTCATTATTACCCGATCTCCACCTATTCTTTAGTACATGTGAGGACACATGTCATACTCTAAGTAGGAGGCAGGGTAATCCACCTTTTAAAACCTGTCTTTTTGTTGTTGCCACAACTGCGTAAATAACCTTTCTTTATTATTTTTCTGGTACTTTCCAAATATGATCGCATGTCCCTTTCATTTGCATGTTTTTCTTGTAAATTACAATCAAAACTGCTTGTTCAAAAATTTCATTTTTGGAAAAAAGAGAAATGTGACAGCACGACAGAAAGAAAAACAAGAACAAAAAGGGAAACAAAGAGGAAAATTTTTGAATTTTCAGCAGGGAGTTGAGTTCAGCTAGGGAAAAACTATGAACATGGGTGGTCAGCTAGTGCGACATGAGCCTGTAGCTCATGAATTATTATTGCAAAATCCTCAAACAGTCCAGACATTCAGCCTCTGTGGATGGTTAAACTACTTCTTGAGTTTAAATGCTTTTGATGAGGAGGCTGCTGGAGAATTTTTGAGAACCCTTTCTGAAGGGGAGGCTACTGTATGGGGTCTAACGGTTGTTGCAACTGAAGACAAAATTGCTGAAGTAACTGGGTTTCCAGCTGTCAGAGAAAATTTTTCTTTAGATGCTGCTTCTGCAAGGGCTGAATTCTCAATACCCACTGATGGACCTTTGGAAGTCTCCAAGCAGGGATGCAAGTGGGTATCATTGCCTCCTCCTTATTCAGAATACACTGCTTACATAATCAGGTATTTAACCTGTAAAGGCCGTTTCTCCTACCTGCATTCTTATCATTTCAAATTATTAAGTCATATGACGCATGGGTTAGTTGTAAATGTTATGAATTTCCTATTAAAATTTCTAGAACAAAGTGCCCACAGAACCCAGCAAGGGAAAGATAATTCTATTGCTCACCATGGCCTTATCAAATTATTGATTGAACACTCTTTGAGAGATGTCTCACCTTTTTCCTGGCAACAATTTTTTGCCCAAAAGAGCTTGCAAATTCCACAACCCCCTAGGGTACTTACCCCATGGCCTCAGAAAAAAGAAAAAAGAAATTGTGTCTACCAATAGAAGAACAGGGCAAGGGTCATCTACTCCTGTAGCACCTGGTCCTGTAGCTCTCACACCTGAATCCTCTACTAGGGTACAAACTAGGTCTACCACTAGGAGAGTGAAGGGAAAAATAAAGGCAGAAGGGTCCCCAGAATTTGACCTTCGTTCTCAAAAAAGACAATGCCCTTCTCCTGCAACATCTTCCCCTACAACTGTCTCTCCTACAACACCTATTGCTATTACCAGTTCACCATCATTCTCTGTTAGGGTAGAACCCTCTAAGCAGACCAGAAAGAGGAAGGCTACCAGAACACCTACAGCCGCACCAGTGCCAAGAAGAGTTTCCATAAGGAAACAATGTAAGACCTCCCCTACTTCACCTCAACCAGAGGTTATTGTAATTTCAGAAGAGTCTGTCGAGTCTAAATTTGATGTTTCTTAGAATGTGTCCGAGAATACTGCACAGAGTTCATTCGTTCCTGAAGAGGAACAAGTTGAGACAAAGGAAATGGGGCATAATGAAAAAGGGTTACCAAGTCTTGATGACTTGGCTACCGCTGCTATGCAGTTTTCAGAGGAAGCATAGTCTTCTCCACTGCAACAATAAGAATTCATCCTGCAGCAAGAGCAGGAACTAACTAAACAATTGGATGTGCCTAGTGAAACTACATTTCCCTTGCAACTTGTAAAGCCATTGTTGTTTATAATAAGACATTTTTGATTGAGTTTCTGGAATATGT
Source organism: Sequoia sempervirens (assembly GCA_007258455.2). NCBI lineage: Eukaryota > Viridiplantae > Streptophyta > Pinopsida > Cupressales > Cupressaceae > Sequoia > Sequoia sempervirens. Next base: position 189,840,640 of record VDFB02000008.1, on the reverse strand, counting down.
CAAAGCTAACTGGGAACTAGTTACATTGCAAACCTTGACTTTCCGGCACATAGCCCAAACTGACATGCAACAAAGTCTATAGGAGGTAGAAAGGGAGAATTTGAAAAAGGAAATTGAAAGTCAGAAACATAAAATTTTTGAGTTAAAAGCAAAAATGGATGAAATGTTAAAAGTAACTGGTCAGATTATGGAATGCAGACCACCACCCAGAGTTTATGCTTTGTGCCTTAAGGAACAATTCTTATGGTTCCAATTAATGAGAATTTCTAGAAATCAAGATCTTATATTTCACAATGCTAAAGAATTTTACGACGCATACCAGGCAGCCCCTAATTGGTTAAGAAATTCTCTGTGTGAATTTTATTTACATGGCTTTTTAATTCCATTTGAAACATAATGGAATCCTTTTCTGTATATTGGTGATATCCATTTGAGATCATTTATGTCATGGGCAGCAAATGAAGCAAATTATGGCAGACAATGGGAAACATATGAGGAAGCCGAAAGGAATGAGCCTGTTCCATTGCGCCCTCAAAGTTCAAACCCCCATGCAATGTTGAAAACCTAGTTTACTCTAACATATGGCATTAATAATAATACAGCTAGAGAGAAAATATTTCATCTCAGAAAATAGGTATATGATGAATTTTAGGAACAGTCATTTATTTTGGAGACTGGCATACACCAGAAGTGAGAAAAGGTGGAAAATGTTAACTATTGGGCTAAGAAGGTCCGAACCTCACAGTCCCCTAAATTTCACAGTAGCTCTTAAACGATCAAGCAGATATATACAGTTAGGACTTCAAAAGAGATTTGAACTGTGGTTGCCATTGACATTCAGACCTCTTGTGCTAATGTGGCCCCTTTATCCTTACCAGGCTACAAATCTTAATGATGATTCAGAAGCTCTTAGGTATGAAAGGTGGCAGGCTTTAAGAGGATTTTATTACAGGTTTGGAACTCCATTTCAGAGTCATTCCGCAACCACTAATTTCAAAGAAACCACCAGGAAAGTTAATATTGGAGGACCAGCATTGGGCTAAGTAGGGGGCAGATGATGAGCCAAAATGTGCTCATATTTTGGAAATTATGATGAACTTTTAATGCCTTTACTTTTGTTATTTGTGGTTGTTTAAAACTCTTTTGAAACCTTTTATGGGGATATCCTGTAGCAAAATATTTTCATATTCCTGCAGCTTATTGTGTTGTCTTGACTACATTTATTACCCCGCTGACTCCCTAAATGACTAGTATATTGCATGTAGTTTTTGAATGATGAAATATAATTAAATATGTGATTAATGAACGAATATTGTGTATGTGCCATGCACCTTTTCTTTCGCATCTGTTACCTTGTGTTTCATAGGTTGTTGAAGAAAGTATGATTGAGTCAAGCGCAGCTGATCTCGGCCTTACAATAAAGTCTATATCCTACACGACTTCAAGGAAGCTCTGGTGAAGACTCTTTGATTGAAACCGTTGGGAGAGATTTTTAATGATAGTCAATCTGGAAAGAGTGGAGCGCTAGATTCTCTTTGGATTGGGTTGAACAGATAAATTCATTTATGAAGTTTGTTCCTTGATTCTGGGATACACTTTACTTCCACGTCTTTCTTTGATAGGGTTAGTTAGTTAGTTGTTCTCCTGATTTTAAATAAAGTACTCCTCCTGCGTGAGTGAGGAAGGAGATGACAGTTAGAAATAAGATAGAATCTTACTGATACAGAGATAGTAGATATCATGTAAGAATGAAAGGTAGAATCTGTATGACAAGAGACAGAGTTTGTTGTTAGTTTCCATATCAACAAAGCAATGTATACTATTCTGTTTTCATGAATAAAGTTTGATGAAGTTCTGAGTTCAACACTTGCGTAATCAGTAGATGCTTGCTAAGGGGGCCGACTTAGTAAGTATCTATAGCTAGTTAGTTAGCTATTATTTTTTGTTGATCATCAATTAGCATACATCTTTGAAGTTTTCATACAAACCTAGTCTTGTATTGCTTCTGCAGCATTAGGAATCCATCCCTGTGCCTATTCCTGCAGCATAAGGCCAGTTCATAGTTTGTGTTTCTATCGTAGCTATTATGGTTTTTTTTTTAGTCAAATCATGGTTAAGTTAAAAGAACTTTGCATTACATGTCTGTAGCGTAGATATAATTCCTTCCAAGTATTTATTTTTGTTAAGTTGTGATCGAAACTAGTTCTTAGTGCATATGTTGTGCTGTGCCATTCAAAGTATATGTTCCCTGGTTTGACAAGTAAATGAACATCCATAAAGAGATATTAGTCACCTACTGGAATGTCCAATTCCCAGGAAAGGTTTTACTATGATTTTCATATCCTTTTGTGGGCGCGACTAGGAGTTATGAAACAACTTGGCATGTGGGTGGATACTAATGGAGAAAAGTGCTATGCAATGGATAACCGACCTATTCCTATGGTGGGTATAATGAAATATGTTGAATTCAAACTAGTTGCTTAACCTCAGATGGCTTATAATATCAATATAATAGTAATTGACACCCCTCCTCAATTTGGGATGCTTCTATCAAGACAATGGATGGTAGTAGTTGGGGGAAATTTCCAGTTTGATTTGTCTTATGCAACAATTCCAGTGAATGGTCAGGAAGTTAAATTATACAGGGAACCAAGGATGAACCAAGTTGTTGATTGTGTACCTCAAGATCAAATCATTTGTTTTTGTGATGTGGATCTTGGCAATTTTAAGATAGAACCAGCCCAACTAGAATTAGTCAATGCTGATCCAATTGAAAACATGTTGCACAAAACTACAATGGTGTATGGAAAATGTACTTTGATGGAGCATGTAGCCAAGAAGGTAATGGAGCAGGAATAGTATTTGTTTCACCTGAACGTACTACATTTAAGTATTCATTTTTGCTAGCATTTGAATGTACAAACAACGTGGCAAAATATGAAGCTTTATTAACATGTTTGAACATAGCTATAAAACATAAAATCAAGTTGTTGGCTATTTTAGGGGATTATAAATTAGTTGTTTCACAAGTTAAATCAAAGTATGCAGCAAAACATAAGAGATTAAAGCAATATAGGAATGTTGTATGGGATACAATTGAGTTTTTTGATGCCTTCTCAATTGAGTGGATTGATAGATCAAAGAACATAATGGCAGACTTTTTAGTAAATGTGGCGCTAAAAAGGGATGATATTACAATAGTTGGAGTATCACAAATTGAGTTCAAAACAAGGCATGATGTGCCTGATAACATATATAGTTGGTAGGTTTTTAATGATGATACTGACCTTTTGAAATTTCTTCACTGTATAGATCAATATGAAGCCCAAGAAATAGATTTCAATTCCTTTGTTGAGGAAGTAGATGGGAAGCAAACAATATTCGGGAAGGAGATCTTATAGCTTAAAAGAAAAAGCTTCCTAAGGGGCTAGTGGCATTGGAGAGAGTGTATGATGGAAGTGATCGGTCCCTCATGAAGTAAACACCAATCAAGAAGGAGGATATTAAAGAGATCAACTTGGGGACTGAGATGGCACCAAGAAAGGTGTACATAGGGAAGAAAATAAGCCCGACAATTAGAAGAATGTTGATAGCATTACTGAGAAAATATAAACATGTGTTCGCATGGTCTTATGAAGATCTAAAAGCGTATAGGGAAGATTTGTTTCAGCATGAAATACCATTGAAGCCAGATGCAAAGCCATTTAGACATAAACAAAGACCCATTAATCCAACATTGGAACCAAAAATTCAAGAAGAATTGGCAAAGCTCAGAGATGGTGGCATCAACAAACCAATCAGACACTCAACCTAGGTCTCAAACCTGGTTCCTATGAGGAAGAAAAATCGAGATATCAGATTATGTGTGGACTTCAGGAATTTGAATGTGGCATCTCTTAAGGATAATTACCCTTTACCTAACATGGAAGCTATACTACATAAGGTGATAGGGTGCAAGTTGTTATCTATGATGGATGGGTTTTTAGGTTACAACCAAGTTAAAGTTAAGGAATTTGAGCAGTATAAAACAAATTTTACAACCCCATGGGGGACAAAAGTATACATAAGAGTGTCGTTTGGTCTCACGAATGCAAGAGAAACTTTCCAAAGAGCTATGGACATAGCATTTTCAGAACTCATTAATGCTATCATGGTGGTGTATCAGGATGACCTTACTGCTTATTCAAAGAGGGCTGAAGATCATGTAGAACATCTGGAAAATATATTTATTAGAGCTTTAGAATATGGGATTAGTTTGAACCCTAAGAAATGTCATTTTACAGTCACAGAGGGTAAGCTCTTAGGACATATTGTGTCAAAGGAGGGGATTAGAATAGATCCTGAGAGGGTTGAAGCTATAGATAAAATTTCAATTCCTAAGACCATCAAAGCCATCAAGTCATTTTTTGGACAGATTAATTTTGTTAGGAGGTTCGTTTCTAATTTTGCTGAAATCATTAAACCCATATCAAAAATGTGAAGGAAAGGACAAAAAGTAGATCGGACTACAAAAGCATTAGATGCTTTCATATCAATCAAAAAAGCTATCAAGGAAGCTCCTGTCCTTAAGTCCCTAATTTTTCAAAACACTTTCAAATATTTTCATTTTCTTCATTACACACTATAGCTATTGTCATGTTACAGAAGAATGAGGAAGGTCATGAACAGCTTATGTCCTTTTTTAGTAAGTCATTACAGGGGTCAAAATTGAAATATGATATAATGGAAAAACAAGCTTTTGCATTGGTAAAAGCTACAAAGGCTTTTAGGCCATATCTTGTTGGAGCTAAGGTGATTTCCTATGTCCCTCATGTAGTTGTTAAGGATATTCTGACACAGTCTGAGGTAACAAGAAAATGATGTAGATGGATTAATAAAATCCAAGAGTTTGATATGGAGATACAAATCACTAAACTAGTGAGAGGTCAGGGTTTGGCTAGGTTAATGGCAGAAGCGAATATTGAAGCAAATCAAATTTGCAATATAGAGAAGGAAGAGAATGCAATCGCGAACATTGAGCATACTCCTTGGTATGCAGACATCATGCATTACCTTAAATACATGAAGTGTCTAGAAGGATTGAGTGACAACCAGAAAAGAAATTTGAAGCTGCGAGCATCTAAGTACATGTTCATGGATGGAGATTTGTTTTGGAAAAATAGGGACGATATACTATTGTTATGTCTAGATGAGTCACAAGCTAAGCATGTTTTAAAATAAATGCATGAAGGGGTTTGTGGAGGAAATTACTCTACAAAGACAATTGCACATAAAATTCTCAGGGCAGGTTATTACTGGCCAAAAGTTTTTAATGACTCCTTTTCATATGTAAGAAGATGTGAAGCCTACCATAAATTCTCTAGGAAAATGAAGTATTAGGGAGCTTTACCACTTAGGCCTTTGTAGGCTGAAGTCCCTTTTCATCAGTGGGGAATTGATTTCATTGGGGAGATACAAGAGAAATCAAGTGGAGGACATAAGTGGATACTGGTGTCCACTGATTATTTTACCAAATGGGTACAAGCAGTCCCAACCAAGCAAGCTACAAGTAAAGTTGTGACAAATTTTGATCCGGGGGACAATTTTTCAGTGAAAGTTGAAGTGTTCCCAATGCTCTAGATTTCAGCTCCATCAGAAAGAGAACGACGTCCTGGTTCCAACGCAACTTGAACGGGTCGAAAAGGACTCCGTTTGTGCAAGTTACGGCCAGTCAAACTTCTAGTCAAACTGGCTTCAGGGGCGTCCAGAAGGTGGAAAAGAATAATCATCTCAGAAATCGACGGAACCAGCGTCATCGCGAAGAGCTCGTCGAGACAATTCTGACGGCGTTCGTTTCGTCGAAATCCGACGTCGTATGCTCGAGTTACAAGCAGTCAAACTTCAGTCAACTTGAGGGTACAGATGATGACGTCAGCAGATTGTCCGTACTGTACAGAATCCACATGGTCGAATTTCAGCAAAGCACGTGGCATACGAGTCATCTGTACGGACCAATCACTGGTTGACACGTGTCCATCCGTACGTTCCGTACATCACAGTCAGCAGCACACGTGGCAGTCTAGTCATCATCCGATCAATATATCTGGCGAATAGGAGCTCGACACGTGGACAGTGAGTCAGCAGATTCTGGCGAATGGTGTTGTGACACGTGGCTCTGAGTCAGCTTACCGGTCATCTTCGACAACGGACACATCTGCAGGTATTAGCCAATAATGGCTTGACACGTGGCATTATCGTTTTGCTCCTCGTCGTTCTATCCATTCGCGGGTTTGTATTTTTGCATTGGAACAAAATAGGTAACGGGTATTGAACCCGTGATCCCCTCCGGAACGGCCGGGGCTTTGGCCGTTGCACCAAGCGGAGTGGTCTATTCTATGTATAGCGGAGATTGATTTTGTTGACAGTTTTGAAAGATTTGTTTGTTTAAAACAAACGGCCGACGGTTTGAACCCGCGTCGGCCGTTCTACCAAAAGGAATGCCTACCGTTGCACCATGCGCATGGTCTAAAATTCAATAGGCCACGGTTTCTTTTATGGTATTACTATTGGCCGAGCCTTATTCAAATGGCTAAATAAGCCATAACAAACAAGATACACCTAAACAACCTTAACCAAAAGATGTCAGAGGATGAAACATACCTGATACGACATGATAGGGGAAGATATGCATTTATTTTGTTGGTTAAGCCATATTAGGCAATTTTTTTGTATAAAAAGGGGCTATAGGCCTTTGATTTGCCAAGTCCAGGTGGAGAACGAGAGAATGCTCGAGAGATGATTTGCATTGTTCCTGTATATCGAAGTGATGCTGTGCTTTTGATGTGCTTGAAGGGGATGATGCTGCCTCAATTGTAACTGATTTTTGGAGCTAATCAGATCGGTCCTCCATTGGAGAGGGACCCGGAGACATAGTCCTTAGGGACGAACTCCGTTATCAATTGGTTTCGTCTCTCTATTCTTCTCTCTTTTCTTTCTCAGTTTAATCTTGGCAATTATTTATTTCATGTTATGTTCATTTAATCATTTGAGCATTTAAATTTGTAATCATTTAAGTTAAACGTTGTAATAATCAATCTTTTACGTTTAAGCATTCTGTAAGCAATAAGTCCTAGATCCTTAAATAGATCAAGTTGGTATCAGAGCTATGTATGTGGCTTGTATTGCAATTTGAATGCTAACGAGATCCAGGTTGCAACGAGGCGAAGGAGAACTTGAAGAATACAATCCAGAAATCAGAAGACGAAGAGTTAATCAACCGTCACAGATGGAAGAAAAAGAAGGTGGACAAAGTTCAGAGCTTAGTGACAAGGATTTTCAGAAGCTATTCCTTGACATGAAGGCAATGGTGGAGGAACTTTATGCAGACAAGAAGAAGCGCGAAAAGGGAGGTTCTTCAAAGCACAAGAAGCAGGAAGATTAGAAAGATACAGAGGGGAAAGCTCCAGAAATTCCTTCTCCTCCTTCTACTCCCCCTTCTTCTCCTCCTTCTTCTCCTCCTTTTTCTCCTCCTTCTCCTTCTCCTTCTGTTAATGTAAATCCATTTAAGAGCAAATCTAAGCCTGTAATTAAGCTTGATGTAAAATTTGAGTTACCTAAATACTGTGGGGAGTTAAATGCTGAGAAATTAGATGATTGGGTCCAACAAGTAGAAGTATACTGTAGGATACAAGGCCTAGTAGAAGATGCTTCTAGGATTCAATTAGCAACTCTCCGGTTGGGAGGTACAGCTCTCACCTGGTGGGAGAGTAAAACTCATGAAGAAATTGCTCGCCATGGACAAGTTAACATGTCTTGGATGGAGTTTGTTGCTGCCCTTAGGAAACAATTCTACCCTTTAGGTTACATGCAACAGTTAACCATGAATTGGAAAACCTTTAGGCAAGGTAAGGGGTAGTCTGTCCAGGAGTATACTCATGAGTTTAGGAAACGGGCCATTGCTCTAAATGTTCCCTTGTATACCCAAGACACATTACTTAAGTATATTGGTGGTTTACATTCTTACCTTAGGCACACTATTTTGATGTTGAGTCCCAACAATCTAGATGAGGTGTCTGTTCAAGCTACTCATTTAGAGTCTAGGGGTAAGAATACATTTAGTGATAACTTTTCTAAGAAACCATCTAAGTTTGAGGGTAAGTCTAAAGGGAAAGAAAAAGACAAAGATAAAGGCAAAGGGAAGAAAATAGCTACAGCTAGAAAGAGGGTGAGAAACCTATATGCTCCCATTGCAAGAAAGAGGGGCATGATGATTCGAGATGTTGGAAGCTTCATCCTGAGTTGAGGCCGAAAAGATATGGAGGTAATAAAGGCAAGAAGACTACTGCAGTGATTCAACAGGATCTTGGTTCTGACTCCGGAGATGAGACAAAGATTGTTGCTACCGGAATCCAAGGTAAAGGGAAAGGTATATCTCTCTCATCTGATGCAAGTTTTTCTAATGCCAGTGCAAGTACAAGTAAAGAATCTTCTCCTAAGGTTGATAAGCAAAGAAATGAATTGTTTCACATTCGTGTTGTAACAAAACATACTAAGATTGATACTCTGTTTGATACGGGTTCACAAGTCAACTTAATATCTGAAGAAGTTGTAAAGAAACTTAATTTGGCTACAACACCTCATCCGAAACCATATCCACTTGGATGGGTTTGCGATGATGCTCAACTACAAGTAACTAAACAATGTAAATTGAGATTTTCTATCACTGCAAACTTTGTAGATGAGGTAGAAGTCGATGTGGTCCCTTTGGATATTTGTGGGCTTGTGTTAGGAAGTCCTTATCTTTATGACAGAAAAGCAATCTTTTATAGGGGGGAGAATAGGTATCATCTTTTTAAAGATGGGGTAGAATACATTGTACGGGCACATAAGCTGAAGACTAATCTTACACTAGTTAATGCTGGTCAAATGAAGAGGTTGGTCAACTCAAGTAAAAACTTTGTATTGATGCTTGTAAAAGCTAAAGAAGATGATAAATCTGAGGTATTCAGTCAAACTTTGGAAGATCATGTAAGTCATGTAAAGAAAGTCTTTGATGTATTGAGAAAAGAAAAATTATATGTAAAGATGTCTAAATGTGAATTTGTTAAGACATCCTTAGTGTACTTAGGCTATGTCGTAGGGGGTGGTCAATTGAAAGTATACTCTGCGAAGGTCGAAGCTATTGTAAAATGGCCTAAGCCAAGTACAGTCATAGAGGTCAGAAGTTTCCTAGGTGCAGTTCAGTACTCGAGAAAGTTTATTGCAAACTTCTCTGTTATAGCATAACCATTACATGCATTAACCAGTACAAAGGCAACTTTTCAGTGGGGAGGTCCGCAACAGAAGGCTTTCGACACTTTGAAGGGAAAGTTGAGCACTGCACCATTTTTCGCCTTACCAGATCTACATCAACCATTTGAGATCGAGACAGATGCGAGTGGGTTTGCCATGGGAGCAGTACTCATGCAAGGAGGTAAACCAGTTTGCTACCACTCTGAAACTTTTTCAGGAGCAGTAAGTAACTATCCCACCTATGATAAAGAACTTTATGCTTTAGTTCAGAGTGTTAAAAAATGGAAACACTACATAATGGGGAAAGAAACTGTAATCCACACTGATCACCAACCACTACAATACTTGCACTCACAAACTAAACTGCAACAAAGTAGGCACTTTCGGTGGATGGGTTTTCTACAACAGTTTCATTTGGTTATTAAGAAATTATAAGAAAATTTGCCGCATAACAAGGTAGCCGGACATGCTCTCTAGACCTCCTATGATGAATGCTTTGATAATCCTTCAGCAGAGTTCTATGGTTCATGAAAGTTTTTAGGAACAATATGCTAATTATGAGAACTTTAAGGATATCTATACTGCTTTAATGAAAGGTAAACATGTAGAAGAGAAAGACTATTATGTGCAGGATAAATTGTTATATCACTTGGGTAAATTATGTGTTCCAAAAGATGAACAAGCACAGGTGATTAGAGAAGCACATACCTCATTGATTGCAGGACACTTTGGGGTAAACAAAACATTGACTCAGCTGCAGAAGTATTGTTATTGGCCTCAAATGCAAGAAATTGTAACTAAATATATTAGAGGTTGTGTTATGTGTGCAACTAGTAATCCTAGTAACAGGAAATTAGGTTTGTACACACCTCTACCTGTACCTTCTCGTCCATGGGAAAGTGTGTCAATGGACTTTGTTGGGGGGTTACCTATGTCTAGGAAGGGACATGATTATTTGTATGTAGTAGTTGATCGGTTCAGCAAAATGTGTATCTTAATGCCATGTAAAAAGCAAGTCACTGCTGAACTGACAGCTCATTTGTACTTTCAATTTGTATGGGTTCATTTTGGGTTACCTACTTCTATTATATCGGATCGAGATTCTCGATTCTTGGGGGAATTTTGGTCAACTTTGTGGGGACTCATGGACACCAAGCTGAAGAAGAGTACAGCCTTCCATCCGCAGACCGACGGGCAGACAGAGGTTGTAAACAGGACAGTTGTACATCTACTCAGAGGTTACTGCAGTAAGCATCCTAAGTTGTGGGATGAGAGTCTTCATTATGTGCAGCATGCCTACAACCATGCAGCACACTCTTCTACTAAAAGGTCTCCTTTTGAGACATGCTTTGGTTATGTGCCCAAGACACCAATGGATTTTGCTTTTGGGAAAGATGATGTTGAAGATGGACGCCATGATGCAGAGAAGGATTTGAAGTTCATCCAGAAAGTCCAAGCAATTCATCAGGCAGTGTAAGCACGGTTGGAACAGAGCCAAGCAAAATACAAGGTTCGCCATGACAAGCATCGCACTGATCATCATTTTCAGGTTGGAGACAGAGTTTGGTTACATATCAGCAAGGAAAGGATGCAAGGTGAAGGTAAAAAGCTTAAGCCAATTAGATATGGTCCTTTTGAGATCCTTGAGAAGATTGGTACTAATGCCTTCCGCCTCAATCTTCCTCCATACATGCATATTTACTCGGTTGTCAATGTTGAGAATTTGAAACTGTATGAGCCTCCAATGATCCTAGATGAAGTCTCAGACATTCGAGTTCCATCAGTTGATGACCTTTCTCCAGAGTACATGTCAGAGTTGCCAGAAGATGTTATTCTCGACAGGAATGTCAGAACTTCACGAAGAGGAGATGTTGAGTACCTCAGAGTGGGCCTGAAGGGGATGCATCCAAGCAAAGCAAGATGGATGGAGATTGGTAAAGTGAGGGAACTTTACCCTCACTTACTTTCCAAGTAATCAAGCTTTCGGATGTCCTAAAGCTCTCCAGTGGGGAGGCCTGATCCGGGGGACAATTTTTCAGTGAAAGTTGAAGTGTTCCCAATGCTCTAAATTTCAGCTCCATCAGAAAGAGAATGACGTCCTGGTTCCAATGCAACTTGAACAGGTCGAAAAGGACTCCGTTTGTGCAAGTTACGGCCAGTCAAACTTCCAGTCAAACTGGCTTCAGGGGCGTCCAGAAGGTGGAAAAGAATAATCATCTCAGAAATTGACGGAACCAGCGTCATCGCGAAGAGCTCATTGAGACGATTTTGACGGCGTTCGTTTCGTCGAAATCCGACGTCGTATGCTCGAGTTACAAGCAGTCAAACTTCAGTCAACTTGAGGGTATAGATGATGACATCAGCAGATTGTCCGTACTGTACGGAATCCACATGGTCGAATTTCAGTGAAGCACATGGCATACGAGTCATCTGTACGAACCAATCACTGTTTGACACGTGTCCATCCGTACGTTCCGTACATCACAGTCAGCAGCACACGTGGCAGTCTAGTCATCATCCGAGTCAGTATATCTGGCGAATAGGAGCTCGACACATGGACAGTGAGTCAGCAGATTCTGGCGAATGGTATTGTGACACGTGGCTCTGAGTCAGCTTACCGGTCATCTTCGACAGCGGACACATCTGCAGGTATTAGCCAATAATGGCTTGACACGTGGCATTATCGTTTTGCTCCTCGTCGTTCTATCCATTCGCGGGTTTGTTTTTTTGCATTGGAACAAAATATGTAACGGGTATTGAACCCGTGATCCCCTCCGAAACGGCCGGGGCTTTGGCCGTTGCACCAAGCGGAGCGGTCTATTCTATGTATAGCGGAGATTGCTTTTGTTGACAGTTTTGAAAGATTTGTTTGTTTAAAACAAACGGCAGACGGTTTGAACCCGCGTCGGCCATTCTACCAAAAGGAATGCCTACCGTTGCACCACGCGCATGGTCTAAAATTCAATAGGCCACGGTTTCTTTTATGGTATTACTATTGGCCGAGCCTTATTCAAATGGCTAAATAAGCCATAACAAACAAGATACACCTAAACAACCTTAACCAAAAGATGTCAGAGGATGAAACATACCTGATACGACATGATAGGGGAAGATATGCATTTATTTTGTTGGTTAAGCCATATTAGGCAAGTTTTTTGTATAAAAAGGGGCTATAGGCCTTTGATTTTCCAAGTCCAGGTGGAGAACGAGAGAATGCTCGAGAGATGATTTGCATTGTTCCTGTATATCGAAGTGATGCTGTGCTTTTGATGTGCTTGAAGGTGATGATGCTGCCTCAATTGTAACTGATTTTTGGAGCTAATCGGATCGGTCCTCCATTGGAGAGGGACCCGGAGACGTAGTCCTTAGGGACAAACTCTGTTATCAATTGGTTTCGTCTCTCTATTCTTCTCTCTTTTCTTTCTCAGTTTAATCTTGGCAATTATTTATTTCATGTTATGTTCATTTAATCATTTGAGCATTTAAATTTGTAATCATTTAAGTTAAACGTTGTAATAATCAATCTTTTACGTTTAAGCATTCTGTAAGCAATAAGTCCTAGATCCTTAAATAGATCAAGTTGGTATCAGAGCTATGTATGTGGCTTGTATTGCAATTTGAATGCTAACGAGATCTAGGTTGCAACGAGGCGAAGGAGAACTTGAAGAATACAATCCAGAAATCAGAAGACGAAGAGTTAATCAACCATCACAGATGGAAGAAAAAGAAGGTGGACAAAGTTCAGAGCTTAGTGACAAGGATTTTCAGAAGCTATTCCTTGACATGAAGGCAATGGTGGAGGAACTTTATGCAGACAAGAAGAAGCGCGAAAAGGGAGGTTATTCAAAGCACAAGAAGCAGGAAGATCAGAAAGATACAGAGGGGAAAGCTCCAGAAATTCCTTCTCCTCCTTCTACTCCCCCTTCTTCTCCTCCTTCTTCTCCTCCTTTTTCTCCTCCTTCTCCTTCTCCTTCTGTTAATGTAAATCCATTTAAGAGCAAATCTAAGCCTGTAATTAAGCTTGATGTAAAATTTGAGTTACCTAAATACTGTGGGGAGTTAAATGCTGAGAAATTAGACGATTGGGTCCAACAAGTAGAAGTATACTGTAGGATACAAGGCCTAGTAGAAGATGCTTCTAGGATTCAATTAGCAACTCTCCGGTTGGGAGGTACAGCTCTCACCTGGTGGGAGAGTAAAACTTGTGAAGAAATTGCTCGCCATGGACAAGTTAACATGTCTTGGATGGAGTTTGTTGCTGCCCTTAGGAAACAATTCTACCCTTTAGGTTACATGCAACAGTTAACCATGAATTGGCAAACCTTTAGGCAAGGTAAGGGGCAGTCTGTCCAGGAGTATACGCATGAGTTTAGGAAATGGGCCATTGCTCTAAATGTTCCCTTGTATACCCAAGACACATTACTTAAGTATATTGGTGGTTTACATTCTTACCTTAGGCACACTATTTTGATGTTGAGTCCCAACAATCTAGATGAGGTGTCTGTTCAAGCTACTCATTTAGAGTCTAGGGGTAAGAATACATTTAGTGATAACTTTTCTAAGAAACCATCTAAGTTTGAGGGTAAGTCTAAAGGGAAAGAAAAAGACAAAGATAAAGGCAAAGGGAAGAAAACAGCTACAGCTAAGAAAGAGGGTGAGAAACCTATATGCTCCCATTGCAAGAAAGAGGGGCATGATGATTCGAGATGCTGGAAGCTTCATCCTGAGTTGAGGCCGAAAAGATATGGAGGTAATAAAGGCAAGAAGACTACTGCAGTGATTCAACAGGATCTTGGTTCAGACTCCGGAGATGAGACAAAGATTGTTGCTACCGGAATCCAAGGTAAAGGGAAAGGTATATCTCTCTCATCTGATGCAAGTTTTTCTAATGCCAGTGCAAGTACAAGTAAAGAATCTTCTCCTAAGGTTGATAAGCAAAGAAATGAATTGTTTCATATTCGTGTTGTAACAAAACACACTAAGATTGATACTCTGTTTGATACGGGTTCACAAGTAAACTTAATATCTGAAGAAGTTGTAAAGAAACTTAATTTGGCTACAACACCTCATCCGAAACCATATCCACTCGGATGGGTTTGCGATGATGCTCAACTACAAGTAACTAAACAGTGTAAATTGAGATTTGCTATCACTGCAAACTTTGTAGATGAGGTAGAAGTCGATGTGGTCCCTTTGGATATTTGTGGGCTTGTGTTAGGAAGTCCTTATCTTTATGATAGAAAAGCAATCTTTTATAGGGGGGAGAATAGGTATCATCTTTTTAAAGATGGGGTAGAATACATTGTACGGGCACATAAGCTGAAGACTAATCTTACACTAGTTAATGCTGGTCAAATGAAGAGGTTGGTCAACTTAAGTAAAAACTTTGTATTGATGCTTGTAAAAGCTAAAGAAGATGATAAATCTGAGGTATTCAGTCAAACTTTGGAAGATCATGTAAGTCATGTAAAGAAAGTCTTTGATGTATTGAGAAAAGAAAAATTATATGTAAAGATGTCTAAATGTGAATTTGTTAAGACATCCTTAGTGTACTTAGGCTATGTCGTAGGGGGTGGTCAATTGAAAGTAGACCCTGCGAAGGTCGAAGCTATTGTAAAATGGCCTAAGCCAAGTACAGTCACAGAGGTCAGAAGTTTCCTAGGTGCAGTTCAGTACTGGAGAAATTTTATTGCAAACTTCTCTGTTATAGCATCACCATTACATGCATTAACCAGTACAAAGGCAACTTTTCAGTGGGGAGGTCCGCAACAGAAGGCTTTCGACACTTTGAAGGGAAAGTTGAGCACCACACCAGTTTTGGCCTTACCAGATCTACATCAACCATTTGAGATCGAGACAGATGCGAGTGGGTTTGCTTTGGGAGCAGTACTCATGCAAGGAGGTAAACCAGTTTAATACCACTCTGAAACTTTTTCAGGAGCAGTAAGTAACTATCCCACGTATGATAAAGAACTTTATGATTTAGTTCAAAGTGTTAAAAAATGGAAACACTACATAATGGGGAAAGAAACTGTAATCCACACTGATCACCAACCACTACAATACTTGCACTCACAAACTAAACTGCAAAAAAGTAGGCACTTTCGGTGGATGGGTTTTCTACAACAGTTTCATTTGGTTATTAAGTATAAGAAAGGTACCCATAACAAGGTAGCAGACATGCTCTCTAGACCTCCTATGATGAATGCTTTGATAATCCTTCAGAATAGTTCTATGGTTCATGAAAGTTTTCAGGAACAATATGCTAATGATGAGAACTTTAAGGATATCTATACTGCTTTAATGAAAGGTAAACATGTAGAAGAGAAAGACTATTATGTGCAGGATAAATTGTTATATCACTTGGGTAAATTATGTGTTCCAAAAGATGAACAAGCACAGGTGATTAGAGAAGCACATACCTCATTGATTGCAGGACACTTTGGGGTAAACAAAACATTGACTCAGCTGCAGAAGTATTGTTATTGGCCTCAAATGCAAGAAACTGTAACTAAATATATTAGAGGTTGTGTTATGTGTGCAACTAGTAAGCCTAGTAACAGGAAATTAGGTTTGTACACACCTCTACCTGTACCTTCTCCCATGGGAAAGTGTGTCAATGGACTTTGTTGGGGGTTACCTATGTCTAGAAGGGACATGATTATTTGTATGTAGTAGTTGATCATTCAGCAAAATGTATCTTAATGCCATGTAAAAGCAAGTCACTGCTGAACCTGACTCATTTGTACTTTCAATTTGTATGGGTTCATTTTGGGTTACCTACTTCTATTGTATCGGATCAAGATTCTCGATTCTTGGGGAATTTTGGTCAACTTTGTGGGGACTCATGGACACCAAGCTGAAGAAGAGTACAACCTTCCATCCGCAGACCGACGGGCAGACAGAGGTTGTAAACAGGACAGTTGTGCATCTACTCAGAGGTTACTGCAGTAAGCATCCTAATTTGTGGGATGAGAGTCTTCATTATGTGCAGCATGCCTACAACCATGCAGCACACTCTTCTACTAAAAGGTCTCCTTTTGAGACATGCTTTGGTTATGTGCCCAAGACACCGATGGATTTTGCTTTTGGGAAAGATGATGTTGAAGATGGACGCCATGATGCAGAGAAGGCTTTGAAGTTCATCCAGAAAGTCCAAGCAATTCATCAGGCAGTGGAAGCACGGTTGGAACAGAGCCAAGCAAAATACAAGGTTCGCCATGACAAGCATCGACCGATCATCATTTTCGTGTGGAGACAGAGTTTGGTTACATATCGCAAGGAAAGGATCCAAGGTGAAGGTAAAAAGCTTAAGCCAATTAGATATGGTCCTTTTGAGATCCTTTTGAGAAGATTGGTACTAATGCCTTCCTCAAACTTCCTCCATACATGCATATTTACTCGGTTGTCAATGTTGAGAATTTGAAACTGTATGAGCCTCCAATGATCCTAGATGAAGTCTCAGACATTCAAGTTCCATCAGTTGATGACCTTTCACCAGAGTACATGTTAGAGTTGCCAGAAGATGTTATTCTCGACAGGAATGTCAGAACTTCACGAAGAGGAGATGTTGAGTACCTTAGAGTGGGCTTGAAGGGGATGCATCCAAGCAAAGCAAGATGGATGGAGATTGGTAAAGTGAGGGAACTTTACCCTCACTTACTTTCCAAGTAATCAAGCTTTCGGAGGTCCTAAAGCTCTCCAGTGGGGAGGCCTGATCCGGGGGACAATTTTTCAGTGAAAGTTGAAGTGTTCCCAATGCTCCATATTTTAGCTCCATCAGAAAGAGAACGACGTCCTGGTTCCAACGCAACTTGAACGGGTCGAAAAGGACTCCGTTTGTGCAAGTTACGGCTAGTCAAACTTCCAGTCAAACTGGCTTCAGGGGCGTCCAGAAGGCAGAAAAGAATAATCATCTCAGAAATCGACGGAACCAGCGTCATCGCGAAGAGCTCATCGGGACGATTCTGACGGCGTTCGTTTCGTCGAAATCCGACGTCGTATGCTCGAGTTACAAGCAGTCAAACTTCAGTCAACTTGAGGGTACAGATGATGACGTCAGCAGATTGTCCGTACTGTACGGAATCCACATGGTCGAATTTCAGTGAAGTACGTGGCATACGAGTCATCTGTACGGACCAATCACTGGTTGACACGTGTCCATCCGTACGTTCCGTACATCACAGTCAGCAGCACACGTGGCAGTCTAGTCATCATCCGAGTCAGTATATCTGGCGAATAGGAGCTCGACACATGGATAGTGAGTCAGCAGATTCTGGCGAATGGTGTTGTGACACGTGGCTCTGAGTCAGCTTACCGGTCATCTTCGACAGCGGACACATCTGCAGGTATTAGCCAATAATGGCTTGACACGTGGCATTATCGTTTTGCTCCTCGTCGTTCTATCCATTCCCGGGTTTGTTTTTTTGCATTGGAACAAAATAGGTAACGGGTATTGAACCCGTGATCCCCTCCGGAACGGCCGGGGCTTTGGCCGTTGCACCAAGTGGAGCGGTCTATTCTATGTATAGCGGAGATTGCTTTTGTTGACAGTTTTGAAAGATTTGTTTGTTTAAAACAAACGGCCGACGGTTTGAACCCGCGTCGGCCGTTCTACCAAAAGGAATGCCTACCGTTGCACCACGCGCATGGTCTAAAATTCAATAGGCCATGGTTTCTTTTATGGTATTACTATTGGCCGAGCCTTATTCAAATGGCTAAATAAGCCATAACAAACAAGATACACCTAAACAACCTTAACCAAAAGATGTCAGAGGATGAAACATACCTGATACGACATGATAGGGGAAGATATGCATTTATTTTGTTGGTTAAGCCATATTAGGCAAGTTTTTTGTATAAAAAGGGGCTATAGGCCTTTGATTTGCCAAGTCCAGGTGGAGAATGAGAGAATGCTCGAGAGATGATTTGCATTGTTCCTGTATATCGAAGTGATGATGTGCTTTTGATGTGCTTGAAGGGGATGATGCTGCCTCAATTGTAACTGATTTTTGGAGCTAATCGGATCGGTCCTCCATTGGAGAGGGACCCAGAGACGTAGTCCTTAGGGACGAACTCCGTTATCAATTGGTTTCGTCTCTCTATTCTTCTCTCTTTTCTTTCTCAATTTAATCTTGGCAATTATTTATTTCATGTTATGTTCATTTAATCATTTGAGCATTTAAATTTGTAATCATTTAAGTTAAACGTTGTAATAATCAATCTTTTACGTTTAAGCATTCTGTAAGCAATAAGTCCTAGATCCTTAAATAGATCAAATTTTCTAATGGATAACATCATTACCAGATTTGGTACACCACTAAGACTGATTACTGATAATGGGATGTGTTTTAGATCTGATGAATTCAAAAAAAATTGTAGCACATATGGCATTACCATTTCTTATGCAGCTCCTTACCATCCTCAAGCTAATGGTCAAGTAGAGTCCACTAATAAAAGTCTTCTTAATATTATCAGGAGAATGTTAGGTCAGAACAAGAAGGCTTAGGATTCAAAATTAAGACTGGTTGTTTGGGCTGACAGGATCACTGTAAAAAAGGCAATTGGAAAATCCCCATTTGAATTTGTGTATGAAATACAAGCCAGGATGCCTTTACAGAGTTTGTTACCAGTTTACAACTTTATCCTTCAAGAAGATTTGGATATTCTAGAACCTATGGAGGAAAGAATGGAGCAACTAGCTGAACTTGATGAGATAAGGAGAGTAGCTCAAAACCAAAACATGAAGTTGCAAGCATAGATGAAGTATTTATTTGATAAAAAAGAAAAAGATAGAAAATTTGAGGAGAATGATCTGGTGCTGATGTGGAACTCAAGGTATCAGGAGAAGGGTAAGCATGGGAAATTTGAAGCCTTGTGGCTAGGACCTTTTGTGGTAGTTGGAAAGAACTTAGGTGGAGATTCATATTATTTACAAAACATGACTGGTGAAGATCAGGAGTTGCCTGTACATGGGAAATTCCTGAAGTACTTTTTCTCTTGAGCAATATAGAGGATTAAGGGTTACCAGTGCATTGACAAATCTTGATAATCCTCTAAAAATTCTATCTTCCATGCATAGTAGTCTAGGAAATAAAAGGAAAAGGAATTGCCAATACATGGACAATCCTGATTTTCCTTCTTTCAAAATAAATCTTTCCATGTACAGTAGTGTAGGGTCACATTCATTTCCATTTCCATTCATTCCATCTCACCCACTGATCCATCATCTTGAGTATGGTCTGCTCAACCATAAATCTAGATCCTTGCAATGATTTCACAACCATTCATCCCCAGATGGAGCCACTATTAGAATTGTTAAATTTTGAAATTTTACAAGTTGTTCATGCCCATGAGTTTCCAAATGAATCTTTACCATAAGCACAAAAGCCTCTCTTCATAACATTTTTCCCATACTCTGCCATGTGATCCCGTAGAATCCATCTAGTCCTGAATATTTCACATTATAATTCCTATCGGCATGAGGTGGTGAGGGTCTCCCAGATCCATACTACATTCTTTTACTGATATACATTTGTTGCAGTCTATCGGCAAGACTTTAGGGATGTCACACCAATTAGATTTCATCTACAAGGACCTATCGGCAAGACACAATTCATTGTCTCAGTGACAGAGAGATCATATTGGAAAGAAAGCTATCATCGGGATAAGTTATGGTGATCACATTTGTGTCTCACTGATAGAAGACATAGGGACATATCAGCAAGAAAAATTTCATCGAAATGAATCATAGCGAGCCATTGTAAGTCATACCGATTGGAATGCAAAGAGTTGTGTCACCGAGATAGTGGTCATTGGTGTAATGTCTTGCAGCATTTGTTCGATCTCGTCGATAAAGCTAAATGTGGGTCCCGTTGTTGCAATAAAAATGAGGTCAGGGAGTCTTACTGACCCCTATATCATGGTGACAAGATTTAAACTTGTAGGTACGTTCAGTGGGACAGGTTTCATCGGTGAGAGCTAGGAGAGTCATCTCGAGTATTGCTTCATCGGTAGGAAAACCGTTAAGTCTCGGTGATCAGAAGTTGAACCTGAGGAAATATATCGGCCAAACAAAGGGCTATCAGGATAAACTCTTACCGAATGCATTATGTCTCACCAACTAGCACACAGAAAGACGTATCAACCAGAGTAAAGGTCATCAGAATGAACTCTTATCGAATGCCTTTGGTCTTGTCGACAAAGCATAAAGGGATTCTATCAAATAACCATCAGAATGAAGTCATGTAGTCCTTTCAACTCATATGTCACATCGATAGGATTATGTGGGTAGAGGACTCAACATTATTGATTAATTATCGGTGAGACTAATTTCATCGGCGAGAAATATGAGAGT
Source organism: Sequoia sempervirens (assembly GCA_007258455.2). Taxonomy (NCBI): domain Eukaryota; kingdom Viridiplantae; phylum Streptophyta; class Pinopsida; order Cupressales; family Cupressaceae; genus Sequoia; species Sequoia sempervirens. The sequence continues at coordinate 189,820,014 of VDFB02000008.1, read as the reverse complement.
CACGCCGAAGCATGGTTTCATTGGCGAAAAAGTGATTGTGTCTCAGTGACCAAAAAAATACCATGGGGTGTATCTTGGTAAGACACACTATGATCTATGGAACATCTCCTCAACTCAAAATTGTCACAGTGATACATAAGACTGAAGTGATAACTATTGGTGAGACATCAAATGTCGATGAGACGGTAGGACATTATAGCGATGCACATTTTTTTACTATCGGTGAGACATTGGACATTGTTATGACTACAGGATGTCTTAGTGGGTGTTTAGCGAGTGTTAGTAAAAGCCCAAATACAACTGATTGCCAACATTTGAATACGAAAAGATGTGTCCTTTCACATACTAATGTATAAATGTTTATTTTTTATTTTGAAAAGAGATAATATAAAATAAAAGATAGGATAGAAGATAGGATAGAAAAGATATATTAGAATACAAATTTTCACAAATATGGGACTACGGTGCATGTTTAAAAATATGGAGATATTAATGAAAATCAGTTGATGTGGCAGCGTATTTCTGGTGTCAATTTTCTGTTGTGCTCATTGAAAGTATTGCTAAATTTTTTTCAAAGATTGATACTTTCTGGTTATTTAAATTGATATAACAAGTTTATATTTAGTTTATCAGTGCACATTTGATGTATCTGTGTGGTTGATTGATCAGTTCTTTAAAGAAAAGATTAAATCCTTTTAATTGATCATAGTAATCAGGGAAATTAATCTGGATCATTAAGAAGAACTTGGTAGTCATAGCCTTGCATGTTTATACAAGTTATAAACTAAAACATATGGCAAACAATTTGAATGTTTTCTAGAAAGAAGTTGCTCATTTAGATTTCATTTGACTCTTCATACCCAATAAGTCACTAGTCTCTGCATTTTTCACCATCTAGTTTCATTCATTTTTTACATCTGTGAATTGAACATATTAGGTTTTAGTTCTTAATATTGCTATACAGTTTATTCCAAATCAAGTCTTCTTTTTCCACTCCCATTTGCCATTGTGGGAAAAACACTTTAAAGAGATTAGCACAAGTTAAGTCTGCCTCACTCATATAGGTACACCCACCTAGGTATAGCAACACCTGAAGAGTAGAAGGTCTAAACCATTTGACCTTATCTGTTACCCTAAAATGTATCAGGAGATTAGCAACCTCTTGAGGCATTTAGTCTACATTTTTAAGAGCTAACAGTACCCACCAAGACTCCTGCGGTCTTCTGTTATGCTGGGGAATCCTCTTGTGCTTGTGGTTATTCCAATGCCTAGCCTAACCAACATCTTTGTGACTTTGGGGTGTTGGAATAGCCTTCTTATCTATTGTGTTTGTTTAATGAATTAGACACTAAGCCGCCTTGGTTCTTCATCCCCTAGCATCTTGTGTATTATGCTATAGCAAAAATTAGTGCTCCGAAGATGGAAAATTTGAATTAGGATTGCATTTCATCTCCCATTCCATCTTCTCCTTTATCAAAAATCCCCCCATCCATTCATCCTTCATCAATTGTTACAAGCCTTGATCCAATCATCCTCATCATCGTCCTCATCCTCGGGATGTATCCTTCCCTATCCTTTTGTGTTGTCTTCGGATATATATTCCCCTCAACAAAAACACTCCATCCATCATCAACCCATTTTGGCTTGTACCTTGACTAGGCCAACATCATATTTTTCCTAAACTCCATTTGTGCTTAATCCATCTCATATCACTTATCATTCTCTCTCATCCATCCCTTTGCATCATCTTCCTCATATCCCCTTGCATCGTCTCATCCATTTTGAGAGAACACTCATGTTCTATTGAACCCGCATGTCCTCTCGAGGGGCATCCTAAATCCCTAACCTTCATCTTCACTCCCATCATCTTTCTTCCTAGTCACTCCTTTGATGATTGGGGCATCTTTCCCAATCTAACCATCTTCTTTCAGGTTCTATGTTTTAATATTCTTTGAAATGATGCTACTTCATAACACCTTCTCAAAGAGGGGCAAAATGTAGAGACCTAAATTTGGACACTTAATTTATCCAATTTTTTTCCTTTTCATCTAAACATCCCCTTATCTACATTAATTAAGTAATATCACTATTATTTAATTAATACCTCTAAAGTTCTTCTAATCCCTAAGGTATTTAGTTAATAATTAAATACCTTACACCCTCTATCCCCATTTCATCAAATGAATTCAATAAATATTAAATTTACTCAATTCCTCCCATGTCACATCCCTTCCTTAATCTTAATCAACCTTCTAATTCCATCATTAGGAATGTGCACATGGCTAATCCTTGATTAGGATGTGTCACATCCTCCAACTTTTCCAAGTTGTCCCCTAATCTCTCTTAGCCACCTAACCCTCATCTAATCCTTCATTAACTAGCCTAATCAACCTCACAAGGAATTTTTAATTCCTTTTATCCTTCCAAGGAATATTAAATTCCTTTTTCTCTTCCCCATGTGATTTTTGACTTGTCACATCAAGTCACATTTGGACTCTTTCCCATGTGATCTTTGACTTGTCACATCAACTCACATGTAGACTCTTCCCATTTTCCCATGCATCTTCTAGAATATTTGACTTGTCACATCAAGTCACATGTGGACAAGTGCTTCCCTTTTTGGAACCTTGTTTTGTCCATGAGATTCTTGCAAGCATCTGAATTTTTAATTCACATTTATTTCTCCAACTACTTTCCTCTTCCCCATGAGGATCTTTGAGGAATACTAAAATTCCTCTCATGTCACTTTCCAACCATTTGGGAACAAGAACTTTCCTTTTAAAGCAATCTTCTCATCCCCCAAGGTACTTGTAAAGTACTTGTCCTTCTTCCACCTCATGTACCTTCCTTCCACCTCATTTACACATCACCATTTCTAAGACACTTCACATTCCACATGTCAAGATGTGAGGGCTTGTGAGTCCTCAACTCACCATAGCCTTTCATCTTATCCTTGTTGGTTTAATCTCAACTATTGAATTCTCTGGAGAATTCAAAAACATCTATAAATACCCCCTCTTTTCTCTCATTTAAGAAATTTTGCATGCCATAGCCAAACTCTTGCAATTTTGTTATTTGAATCCACACTTAGCACTTACATCCATTATCATCCAATTTCAACCATCTTGCATACTCATTCATTTTCCATCAAGAGATCATACAACATCACAAATCAAGGGCCAACCAAAGAACAACTTTACAAGGTGAAATTTTCTATTTATCTTGTTAAGTTGGACGTTTTGCCCAATCTTGAGGTGTAGGGTGATAATATTTGTTTCTTGCACTCTTTTGTTTGTTGATCGTTTTCTAACAAATATTTTCACTTGATCATAGGAACATTGTGTGTATGTAGTGAATTTTGATTGTTTCCATGAGTATGAATGTGTGATGTGTAATTTGGGATGTGAGAAGTGGTTGAGCTATGTTGCATTTTTTGGGTGTGTTTTCCATGTATATTTTGGTTGAAAAAAAAAGGATCCATGTGTGTAGCCATATGATATGTTAAGAGGTTGTGTTGTTTTTTATCCTTATCCTTGTTGAAAAGGATTATAACCATGTGAAGTGTTTGTATTTTAAATATGTGAGACATTTTTGTTTTATCCATGCAAGGTGTTTGTATTGACATGAGGAACTTGTGACATGGTGATTGGTTTTGATTGAGGTCCTTGGATGAGAACCCTTCTTGCCTTAGGTCTAACAAGGATGTTAGATGTGGATGCCCCTACGGATTTATATTATGACCCAAAGGGAGTAAATGTCGAGCCAAAGGGTTGCATTGTGAATAATGGTTGTGATGTAGTTTGTGCCATGGGTTGTGACATAGATTGCATTGCAAAGATGGATGAAGTGTTGGCGGTTATGATACTTTGGGTTGTTGTTCCAATGGATATGGAAGTTTTAGGTTGTGGTATATATTGTCCTTGGCTTGTTTTTGTGTTGTTCTTGGGTGATGTTGTTGCTCGTAAGGTATTGACATCAAATCCTTTAGGTAGTTTAACTCCTTCATGCAATAGTTTGGCTAAATATTGTTGAGGGTCCAACATGACAATTTATCCCACAAGAGAAGCTACCTTGGAATTTTTTGTGGCAACCTCTACTTCTTCTATGAACACATTTCCATCTTTGTCTCTAAAAAGGAATTGTTTGAAAGGATTTATTGTCTTTGGTTTCTGATAAGATGTAGAAGGTTGGTATTTCTATTAGGATCATTAGTGGTATTGTCAAAGTTGAGGGTGCTAGTGTAATTGTAAAGGTCCTCATCATCATGAAAGAGATACATTGTTTGATGTTTCTTTTGCAATTTAGTTTCAACCATATAAGACTTGCTCAAAAAGGGTTACAAGACATAATAACCCAGCCAAAATAACCCTGGACAAAATAACCCGGTCACAATAACCCAGGGACAAAATAACCTAGGGTCATAATAACCCAAGCCAAAATAACCCATGGTCAGAATAACCAATAGACAAAATATCCCCATAAGAATATAGAGAAAGGAAAACAAAATTTATAAATTACATGTATGTTGCTAAAGAAACTTTATTATTCAAATTTTCAATTAAAGTGTCAAATTATGAGCAATGCCTCTTATATAATCTAAAATGTTATGGTTTTCATAAACATCAACCAATCTTTTTAGTCTTTGTTTGAGTTCACGGTATTTTTTCCTGCTTGGTTGCCCAGTGTATCCAACCATATATTTCTCTATTCTATTATCTTGGAGACTTTTTTCTTTTTTCACTCCTTTGATGAATTTCCAGACTAAGTTGTGTGATGCTTGAATCAATTCACTAAATCCTTTGTGCCATCCCTCAATAGTATTATTGGTTATGGGAAGATCATCTTGAGTAGCTGAATAGCAATTCCACATTGTGATTGGAAACCTGAGTGATCGTCTGTTGCCTCTTCTAGTTAGTCTACCAATCCATGTGTCTTCAAAATAATCAATTATGGATTGCAGGGTCTCCTCATGTTCTATATAATAAGAAGATTGTTGAAGTGTTTCAAATGCATCAATTACATCTATCTGAGGCATGAAATCTAGTGCAACAAGTTTCTTGATCTCATATGCAAATACTTCATCAACACTGTAACGTGTTTGTAGACCTTCTTCTTGAACTTTCCTCCACAAGCATTGAGAGAAATGGAAAAAAATCCCTGAATAGTGGCATGTGGAAAATTTTCAGAAATAGCTCCCATGAAACCTAATTCAAAATCAATATGTATAGTTTTTGGGTTTAGATCAGGTTGAATTTGTTTTAATTTTGCAAGTACTTGTGGATAAGTGGTTCTTGTTTTGTTGCTCATAAGAATATAAATGAGTGGAAATATTGCATCATTTTTCAAGCCAACAATCATGTACAACTGTTGAAAAATATTTGGCACTGTTTTAAATGTACCGTCACTAAAAAAAAATTTATATTCATTTTGTAATTGCAAATTTTGTGTGGTGGTGAATATTAAAAAATGATTCTCATCATTACTATCACGAAAAATAAACTTTTCCCCTATATTGGTAATTGTATATTCAACTAGTAAGATAAGATCTGCCGATGTGTGAGGATTTGGTGGCAGCGCTTCAAATCTTAATCTTTTTCTTTGAATCATTTTGGATAATGCATGGGTTGATGGTATTGCTCTTGCTACAGGTAATGAAATATTAGAACATGAAGTAGCGATGATATTTCTTGTAGAATCTTGAGTCGAGCATGCCATGTCTTTCATTTCTTTCAATTTGTGTTTGACGGTGATCATCTCAGGTTTTGGAGCATGATTATGCTTTGTACTGCTAATCACATCACTAGATTCTGTTTGTGTTGTAGTATAGCACCAACTTGAATATTTATTTGTAAAATATTCCACACAATGCCAGATCATTTTATTGATGCCTTGTCAATTAAACAAAAAATGTGTAACGCCAGATCATTTTATTGATGCCTTGTCAATTAAACAAAAAATGTGTAACCATCTACAATAAGTAAATTCTTATTTTTTTGACTTGTTAAAAACTGAAGAGGCATTTTTTATATTAAAAATTATGAAGAATGTGTTGGTTCCCTAAAAAGTATATTGATTTTTTGTGCACTCTTTTAGAAAACCCTAGGAAAATTTAAAATAGTGTTCAAAAAAATATATTACAAAATATCTTCTTTTATGAATTTGGATTTCTCCTCTTCTTATCACTCTACACACTCTTACTTCTTCTCCCCTTCTTCCTTTCTTTACTTCTCTTAATTCTACCACTTTATATATCTTCTTAATGCCTTTTGATTTATATCTTATCATAATAACTCTTAATCAACTTATTCCCACGAAATTGCCTTTATTTTTATAATTATTTACCATTTTATAGGTTATTTAAGCATATTAAAGGTGTTTTAAGGCTATTTTAGGAGTATATAATGGATATATGGTCTAAAAATTACCTAAATAGCCTCTTTGGTGGCTCACAATCATATTTATAATTTATTTTATGTCATTTCTAGTTTACGAGCTTGATCTAAAATGACCATGGGTTATTTTTTCCATGGGTTATTTTGACCACAGGTTATTTTCTCCATGGGTTATTATGACCCTATGATATTTTGTCCTTGGGTTATTTTGTCCAGGGTTATGTTGGTCGGGTTATTATGTCCTAATACCCTCAAAAAGGAATGTGGAATGTATGAGACTAGGACTATGGTTTTGGTATTTTTGAAATAAGGTATGCCTAAATGTAATGTAACTATATCTTTTTTTCCTATTTTGGTATCATAAGGGTGAAAGATGTCTAATGTATGCAACAAGACTAAAAGTGATAATGATAATGTTGGATGTTATGAAGTATAGAATATATGAAAATGCTCTTTTAGGTATAAAATGTTGTGGTATGAAGGATGCAAATGACTAAGAGGTGATGGATACCCATAGTGAACTTTAGGGCTTAAAAACTTTTGAAAGATGTAAGAATAGGATCACTAACTATGCAAGGGTAAACCAATGTTTCAACTAGGATTGTCAAATGGTCTTTTTCTAGGACAAGTGAAAAGAGTGACAAGGTGAGTTTCCTAACTCAACTTGTGAGTAGAAAATTATCACCAAAATCACAAAGGATGAAGTTAAAAAGTGAATTGGTCAAATGACGATATTTTTTTGAAGCAATGATTTGTGCTGATGCATAGATAGTTCCTTATTCTAAAATCCACAAGGTGTCAAGCCTAAAAGTTTGAAAAAAACTAGCCTAATGTGATGCTGGGATATGCAAGTAATGAGGATGCTAAAAATGGTGAACTAATAATGGAAGGATAGGTAAGGTGAATTGAGCAAGTTTCTAGTTTTAAACAGGAAAAACAAGAAATTGGTTTGAAAATGGATCTCAAAGGTTTGAATATGATTTTGGCAATAGTTTGACATGATTTTTACTATTTTGTTTGAAAAATTTTATTGGCCTGAAACTGTGAAGCATTACAATTTTTAAGTGTAATGTTTGTTTGCTTGTTTATTTGAAAGACACACACATATAACACAATGTTTGTGTCTAATCTTGGTGTGAAATGAGAAACACTTTGAAAGCACTTTGTACAACCCTAGGCTTCTCAAGAGATACCACTCACTAGATCTCCACTTGGATTTATCCAGCCAACCAAACAAAGCAGATAGCTAGAGACTTGGTGGCACTGGCTCCCCTCCATGACACTCACTTTTGGGCACAACAAGTCTCAATTACCCAAAGAGGAATTTATACCTCTACACATGAATGGTCAAAATGTAGGGCAACTTCAGCATGACCGTTCCTATGCTAGCAAGTGAAAAAGGATTTTTCCACTAAAACAAAGGTTCTTAGTGAATACTCAAGGGCAAGGCACCTCGCAAGTGTTCAACAAGCCACTTAAGGCTTTAATCACTCTATTAGGGGCTCTTATATGTTTTACAGTAGGTACCCTATTTTGAGTGACACTGCACGGCTAAGGCCTACATACCATTTGGACTTGATGATTTAGTCTTATCCTTTTATATACTGGCCCAAGTGAAATATCGGTTGGATTCATTCCCTCTTGCGAGGTATGCCCCTCTAAAGGTAAAAAAAGTAAGACAAGTATGTTGTTTTTGATCTCCAAGATCACACAAAGCACGAGGAGAGAGCATACAAAACACCTTTATCTCACACTCACATAATGTTCATTTTAATTCCAAAATCCAAATGTGGGGGTGGTTATACAAGTTCCAAAGAAATGCTTTTAATGGAATTCTCAAGATCACCAAATGGTGTGGGAGGAGAGAATACGCCTTCAATGACAAGTTGAAAACTACAAAACAAAAAAGACACTTGTTAATTTTAACCCCACTTATGATGTCAAATCAAACACTAAAGTTCTTTTTAGACCCACTATTCTATGTGAAAAAGGAATTGAAAATAAAACATACTAAAGAAAGAGCCCTGCAAATCATAATTAGTAGTTTTAACCTCCAATATTTAACATTCAAAAGTTTAGGTTTTTAATTTTCAAATCTTGGACATTCAAACTTGTAAAAAAGGTCAAAGATTAGTCACAAAAACTAAAATTAAACTAGAAAGAAAAATAACATTAATCTGGTTAATTAATAAACAAAATTAATTTAATCTATAAATATTTGATTAATCTAAATTAAAAATTTAAATCTAAACTAAATTATGAAAAAAATATAAATTTAAACTAAATTGAATCTTAATTTAAATTATTCTAATAAGAATCAAAACTAAAATTAAGAAAAATTACTCTAATCTAAAAATATAATTAATCTAAAAATTTAAAAATCTAAAATTTTATCTAATCTAAAACATCTAAGTAATCTAAAAATCTTTAAAATATAGTCTAAAATTAATTTGAAAATCTAAAATTTAAGATTTAATCTAAATTAAAGTCTAAAATCTAATTAAAGATCTAAATCAAAATCTAGATTAAAAGTCGAAATAAAAAAATCTAAATTAAAATCGAAGTTAAATTAAAAACCTAGATTAAAATTCTACATTAAAAATCTAAACTAAAAATATAAATTTAAAATCTAATGTTAAAATCTAAATTTAAAAACAAAAACCTAAATCTAAATCCAAATGATTTTTTTTTTAAATCTAAACTAAATAATGAAAATTTAAATATAAACTAACCAACAAAAATTTAAATCTAAACTAAATAACAAACATTTAAATCTGAACTAAATGATAGAAATTTAAATAAATAACAAACATTTAAATCTAAACTAAAAATTTAAATCTAAACTAGATAACAAACCTTTAAATCTAAACTAAATGACAAAATGTTAAATATAAACTAAATGACAAAGATTTAAACCTAAACTAAATGACAAAAATTTAAATCTAAACTAAATAACAAAGATTTAAACCTAAACTAAATGATAGAAATTTAAATTTAAACTAAATGACAAAGATTTAAACCTAAACAAAATGAAAAAGATTTAAATCTAAACTAAATGACAAAGATTTAAACCTAAACTAAATGGAAAAGAGTTAAATAACAAAAATTTAATCTGCAAGAGCCGTCAAAATCTGGAAGTAGCACGCTAATGATGAATTTTTCCAAGCAGTGTCAAAATTAATGAAGACACTTTGCGTTCAACTAGTTGCAACAAGCCCTTAGATAGCTTTGATGAGAAGAAGATAGAGAATTTGCCTATTGACTACTGTAAAAATTTGCTTGATGTGCCAAATGTTTATATCTGTCTCCTATCCCTTGTCTTTGTATTATGATTCTAACATCATAAGACAATTGAAGCCAAGGACAAACAAAAAAAATGATCACTGTTTAAATGCCTAAATTCAAATTTAAATATGGCATAAGATTGATTTGTGTGTTATTGAACACAAAATTACATTAATGCAAAATATTTCAGTGGCTACCCAAGTCACTATATTTACATTTGACCACAATAATTAATTAAAATTAAAGACACATTGATCAATTTATACAACAATCAATGATCAGGTAAATATTTTTTGTCAAACTTAGCATTAAAAATAGAAGTTTCTCTCAATCGTTTTCACTGTTGTGACTTCCAAGCAATCAAACAAAGCATTTAAGATAGAAACTTCTACTATTGACCTCAAGTCTTCATTTCACATGTATGATTTTGAATCTAACTTAGAGCCATTTATGATGAGTGGGTGAAATAGTCTCAACATTGTTGTGTGGTCTCACAACACACCCCATTTTTCCCTTTGGAAAAATGTGGACCCCCCCTTTTTTTCCTATTCCCCTTCGCTTCCATTTTCTTTGTCATAATTCTACATTTTTGTCAATTTTTGGTCTCATTTTAAATTTTTATTGGTCCTTATTTTATTCTTTTCCTCTCACGGATTCAGTGTTTTAGTCTTGCCATTAAGTTTAATAAATTACCGGAAATTGGAATCTCAGAGTTGTATGACTGCATCAAAGTGAATTGTATCTTTGGTTGGTCCTAGCTCCACCTATTAAGTTTTCCACTAGAAGTATTAATCTCGGTAATACCTTCTTTCTTTCCTTGTATCAGAGTCTAGTAGTTTGTGTAAACAACGATTTTGGCACTCGAATGCTTTATACTCCTTCTAGGGTTTTTCACCTAAAAGAGTAAAGATTGGGGCCAAAATGCAATGTTACATTCAAAGATTGATGTGATGTGGGTGAAATTTTCCTAAATAGGATAGTCTAAATGTATAAAATTGAAGAAAGATATTGATTATTAAATGGAAACTAAAGACATGCAACTTGTTTGAAAACACATTGTGATATGTAGAAACACCTAGAAATGAAAGTAAACTGTAACAAAAATGAATGAAACTGAGTGTGTCTGCCTAAAAACTTGTTAGACACTGGAAATGACTTCTAAAATGATGTTGATGCTAGAAATTTGGCCTACTGGGACTCATTTTTCATTCTAGGGGAATTAGTCCCAGATCTGGGAAAATATTCAAGAGCCCGTTTCAGACAAATGGGTATCCAAAACTGCATAAAACCTTTTTCAAGCCTAGCAGTGGGACTCATTTTCCATCAATGGTGAAGTAGTCCACTTTTGAATTTCTAAAAATCCAAAGGTGGAAATTGAAGTCCTCGATCAACACCTTGGTTCCTGATAGGTGTATTTCTCTAAAAGTTCGATTTCCAGCACTGAAAGTGACTTCTAGTGGATATTTTTCCTTAGTCAACAAGAGGATCCCTTCAAAAACTTTGAAACTTGATCTTTAATGATTCCCAAGTCTTCAATATATCTAAATCTACAAACACACAAGAAGAGAAATAGAAATGTTGAATGTTAGGGCATGGGGGTTTGCCTTGGTCAAACCCCTTTTTAGGTAATTAAACCAAAATGAAGAAAGAATGCAATGAAGCATGAAATAATGGAGTTAATACCTTGACATGAAGATTGATCTTGATTTTCTACAACAAAATATGAAGATTCTTCCCTTGAATGTATGAAAAGTGATCTTGAATGACTTGGAGTGATGGAACCCTACCTTGCTTGACTTGAAGTGGAAGAAAAATGATGAATGAGTTGTGAATGAGTCAATTTATTATTAATTAGGGTTTAGAGGCTTTTATTTATAGGAAATCCACCTTATTTTCCCATTAATTGTATTCCTAAGGTCGACATGGAGGAAAGTATGATTTAAAATCCAACTTTTCTCGCTTAAACCCTAAAAATGGCTCAAATGGAACTCATTCGCCATCAAGGGCGAATGGGTCCCACTTGGATGGGACTGATTCACCCCTAATGGCGAATGGTTCCCACAAGGGCCATTTTGCTAGCTAGAAGGTCGAGAGAACAAAAAATCAAGTTTCTCTAGATTGTTCTAGTTAGTTATTTGATCAATTTATGCCTTGGGATGCACAATATGGGGTCATAGGGGCCTATTAATGATTATGTAAAGGTCAATTAGGGCTTGGGACATGAAATTCCATGTGAAAGTGTGATTAAATATAGTTTATAATGTTAAAATGAGGTCCACATAGCCTAGAAGGGCACAACATCTAATGTGAATGTGTAAGACACATTACAACACTAGATTAAAGTCAAGTTTAATTCAAAAGCCTTCTAGATTGATGTGAGAATGTAATTAAATATATTTTACAATGTTGAATTAAGTGAAAATTGGTTTATTAAGTCTAGAGAGGCATGAAAGTATTTTACAACACCTTTATAATACATTGTTAGATGTATATTATTCAGTTTGCAAGGGTCCAAGATCTAGTGTGGATGGGTAAAACACCTCATAACACCAAATCAAGGCCTTATTAATTCCAATTTATTATCAATTATTCCCACATCAAGCAAGCAAAAAGGGATACTTTTTATTTGTCCACAGTTAGCCCCCACTTTAGTGAGAGGATGAACTTGCTTCAAACTCACACTAAAGTAGACATTTGAGAAGGGGTTCAATTGTACCAATGTGGATGGTCTAGAATAATAAAGATCAAGGAAGCAGTCAAGCCCCTAGGATCTAAGATCCTAAGTCAAACCAACATGAGTGCAAAAAGGACATGCACAAGGTGAGTGTTGTGCAACAAAAAAAGATATGCAATCATGCAATGGCAAGAACTAGGAAGGAGAGAAATGAAAATGAGGTGGATGAAGCTTTGATCATTTGTACATCTCGTTGTGGATTAGATCTAGGCTTGTTTGTTCTAAAAATAAAATGCATATTCACTTTGGGGTGAAAAAATTCTTGGCTGTCCACTAGGTGAGAAGTACTAAGTATACTCACTCTGGGGCCACGAAACTTTTGGTTGTTCATGGGGTGAGAAATCCACAACATACTCACTCTAGGGCCATAGAACTTCTGGTTACTTGTGGGGTGAGAAATCCATAAGGTGGCTATGGGGAAAAGTTATGCCTCGGAATGGGCTTCCCACTCAACCATACCAAAGTTATACCTCCTAATAACTTTAATAATGTGCCATAATGAAAATGAACTTTGATCTCCATGAGGTAAGCAAAAATTCATATGCTTGCTACTCATAGACATTGTAAATGCAAGGTAGTGTAAGGAATGTTCAAAGGTATTTTTCTTAGTTCGTGCAAGGTCTCTTCTTAGGGAACATCATGCTTGATGTCTCCAAGAGAGGATAAGTGCAAATGGTCTCATCTTGTTTCCAAAAGAGGACAAGTGCAATGTCTCATCCAAGGAAACATTGTACCTAATGTTTCCAAGAGAGGAAATCACAAGAAAAATAAAATCACACAATGAAATGTGAGTGGTGATGTATGTCCCCACTTTAAAGTGGTTGCGAACACCAGTTCTATGAGAAATTTCTTTAAAGTAGAAAAAATAAGAACACGAGAGCTTACTCGGAAAGCCCTATGCCAAGTCATATGTTTCCTATAAGCTACGTCATGAAAAACGTAGTATGTCATGTACAAGCCAACTTAAGGCATTCGTCCACATCCAAAGCTTGCTCTTATAATTTCATGAAAGGTTAATAACTAGCCAAAAGAGAAAACAAGTGACATACAAAGACAAGGCTATGAACCCCTTGCCCCCACTTAGTGCAGGACAAGAATGAGCCAAAATGATTGATAATATGCATGGTAGAGTGAAAATTAGTATGAATTAGAGGAATTTAGGTGCCCCCACATAAGGAAGAACACCAAACTCTTGAAAGTGTTGGATTTCATGACTCAAACCCTTACATTCATTAGTAGAATGAATATGAACTCTATGATATGCACAAAATGAAGTCTTGTAATATAATTTCTTTCAAGTTCTTGGAGGAAGGGTTATCAGGTGATCTTGGAGGAGTCTCGACAAGATACCCTCTTGATCAATGGTAGATGTGCTTGTATTATGTGATAGAGATATCTCTTGCTTAGATGTACAAGATGTCATACCTATGCAAGACTATTTAGATTGTGATATTTTGTTCTCTCCTTTATAGGAGGGTGTAAAATCTAATGAATTCAAATCATTAGTGTTTTGCGAGATGACATTGACATTAAGCAAAGAGCTCATTGTTTGTGTCATTTTTTGTAAGGATTATTTTCAAGACCACTAGTGTTGATGAGTTCAGGATGCACAACTATTAAGGTTGTTTTAGGACAATGTTGTGTGAGAGTATTGATGTTGAGTGAAGGCTGGGAAATTTCTATCTAAGGAAAATAACCAAGATCATAAGTTGTTTGTTATGTGATTGGATCGATAGGGTTGTACATACCTTGTTCATGAGCACCATATCCTTTTCCACTATATCCAAGTTGTTTCATAAGTTCATAAGCTTTTCCATAAAGCTTTTTCATTGTGTTTGGATAGAGTTGTTGGTCATTGTTGTGTTCATCAAAGGTTGTGTAATTGGTTATGTTTTGGTCTAAAGTGGTTGAGGTGGATGCTTTCAAAGGATCATCCATGAGTGTTGGTGTGAAGTCTAAGGAACCCCAATCATCATTGAATAATGTCATGTGTTGTTCAATATTTTTTTGTTTGTCTTTTTGGTGGATGGGTTCCACTGGTGTAGTTGGTGTTAATGTGTTTAAATGACACACATTATTTTTCTCAATTTTCAAATGACTATTGGGATCAGGGTTAGCTTCAATTGTGTACACTTTTTTGTTGTGAATGTATTTCATTTTGTGATGAAGAGTGGAAGGAACTGCATTCATTTCATGGATCCATGGTCTGCCTAGAAGGAGATTATATGAAAATTTATAAGGCATTACATGAATTTTTGTATCCAATGTGGCCACTCCAACTGTAATAGGAAAAGTAATCACACCAAGTGGTTATTTTGGTACATTGTCAAAGCCTTTAATAGATAGAGAACTGGGTTGATTTTTTGATCTATCTACACAAATCCTATCCAAGAGTTCGAAACTACACACATTAAGAGTGGAGCCATTTTGAACAAGGGTTTTCTTTATCCCTATCATATTGTATTGGGATATTATTTGGAAAGTTTCATTTTATTTTTGCATGTCCTGTAAGTTCTCAAAAACATTGGCTGAGAAATCACAAGAGGTTGCCAAGCTCTTGGTATGTTTTAGGCTAACGTACAAGGCCCAATGGTGTATTTGAACTTTCTTCTCTTTAGACTCTACCAGACCTAGGTGGGTATACCTATGCAAATGGAGTAGACTTTAATTGTGTGTTTACTACTTAAGCAATCTATCCACAATGGAAATTGGAGGTGGAGAGATGTAGACCTATTTGGTATAAATTGTATAAGAAATATCAAGGTGGAGTTTATGAATATTTTCAGTTAATAGATGTAAGGTTTTGAAAACAAATTGGCTAAAACTAAATGATGAAATGGATAAGACCAGTGCCTTGTTGGGTAGATGGAGTCGAATGAAGATCTTGAATACATGACATGTATTAGCAATAACTCAAACTGTTTGGCACACTAATATTGGTTTATAAATTGTATAAATGTGCAGGTAAATGATTGAAAAACTCTACTTATGGATCCAACTCACACAACTAGGTTACTTATAATTTATCAGAAGAATTTATTCTTTACTTGAAAGAACCAATTGAGTAAATTATGCAAGAACACAGACAATGCCAGATTGGAGACAGATGGACAACCCTAACTATATGGCTCTTCTTATCGATCCAATTAACACTTCTAGATTACTATGATTGACTAGAAGGATGTTTAATTCCTCTAGGGAAACCAATTAATCACATCACAAAAATACAAAAAATGTGCATTGATAAATTGAATATATACTTGACATAACAATTTAAATAACAAACAAGCATTAAAATGGAGACAACCATATAATTGAATAACTACAAAAAATAGTTGATACCAATATTAGGCCACAAAATAAGATATCTTTCATTGAATTTTTTAAAATTTATACATGCATCATGGTCTTTTGAAATGTAAGCATTATATTTATCCCTATTCGCCTATTACTTTTTCCTATATCTAATCTAATCATCTCTTTTGGTCTTGGTCTCTCTTATTTATATGAGAGGCAATAAGCTCCAGACCAAAGGACATGTCTTTTGATAACAAAACATAATTTTTAAATTAAACGTAATTAAAGGAACTTAACAATAAACATGTGTGTTAATCTGTTAATCTTTGAGTAAAATCCCATGATCACCTAAGACCTATTCAAAGCCTTTATTGTATGATATTTCCTCCTCGTGATGCTCATAATCAATCTTCATCAGAGCCCAAATATTTCTCCTACCACTTATTAATTGTTAGATCACTTTTCCATTTTAATTCTTGTGCAAATGCGAAATTTGTGAGATGAATTTTCCATCTATTATCTAGGAGGTTTCTGACATCCACCACAAACATTGTGTATCGATTGTCTAGTATGACAATCCCATCAAGTAAAGTATGGAATTTATCGAGATTGATCTCCCCATCATCCTATACATGTGTTAAGAATTTAGGAATCATTTCATCAAATTATTCTCTCCATTCATCCATACCTTTTAATTGATAATCATATTTGAAGATTGATTGGCTAAAGATGTATTTAATATAGTCAAATGCAATCCTCCTACTCTCCACTTTCTTCCTCATATGTACTAAATACTTATACTCCTCAATTACACCTTTTACCATTTCTTGTGTAGGTTTGAGCATTGGTGGGGAATTTGGATTCCTTTCTATGGCTTTGCACAGAGTAGTCAGTATGTGATTGGTAGGTTTCCATCTCTTCTAGATCTCTTCAAGGATAGGGGAGTTAGCATCTATCTACTCCAAAGCAGTAATATGATTACTAAATATTTCATGTAATCCATTTATCTTCTCCTTCAATATCCTGACTCTATGCTCTAATATATTTCTTAGAGTCTCCATGATATGATGCTTGACATCATCCATATTATGTTTCTTTAATTTATCAATTTCATCTTTCATTTGTTGTATTTGTGGATCCTCTACCTGGACACGTGGGTGATAATCAATTAATTCATCCCCTCTTACTATGGTCACCTACTGCAACTTTTGTTTCAGCTTCACATTCTCAATAAAAAATTTGTTCACCTTATCATTTGACAATTTTAATCTCTTCTCATATTCATTAATCTTCTTTTCCATATTTTCTACCACATCCTTAGTGAACATTTCAAAATGCATAGTCATGGTTGCGGCTTCTATGGGGGTTGTGTCTTTCATTGTTCTCACCATAGTTGACCCCCTCATTTCCTGCAGTACATCCAAGAGTCAAGGATTCCTTGTGTTTTTTGTTTTCTCCATAGAGCAAGTGTTTGGGTAGTAAGATTATACCCTGTTCCTGAGACACCTTCCTCTGAATCAAATTCTACTACTAACACGGGATCATCATGTGCTATGATCTGATCTAGAAGAAACACTTTGGATAGCTCCATTCCTAGTACATAATCAACATATCACTTTTCAATAATAGTTCTCTCACCTCCTAGGGGGTGACATTAATGCTATCAACATTTAACTCTGCAAATGTCTGAGCCTGGATATCACCCTGCTTTGATTCATCAGCTCCTATAAGATTGATTTTCAATATTTCATCAAATTGTTTCATCTTCATCTTAATCCAAAAGTCCTTAAATTCATTGGTATGGATAAAGTTATCATCTTCCATAAACCTCAAAGAGGCCACTACCCTCTCATCCTCTTGAATTTCATCAGCTTCCTCATCTGAAAGCTTGATCTTAGGATCATGAGGCTCTTGACTTATTTGTTGCTCTACTACCTCCTTCATTTCAGTCAGAGCTATTACTGCTTCTTCTTCTTCATCATCACTTGAGTCATATTCAACCAATGGCTCAATATTTTTCGTTTTAGCTTGTGGTTCATGAGTAGGAGATGGAGGGGACAAATGTGCAAGTGATGAAGATGGTTTTTGTGATGTGGATGCTTCATGAGATGGTTGGTGAGGTGTGTGAAGTGGAATCAACCCCTCATCTTGGGCTATTTTGTAAAGTTCATAAAATTTATCAAGAGTCATTTGCATTCTTTTCAGGGGGTTAGGTTCATCAGCAAAAAATTGTTTGAAAGTTCTATCCTTCTTCTAATTTTCCCACCTCATCATCGTTATCCACCTCTTTCTAGTTTGTAGTACATCAACAACATATACCAACTTTCTTATGACATCCTCCTTAGGGTCAAACTCATGATATATGGCCCTCTTTGTCAACAAGGTCCTTCTGATCATATTGATATGACCCTCTGGGTCACACACTCTCTCCTTTCCAAACATGAGGGGATAATTAACCCCCATGAACCTATACAATTCTTCTAGCATATCAAATCCAATGGCCAATTCTTCAAATGTTGTCATATTAGGAAAAAATGTTCCTTTCCTCTAATTCCTCATTAAATCATGTTTCATCCAGAGCATCTGCTACATGAATTCTAGAAAAAATACTCTTATAGGTACAAAATTGGGAAAGATATGTGGTGCTTGGTTCCATCCATATATGCTAATAATGGTGTGTTGTGGCATAAAGAACCAATCAACATAATTATGAGTACAGCCCTAGTCTGGCTTATATTGTACATGCCTCATTAATTTCATCAATGATTCAGGTAACCTTGGTGTTGGGTAACCAAGGGCAGCTATCAGTCTAACAACAAAGTCATCTCTGAACACAAAAAATTCACATTCTATACATCTATTATCCTAGATGTAACACCAGTTCTGTACAAGGGTTCTTAGTCCATTCTCTTGTGCGCACAACTTCATTCTTTTAGTCCATTTCATTTCATTTTGGTACAAGATTAAATGACACAACAAAGAATATTTCCTAAAGGCAATGGGAGCCTTAGCCTCTTTAACCTTTTGATATAATTTTCCTTGAAGAATTCCCTTTACTCCTGCACTCTAAGCTTATCTGTAACTTCATTTTAGTTGTTATGAATGGAAA
Organism: Sequoia sempervirens; assembly: GCA_007258455.2. Taxonomy (NCBI): domain Eukaryota; kingdom Viridiplantae; phylum Streptophyta; class Pinopsida; order Cupressales; family Cupressaceae; genus Sequoia; species Sequoia sempervirens. The sequence goes on along the minus strand of VDFB02000008.1, from coordinate 189,801,197 downwards.
ATCTCAACTTATTTTATGTGTTTTATCACCAAGATGCATTTACTCCTGAATCATAAATTTGTACAATTCAAATCTTTGTATTGAGATCAATTTTATATTTCGACGTTGATTGATGTGACTGGTATGCTTTAAATGACACAACGACTGATTTACTACAGTACCTCATGTCACTTTTCACTCCCCCGCGGTACCATGGTGTCTCTTTGGTACATATATTCAATATACCGCTCTACCACGGGTCACCTTTTTCTCTCTTGTGGTATCATAGTGTCCTTTTAATACTCCTCTTTAGTGTATCGCTCTACCATGAGCTATGTTCTGACCCCTTGAGGTATAGCGGTAAGGGGTGAAGGTTATAGTGTACAGTAGTTGCTTCATTTACTATCATACCGTGAGCTACCTTGTAATGGGTTGTGGTAGAGAGGTAAGATGTGAGGGCTATGTGGGGTGGCCAATGCAATAGCAGTATAGTAGTAGAGGGAAAATTTGACCTTATGGATGGCAATAATGTGACTTTTTATGAAAATGATATTGGGAATTTCAAATTTTAATTGATAATTTCCTTATAATTTTTATGAAAATTCTGGTTCCAACAGTGGCTCGAATTGGGGATGAGTGATTTACCAATCACTACTAGAATCTAGAATATCTTTGGGTGTAGACCAAGCTTTCAGAGGATATGAAAATGAAAATATGGTGAGGATGGAATGAAAATGGATATGAAGGTGAAAAATGATGGAGATGGAAATGATCCTACACTACTGTACATGGAAAAAAAAAGTTTTTAATGAGGGAATTCTAGGATTTTCCATGTACTGGCAAGTCCTAGCCCCTTTTTGATTTCCTAAACTACTGTGTATGGAAAGAGACTATTTTAAGAGGTTTGTTAAGAATTGTCCATGCACTGGCAATCCTTAATCCTCTAGTGTTCTTCAAGAAAATAAGTGCTTTAGAAATTGCCCATGTACTAGGAATTCTTGTTCTTCACCTAACATGTTTTTCAAATAATAAAAGTCATCCCCTCCTTTACTAATGATAACAAAGGGACCTAACCACAAAGCTTCAAACTTTCCTTGCTTTCCATTCTCCTAACATCTAGCATTCCACATTAGTACCAAATCATTCACCTTAAATTTTCTATCTTTGGCTTTCTTATCAAAAAGATATTTCATCTGTGATTGCAACTTCACATTTTGATTGTGAGTCATTCTCCTTATTTCATCAAGTTCTGCAAGCTGCTCCATCCTTTCCTCCATTGGTTCTAGAATATCTAAATCTTCCTAAAGGATGAAATTATAAACTGGTAAAAGGTTTTGCAATGGCATTCTGGCTTGTGTCCCATACACCAGTTCAAATGGAGACTTTCCAATCACCTTCTTTACAGTAATCCTATCCGCCCACACAACCATTCTCAACTTTGAATCCCATGCCTTCTTATTTCCATCTAGTATCCTTCTTATGATTTTCAAAAGACTTTTATTACTGGATTCTGCCTGACCATTTGCTTGTGGGTGGTAAGGGGCAACATAAGAAATAGTAATGCCATATGTGTTGCAGAAATTTTTGAATTCGTCAAACCTAAAACACATTCCATTGTCTATGATCAATCTTACTAGTGTGCCAAATCTAGTTATGATATTATCCACTAGAAAATTTATTACCACCTTGCTTGTTTCTTGTCTAGTTGGGATTGCCTCCACCCATTTAGTAAAATAATCAGTTGCCACCAATATCCATTTATGTCCCCCACTTGATTTTTCTTGTATTTCCCCAATAAAATCAATTCCACATTGATGGAAAGGGGCTTCTACTTGTAAAGGTATAAGCGGTAAGGCTCCTTGATATTTCATCTTTCCTTAGAATTTTTGACAAGCTTCACACCTCCTTACATATGAAAAAGAGTCATTGAAAACCTTAGGCCAGTAATAGCTTGCCTTGAGGATCTTATGTGTAGTAGTTTCAATAGAATAATGACCTCCACACACTCCATCATGCATCTCCCTCAAGACATGTTCTACCTGTGATTCATCTAGACACAATAATAGCACTCCATCCCTATTTTTCCATAGCAGATCACCTTCTATGAATACGTACTTGGATGCCTGCAACTTTAAAGTTCTCCTCTGATTATCATTCAATCCTTTAGTGCACTTCATGTGTTTGAGATAATACACTATGTTTGTGTACCAAGGAGTATGTTCAATTCTTGCAATTGTACCATCCTCATTTTCTACATTATAGATTTGCTTAGCTTCAACATTTGCTTCTACCATTAGTTTGGCTAGACCATGTCCCCTTACTAACTTGGTAATCTAAGTTTCCATATTATATTCTTGGATCTTATTGATCCATCTACATCTCTTCCATGCCACCTCTATTTGTACCAAGATATCTTTCACAACTACATGTGGTACATATGCAATTACTTTGGCTCCAACTAGATATGTTTTGACAACTTTTGTTGCTTTGACCAATGCATAAGCTTGTTTCTCCATAATATCATACTTTAACTCGGATCCCTGCAGTGATTTGCTAAAGAAGGATATAGGTTTCTCATACCCTTCATCATTCTTTTATAACATAACAATTGCTATGGTATGGAATGAGGAAAATGAAAATATTTGGAAAGGTTTGGAAAAATCAAGAGATTTTTGAATGGCTTTGACAGTTTTGGGAATGGGGATTTTTTCTATGGCTTCTACTCTTTTAGGGTCTATTCTAATCTCTTCTTTTGATACAATATGCCCCAAAAGCTTACCCTCTATGACAAAAAAGTGACACTTCTTGTTGGCATCTAGCTTTGGGAGATTTTTTTTGGTTGCTAGTGTTGTCATTGATGGCAACTAGAGTCAGGAGTGTGGTCCACAGTTTAGAAGTAGTTCCTACTGGCAAGGAAAGTACAAGAAAATATTCTACCGATAGAATGCATGAAGGACATAGTATCTGGTTGGTAAGTTGATCTAAATACTTCACCAGATCATTATTTTGTTGTGTGGATCCCCAAGGAAGCTTGCCAAGCATGTATGCTACTTGTTTGATAAGTTTTCCGATATTCCATTGATTCATGTACAAGTTTGGAGATTCAGTCGAATAATTTATTACTTATTTTCTCATTATAGCTGACCTGTTGTGTATGGCATGTTCCGAATGTATGAGGAGTATGTGGGTATGTGTAGGATCATGGTAGGCCAAAAAGTGGCAATATGATAGGTATATGGCTGACGACTATTTTTTTACCCAAAATTGATGAAATGAAAAGTTGTTTTAAAGGAGATTCTCAACTTTCCACCAATATAAATTATGCTTTACTTTGAATTTAACAAGTAATTATTATTCATTTTCTATTGAAATTATGACTAAATTCTTAATTGATAGGCTGATTGAAAAACATCAATATCTTTCAAATGGTATCACATTTTTTGAATCCAAAACATGTGTCACATTCTATGCTTCACATACTATAGGATTAAAAAACAAAAAATGAATTTCATGAATTTTTAACCAAGTTAAGGTGGTCAGACATACAAGTTTTTATATTTTTTAAAAAGTTGTAATAAAAAATTCATAATTAATTATTTACTTGGAAAAAAATTACAAAAAATTATGCATCACATCGGGGCATGAGTCCTCTACTTATATATAAAATCTTATAAAAAATATTATCATTTTATTGTGGTTAGTGGTCGGAATGACACCTACTTCTTATTTTTCCCAAATTTAAGTACCACTCCCATTGAAATTTCAAATTTTCACCAAATAGATTTTTAGTTTTTTTAAAAAACATAGTATTGTAGAAACTAAATTCAATTTGCTAAAGATTCTATTCTTACATATTTTTGAAATAATATACATAACTTATTCAAATTTTTACATCAAGTTGCCTAACTCTGATTTTTCTTATTTTTTTGCCACTTAAGGTCCTATTTTTTCCATGATGATCCTGCACATACCCATGTGTTTAACTATTTCTTATGTTGGGAATTTTGGTTTGGGTCCCTACTATAGTCTAGCCAACTTGTGTGGGTACACATTAATTCTAATTGGTGATTTGAGCCGACTTGTGGAAGAATATTATATTCTATTTGAAGCCGACATATAATAATAAATTCTTGTTAGCGGATATATAAATGAGATCAGTAACTCATTTTTTATATGATGGATGAAGTGGTGAGAAGGTGTGTGTGCGAAAAAGTGCAAAACAACTACATGAGGTAATATCAAAAGATTTGTCGAGCGAATTTTTTTTGTGTAGTAGAAGGGTTTTTGCATAGCAAAATAGAGTAGAAGTGTGAATTGGATAGAAGGTCTAGAATCCGTTTCATGTGCTTCATTGGAAATAAATCCAGGCATTCAGAGATGTTATTTTCTCAACTCATATTTTGAATAGTTTTAATCCAAACTTCGTTTGGACAGTGAGTCCTCTTTTGTATTTTGAGCAGTGAGCTCTAGGAAATGTGCCTGAATGCAAGTGCATTCCCCTTTTATCATACTTATAATAGAGTATAATTTTTGCATTAATCTCCACTGTGGTTTTTCCTCTAACAGGGTTTCCATGTAAAAAAAATGGTGTTATGATGTTCACATTGTCTTGTTAATGTGCATGGATGTTTCCTTCTATTTATTTGCTATGGATGTTATTAAAGCTTAAATATGGTTATCGATAGTTTAAGATCTGATTTGAAATTCAAATATTGTGGAACACCGATTCACCCCCCTCTTAGTGTTCCTAGTGTCCAAAAATTGGTATCAGAGTAGGTTACTCTTATGAGTCTAACAACTTGAGGTGGATCTTGGATTACAATGGATCTAGGTGGTCTTCAATAGTAGCTTATGGTGGCACTTGATGATCTTGATCAGTCTAAAGAAGAGGTAATGGAACTAAAAGCAAATCTTGTGGTTGTTGAAAAATTCATTTAATCACTAAAGGATAAAGTAAATGAGTCAAGGGAAAAGAGGAAAGAACTATGTGGTTAGTTGAAGCAAAAAGGAAGCAAAGTCCTAGAAGATGTTCATCTAAATCAAAACCTAAAATAAATAACTGAAGAATGCAAAAACCTTGCTAAGGACAATACTTCTCTAAAGCTTGAAATGGAATCTGTGGCGATGAAGATAACTAAAGAGATTGAAGAAAGAAAGAAGAAGGAGGATAATCTGGCTCAGTCCTTGAAAGAGTAGTCTGAGGAATTCAACAGAGTTAATAGTGAATTCATTCAGCTAGAGATTGAACTGTAACAATCCAGAAATAATGAACAAGAGCTTGAGAGACAAGTATTTATTCTCAGAGATGAGTTTTCTATTGCAAATGAGTTTAAGGAGAAGTTCAGGATCATTTCTACTAGGCTTGATGAGATAACTAAAGGTCAAAAGGAAGCAAATGATAAGCGAGGTCTCATCTATGTGAAGGATGTGAGCTCCAAATCTGAACATAAGGACCCTAAAAAGAAGAAAAAAGGCAGAAGATATCCGGTAAGACAACCCAATGCTCAAAAATTTAATGGATATTACTTTGTTTGTAATAAATTTGGGCATATGGCTTCTCAGTGTAGAAGTAAGATAAGCTCTACAAATCCATCATTTTTTGGTCAATGTTTTAATTGCAAAAGGTTTGGTCATAAGTCATTAGAATGTCGAAGTATGTCTACTAGTAAAAGGAATGTTAAATGCTACACCTATGGAAGATTTGGATATATTGCTAATTAGTGCAGATCAGGAGGAAATAAGTGGAATGGATGGTATAGACAAAAAAATTTGGTATGCTACAATTGTAACAGATTTGGTCACATTGCAAGATTCTACAGGAACAGAAGCATGGATAAAAGTGGTCTAGAATATCAAGGAAGAAATTATAGAAAGGTGATAAAGGAAAAGGAAAAGAATCCATGGAAGAGATAAGAGACCAGATGAAGAAAATGTGGGTAAAGAAGAATGGATGTGATGAAATGTAACAAGGTTATACTGGAAGCCCCCTCCAGTAGTTCATTCGACAATTGATTTCAGGCCATTGGCCTAAGGGGAGTTTTCATGAAAATATTTTGTCCCCCCGTATGTAGTTGTTTTTGGATTGTGGGAAGTTTTATGCAATTGTGTCATTCATCCTCAAGTGTATTGGTGATCACTTCTTGAAGGTTTGCAAATGGATTTCTCTCTTGTTGTTTGAAAATAGAGTAACCAAAACTTTTAGGGAAAAGCATTTAATGTGACAAGGAAGTTAGGTGTGCAAAGTTATAAAAGGGAATTTGAAACCCCCATTTTTCACTGTGTGTTGAAGGAGAACAATTGGACACCCCTTTTCAGCAAAATTTTGAGGGAGAAAAAGTCAATTTAGCAGCAAATTTTCCAAGTATTTCAGTTGTTTATCAATTTCATACTTATTCCGTGATTGGTAGAACCCTATTTGGTATGGAAAATGAAGAAAATCAAAGGAACAGTAATTCTAGATGAATATAGTAGTCAAAAGGCTAGGGATGTAATAAATTTGTTGTCTTTTGTCGAATTGAAGAAGCTTGGAGGAGAAAAACACAAGAATCTAGACATTTGGAATGAATTTCCTCATTTCGTCAATGTGGAGGTAGTCTGGTTTATCTTGAATAGATTGGATGGTGATATCCTTACTCTGGATAAACCCTATCAAATTTCTAAGGATGTAATAAAAATTCTAATAGGTTTGTGCAATGTTGGTGATCTCTCACAAAAGAAATCGATTTGAAATGTTGAGGTCGAAGCCCTAACTAGTGCAGAAGAAGATTCGAGGGCGCTAATGATTACAATGATCAAAGGTCCATTAACAAGGTATATTGCATATTAAAATTCATACAAGATCTTCTTCAGAAATAGGGAGGGTGCAACCTTTGTAGGCGTAGTCTATATTGCACACAAGATGATAATAGAAGATGAATACTTTGATCTATGTGGATTGTTGAAGGATCACCTAATAGAGAATGTGCAATTGAAAAAGGATATAGATTATTCTTTCAGGTTTGGTACCCTGGCTATATGCATTATGATGTATTTCCTAAATTGCTTGCCTCAGAATGACAATGTGGTATGGAAGAAAAATATGCCGGTTTGCAAACAAATTTTTGAGCATTTCAACTCTTTTGAAAATGGTGAACAATTTTATGAAAAATTCTTTGGAAACTTGTTAGGACAGTTTGGTATTCCCCTCTTGGTAAAAGTAATTGAAATTGGATCATCCTCCAGTAAGATGGAGAAAAAGCAGAAGAGAGAAAGAGAGTTGGCTGGTGACACTCCTCTAGTGCCAAAGTCAACAAAATTTGAAGGAAAAGATAAAAACTAGATATTTGTGGACGTAGTTGATAAAGACTCTAAGGAATATACACCAAGAGATGCACCAAAACGAGTTGAACCGATTGTGGTAATTGCAGGAGAAAGTGATGAAGAAGGTTCTTTACTCAAAGCAAAGATATTATAGATTGTTCAAGAAGAAGATGGAATGCAAAAGATAATTGACATATGGATAAATGGTCCATCATATGAAGAGGACCTCATTGAGGAAACTCTAGGAAGATACTTTATTGATAACAACATTGTATTGAAGAGTTTGCAGAATGTACTTCCAGAAGAATTTATTGAATGTATCAAGGAGGCTATGGACTCTGTGTCTCAGGACATAAAAAAAAGAAAGAAATAATCTCACATCTGAAGATGCAGTTTAGGATATCTCTTGCCAAACTGAAGAAGAAAATGAATGTAATAAGATAGTGTATTGACTCAACAAACAAGATCTACAATTACTGTCTCAGGTGGCCTCACGTGGTTGGAAAATATAAGGACAAGTTGGAATAGATTGAGAATGATCTTGTCAGAATCAGACAGGACTATAGTATGGTTCAGGACAAGGATGGAGAAGTTAAGAAGAAGATTCATGAGTTGCAAGTTGGGCATGCAAAGGTTCACTCTTCTAGAAACACGTTTATGGACACTTTCTAGAAAGTGAACGATCTGACTGAATGCAGATTAAGGAAAATGGTTGAAGTTCTAAAGAAAGGAGAAAATCTGGAAGAAACCATTACCATTCCAGAATCCCTTGTTCGGGTCATCAATAGAACATCATAAAATAATAGTCTAATAATTGCTATTTGGATTGTAGTGGACTCTTGGAAGAAATTTCTCCTGGAAATGAAAGATAAGTATAAAATAATTTTTTGAATTTAGTAGCAGTTGCAACTTTTTTTGAGGAGAGACTGCAGTAAGGAAGAGTGTAGTAAATAATCTAAGGGGAAAAGAAAAGTAACGGAATTTTTTGTCATTGATGTCAAAGGGGGAGAGAATGCAGTGAAAAATGCCTTAAAATCCAAAGGGGGAGCAGTGTTTTGTTGTGCTGTGAAGTTTTAAATTTTTGTTTCGACACTTAGTCATTTTTCACTAAGTGTTGCCATCAATGCCAAAGGGGGAGATTGTTGGCATATGGATTTGGGAGATTCTTTCTGGTTGCTAGTGTTGTCATTAATGGCAACTAGAGTCAGGAGTGTGGTCCACAGTTTACAAGCAGTTCATACCGGCAAGGAAAGTATAAGACAATATTCTACTAGTAGAATGCATGAAGAACAGAGTATCTAGTTGGTAAGTTGATATGAATACTTCACCAAATCATTATTTTGTTGTGTGGATCCCTAGGGAAGCTTTTCAGGCATGTATGCTACCTGTTTGATAAGTTTTATGATATTACATTGATTCATGTACGAGTTTGGAGATTCGGTAGAATAATGTATTGCTTAATCTCTCGTTATAGCCAACCTGTTGTGTATGGTGTGTTCTGGATGTATGAGGAGTATGTGTTTAACTATTTCTTATGTTGGGAATTTTGGTTTGGGTCCCTACTATAGTCTAGCCAACTTGTGTGGGTACACATTAATTCTAATTGGTGATTAGAGCCGACTTGTGGAAGAATATTATATTTTGTTTGAAGCTGACATATAATAATAAAATTCTTGTTAGCGGATATATAAATGAAATTAGTAACTCATTTTGTATATAATGGATGAAGTGGTGAGAAGGTGTGTGTGAAAAAAAGTGTAGAACTACATGAGGTAATATTAGAAGATCTGTTGAGCGAATTTTGTTTGTGTAGTAGAAGGGTTTTTGTAGAGTAGAGCAGAGCATAACACATCAGAAGTGGAAACTGGACAGAACATCCAAAATCTGTTTCATGTGCTTCATTGGAACTGAATCCAGGCATTCAGAGATGTTATTTTCTTAGTTCATATTTTGAATAGTTTTAATCCAAACTCCTTTTGGACAGTGAGTCCTCTTTTGTATTTTGAGCAGTGAGCTCTAGGTAGTGTGCTTGAATGTAAGTGCATTCCCCTTTTATCATACTTTTAATTGAGTATACTTTGTGGATTAATCTCCACCATGGTTTTTCCCCTAATAGGGTTTCCATGTAAAAATATCGGTGTTATGGTGGTCACATTGTCTTGTTAATGTACATCCATGTTTCCTTCTATTTATTTGTTTTGGATGCTATTAAAGCTTAAATATTGCTATTGATAGTTTAAGATCTAATTTGAAATTCAAATATTGTGGAACACTAATTCATCCCCCCTCTTAGTGTTCTTGGTGTCCAACATTTCTTAGGGTTGAGACTGATACCATATTCCAAAGCCCCGATGAATATTTTCTTCAAGTGTTCTATATGGTCTTCTACCCTTTTGGAATAAGCAGTGAGGTCATCCTGGTACACTACCATTATAGTATTAATTAAATCTACAAATTCCACATCCATGGACCTTTGGAAATTTTCCCCTGCATTCGTGAGACCGAATGGCATTCTCACATAAAAATATGTCCCCCATGGTGTGGTAAAATTTGTCTTGTATTGCTCAGACTCTTTAACTTTGACCTAATTATACCTAGAAAATCCATCCATCATTGACAACAACTCACATCTTGTTACTGATCTCTACAATATGGCTTCCATATTTGAGAGAGGGTAATTATCTTTAAGGGAGGAAACATTTGAATTTTTGAAGTCTACACGTAGTCTAATATCCCCATTTTTCTTTCTTACTCAGACCAAGTTTGAGACCCATGTTGAATGTATAATGGGCTTGATAATACCTCCATATCTGAGTTTTGTTAGCTCCTCTTTCATTTTAGGCTCCAAAGTTGTGTTGATAGGTCTTTGCTTTTTCCTGAATGGTTTTGTATCTGGTTTTAATGGAATCAAATGTTGGAATAAATCCTCTCTATATGCTTTTAGATCCTCATAGGACCATGCAAAAACATGCTTGTACTTTCTTAGTAGTGCAATTAGCATTCTTCTAATTGTTGGACTTATTTTCTTTCCAATATATACCTTTTTGGGTGCCAACTCAGTCCCTAGATTGACTTCTTCAACATCTTCTCTTTTAACTAGTGTTTGCTTCATGAGAGAATGATCATTTCCATAAAATACCCTTTCTAGTGCCACAAGTCCTTTAGGAAGTTTGTTGGTTTTGAGCTTTAGAACTTCTTTTCCAAACATAGTCTGCTTCCCATCTATTTCTTCCACAAAAGTATTAAATTCAATCTCCTAGGCTTCATATTGGTCTATACAATGGAGAAAATTTATGAGATTAGTGTCATCGTTCAAAAATTTCCAACTATAGATATTATCAGGGATAGAAGGCCTTGTTTTGAATCCAACCAAAGATACTTCGGCCAAGGTGATATCATCTCTTTTTAGGGCTATATTGGCTAGGAAATCTGCCATCAAATTTTTGGACATGTCTATCCATTCAATGGAAAAAGCATCAAATAATTCAATAGTATGCTAGAATGGATTTTTTTACTGTTTTAACCTCTTGTTTTTTGTAGCATATTTTCACTTGACTTGTGAAATGATTAAATCATAGTCTCCACAAAAAGTTAGTAGTTTGTTCTAGTGTTTGACAGTCATATTCAAACCAATTAGTAGGGCTTCATATACTGCTATATTGTTTGTGCACTCAAAGGTTAGTAAAAATGAATATTTGAAAGTGATACCCTCAGGTGAAATAAAGACTACCCCAACTCCATTTCCTTCCTGACTACATGCTCCATCAAAATACATCTTCCATACACCGTGTTGATCCTTATAAACATGTTTATCAATTGGACCAGTATTCACTAATTCAGGCTGGGAAAGCTCTACTCTGAAACTTCCTAAATCTACATCACAAAAGAAGTTCAACTGATCTTGAGCCACATTTTCTATGATTTGATTCATCCTTGGTTCTCTATATAACTTAACTTCTTCACCATTTACTGGTATTGTGGCATAGGATAGGTCAAATTGTACATTTAATGCAACTACTGCAGTCCATTGCCTCAACAAGAGCATTCCAAAATGAAGAGGTGTATCAATCATAGTTATGTCAATATTATAAGTTGCTTGTGGATAAGCAACCAATCTCACTTCTACATATTTCATAATTCCTATCATTGGGATAGGCCTACTATCCATAGCGTAGCATTTTCCACTAGTAGTGTCTACCCATATGCCAAGTTGTTTCATAACCCCTATTGGCATGATATTGATAGCAACACCTGAATCTATCTTACAATTCCTCAAAAACTTGTTATTTATGAGTAATGTAGTAAAGAATGGATCAACTTGTGGAGGATTTATCAACGCATCACCTAGACAAACCTCTAGAACATTTACCTTTTCCTTCTTATTACTGATCTTGGTGGTCTCTTTGCTCTCAATTTTTGTACTTTTACTACTCCCATTAGATATTAGCCAGATATCACTATCCTTATATTATTTTATTTTCATCATTTCAAGTAATGGTATAGACATCTTTACCTGGGATAAAGCTTGTGTGGAATCAAAAGAGGGACTTTCTATTTTGATCATCTTCTTTTGCTCAAGTGAATCTCCTTTGCTCTCCTCCTTTTCTTTCTTGCTTGTTTGATCAAAAAATTTCTTTTCTTTATGAAACTCTTTGTTTTCTTCCTTATGAGCATGCTTTTGTTCATTCTTATTTGGCTACTTATTTTCTCCCCTTTTCAATGCTCCCTGTGTCTTATCTTTCAAAAATATTCCTCTTGGAACACTTTCATCTTCATTCACTATTTTGTTTCTTAATCGATATTTGGTTTTTTCCTGTTCTACTATAGCAATGGTTAATTTCTTAATCTCTTCCTCAATCGGCCTTCTTACATTGCATTTACTTGACTAAGATGGTGCACTAGTAGAACATTTTTCATCACTGCATTCTTCATCGTCAGAAAAAACTTGTTCTTCGATATGAACATTGTATCTCTAGTTATCAACATCATACTTGTAACCTTCTTCTTCTGAAGATGAATGTCCCTACTGAATGGGATGGAGGTTGTGGGACGTTAAGTATATTGTATGATCCTCTTCATCATTGTCTACTAGTATCTCCTCTTCTTGTATTGATTGAGCCATAATATAGTGATCAAGGGAATTTGGCAATTTGCAAATTTGACACTAAGGATTATTGGTAACCATGTATACCCCTCTCTTCTTTAGGGGATCATGAGTTTCTTTATTCTTAGGCTTGTCAATTATGGGCCTCCCATCCTTCCAATTTGTGTTATATGGAATATCATGTAGCTTTGGTCTTTCATTCCTATATGTGTTTTCTTGTCTATTTTGAGGATTGTTAAAATTTTAGGGAACCCTAGGATTATCTATTTTACTAGTCATCCCTGTAGCATTTCTATTTTTTTCAATAGTTAATGCTATTTTTTGTGCTTCAGCTAAATTTCTAGGACACCTATTTCTAAGCTCATATCATGTCTTTGGATCAAATGCTTTTAAATAAATGCTTAATGTTGTAGGGTCTACCAACTTAGACCCAGGTGGTATCTTATTATGCAATTTGGAGAACTTCGGGTTAAAGTCATAAACTGAATCATTATGATGTTTTTGGATACTTATCAATTCATGCAAGGAAAACTCTGGTGCACACTGGTTCCCATACTGTTCAAGAAACTAATCATGAAACTCTTGAATGGAATCAATAGAAATTGTTGGTAAACTATTAAACCAATCTCTAGCTTCTTTAATTAATGACATCATAAATAGCCTCATTTGTACATCTTCATACTACATATCCAGATCTTGAATAAAAGAAAATTAAAACTCCTTAAGTTTTCCTCAGTGGTGACTGCACTACTTCCTATAAATTTTGGGACAAGACCTCTCCAGCTACTGTCCATAGGGTAAGGATATATTTGGAATCTTGCTAAGTCAAATTTCCTTATCAAAGTTGTGTAGTGTTGAGGAGGTTGGTTTTGAGGATGTTGATATTTGTATAATGGATTATTGTATTGTACTTAGGGTGGTGGAATATATTGTTGGCCAGGGGGTGGCTAAGCATTTGGGTGTTGTGATGAATTTCTTGGTGGAGCATTTGATGATTTGTATTAATTCCTAGATGGTTTTTGCATAATTCATTAATCTTCTTTTCCATATTTTCTACCACATCCTTAGTGAACATTGCATAATTCATAGTCATGGTTGCAGCTTATGTGGGGGTTGTGTATTTCATTGTTCTCACCATAGCTGACCCCCTCATTTCCTACACTACATCCAAGAGTCGAGGCTTCCTTTTGTTTTTCTATTTTGTCCACAGAGCAAGTGTTTGGGTAGTAATATTATACCCTATTACTGAGACACCTTCCTCTTAATCAAATTCTACTACTAACATAGGATCATCTCGTGCTCTGATGTGATCTAGAAGAAACACATTGGATAGCTCCATTCCCAGAATAATCAACATATCACTTTTCAATACTAGTTCTCTCGCCTCCTGGGGGGTGACATTATTACTATCAACATTTAACTCTACAAATGTTTGAGCCTGGATCTTAGCCTTTGTTGATTCATCAGCTCCTATAAGATTGATTTTCAATCTTTCATCAAATTATTTCATCTTCATCTTAATCCAAAAGTCCTTAAATTCATTGGTATAGATAAAGTTATCATCTTCCATAAACCTCAATGAGGCCACTACCCTCTCATCCACTTGAATTTCATTAGCTCCCTCATTTGAAATCCTAATCTTAGGATCATAAGGCTCTTGACTTATTCTTCATTTCATTAAGAGCTATTACTGCTTCTTCTTCTTCATCATCACTTGATTCATATTCAACCAATGGCTCAATCTTTTGCTTTTTAGCTTGTGGTTCATGAGTAGGAGATGGAGGGGATAGATGTGCAAGTGATGGAGGTAGTTTTCATGATGTGGATGCTTCATGAGATGGTTGGTGAGGTGTGGGAATTGGAATCAACCCCTCATCTTAGGCCATTTTGTATAATTCATCAAATTTATCAAGAATCATCTGCATTGTTTTCAGGAGGCTAGGTGCATCAAGAAAAAACCCTTTGAAACTTCTATCCTTCTCCTTCTTCTAATTTTTCCACCTCATCATCATTATCCACCTCTTTCTATTCTACAATACATCAGATAAATATACCAAATTTCTTATGGCATCCTCCTCAAGGTCAAACTCATGAGATATGGCCCTCTTTGTCAACAAGGTCCTTCTGATCATATTGATGACCTTTTGGGTCACACACTCTCTCCTTTCTAGACTTGAGGGACTAATTAACCCTCATGAACCTCTACAATTCTTCTAGCATATTAGATCCAATGGCCAATTCTTCATATATTTTCAAATTAGGGAAAATGTTCCTTTCCTCTGATTCCTCATCAAATCATTTTCCATCCAGACCATCTGCCACATGAATTCTAGAAAACATACTCTTGCAAGTACAAACTTGGGCAAGATATGTGGTGCTTGGTTACATTTGTATACCCTAATAATGGTGTGTTCTAGCATAAAGAACCAATCAACATAATTATGAGTACAACCTTGGTCTGGCTTAGATTGTACAGGCCTCATTACTTTCATCGATGATTTAGGTAACCTTGGTGTTGGGTAACCAAAGGCAGCTATTAGTCTAACAAAAAATTCATCTCTGAACATAACAAAATCACATTTTGTACATCTGTTGTCCTAGATGTAACACCAGTTCTACACAGGGATTCTTACTCCATTCTCTTGTGTACACAACTTCATTCTTTTAGTCCATTTCATTTCATTCTAGTACAAGATTAAATGACAGAAAAAAGAATATTTCCTAAAGGAAATGGGAGCCTTAGCCTCTTTAACCTGGTGATATAATTCGCCTTGAAGAATTCCCTTTACTCCTACACTTTGAGCTCATCTGCAACTTGGTTTTAGCTATTATGAATAGAAAATCTCAACTTATTTCATGTATTTTATCACCAAGATGCATTTACTCCTGAATCATAAATTCATAGAATTCAAAGCTTTGTATCGAGCTCAATTTTATATTTTGGCATTGACTGATGTGATTGGTATGCTTTAAACAACCCAATGGCTAATTTACCGCACTACCTCGTGTCACTTTTCACTCCCCTGTGGTATTGCGATGCCTCCTTGGTACATATATTCAATATACTGCTCTACCGTAGGTCACCTTTTTCTCTCCTGCAGTACCACAGTGTCCTTTTAATACTCCTCTTTAGTGTATCGCTCTACCTCAGGCTATGTCCTGACCCCTTGAGGTATAGTGGTAAGGGGTGAAGGTTACAGTGTATAGTAGTGGCTCCAATTACCGTCATACCGTGAGCCACTTTGTAATGGGCTCTAGTAGAGAGGTAAGAAGTGAGGGCTATGTGGGGTGGCCAATGTGGCAGTGATATAGTGGTAAAGGGAAAATTTGACCTTATGGATGGCGATAATGTGACTTTTTATGAAAATGATATTGGGAATTTCATATTTTAATTGATAATTTCCTTAGAATTTTTATGAAATTTTTGGTTCCATAATGTCCAAAGGGGAGAGTTCACTTTGGTGGAAAATAATGTCAACATTCAATCTGTGAATTATGGTTGTTGTGTCATTTTATTGTGCATTAGAAGGGATATGAACTTGTTTTAATGTTGTTTGAAGCATAGTGTGATAGGTAGGTGAAGTATGAAGAAGGTCCCAAAGAGATATATTTGCAAGAGTTCTCTTAAGTTGTTCAAAAAGATCATACTCCCTTAATTGAGGGTCACTAGGTAGTATAGAATTAGGAAAAGGTAAAGGGGTTAGGGTTGGTTGTTGTGGTGATAGATTCTTTCTAGTGTTGTATGTATGAGCAATGGTATGAGGACTCAGTTGTTGTGACACATTATTTTGAGGTGGGTAAAGGGTAAATTTGGGTGTAGGTGGAGGTGGAGGTTTATGTGATGGTGGGTAAAGGATAAGTTCAGGTTTGTTTTGAGTTTGTTGTTTGTGTGAAGGGGGCTAAAGAATGAGTTGAGGTTGAATAATAATAACATCCCTTGGTGAATGAGATTCTAACATGGGATCTTCACTTTCTTCTAAGGGAATAATATCATTATTGTCAATGTTCTCCTTGTCTTGTATCATGATATCCTCCATGGAAGAAGATTTTTTAGGAGAACAACAAACCACATGTTCTTGACATTCAAGGGTTGGTTCTTTTAAAAGGAATTCATCACAAGTAGGGGAATAATCAAGGATAGGATTTTCAAGAGTGGGATTACTAGGAAAAGGTGTTATTTGATTATCTAAGGTCTCACTCTCTTCTTTCATTTTATCTTCCCTAGGAGGAAAGCTTGTAGTATGCTCTTCCATTGTTAGAGTTTGTAAACAATCTTCATCACAAGGAAGAGCTGCAGGAAGATAAGGACAACTAAGATTTTGTTGTTCAAATAGGCCTTTCCAAATGTTAGGGACATTAGGAAGGAAAGAGATAAGGCTATCACTTTCAATCCACATATCCTCTTGAAAAAGGTGCTTTGTTTTAGTAACTTTTTGTCTAATAGGAGAGGTAAGAGGAAGAAACAACTTGGGTTGTCAAAATTCTCATCAATTAGTTCTTCTAACACTATAATCTCTTCTTCGCAAGTGGGAGAGAAAATAGGAGAACAAATGTAATTGTTATGATTATCCAAGGTCTCTTTCACTAGACTAACCTCTTGCATAGGAGGGATACTAGGAGAGGGATCAATGATGAACAAAAAGAAAGGGGAAAGGACCTCATATTCATATGCACTGAACAAAACCTTTTTATAACATGCAATAAGATCTAAAAGAAGAGCATGAAATATGATAACAATAGAATTTTGTAAGGAAAACATGATGTAATGAGTATTCTACAAACTTGAAATGTAACTATGCTAAAGAAAACATGCAAAAGAGGAATGCAATTTTTCAGATTATAAGGATGACCATTGACTGATTATGTTATGTAACAATATGAGAATGCAAATTTGAAATTTAAACCATGCATGAAATGAGCTAATTTAGGCTAGATCTAATGAAATGCATGTTACAGAAACTTATCCAATTGATATAGTTAGGTGATGGCACCAAAAAAAAGTTTAAAAATAGGGTTTCCAGTTCTGTAAAGGGCAGTTTCAAGGGTGAAAAGGGACTGATTCGCCCAAGGTGGAAAATGAGTCCCAGTGGGGTTTTTTTTTCAGAATTTTCAGATCTTTTTGAGTGATTTTTATGTATTCTATGCTGTAAGATGCAAACCTAAGATAAAAATATAAAATTGCAAAAAAATTTAATGATTTTAGATGCCAAAAATGCAACCTAAATACACTATTCATGAATGCAAAATTTGAAACCTATCATGCAAATCTATGCAAACCCTAATACAAGGTTAATTTGAGGCTAGATATATGATGAAGGACTCCAAATCAGAAAATAAAAGTATTCAAACATCGGGTTCACCAAAATGTAAACAATGATTTTGGCACCCGAATGCTTTATACTCCTAGGGTTTTACACGTAAAAGGGTAAAGTTTGGGGCCAAAATGTAATGTTAACATTCAAATATTGATGTGATGTGAGTGCAATGTGCCTAAATAGGATATGATAGATGCAAAAAATTGAAGAAAGATATTGATTATTAAATGGAAACTAAAGAAATGCAACTTGTTTGAAAACACATTGTGATATGCAAAAACACATAAAAATGAAAGTAAACTATAACATAAATGAATGAAAATGAGTGTGTGAACCTGAGAACTTGATGGAGGTTATAAATGACTTCTAAAATGATGTTGATGCTGAAAATTTTTCCTAATGGGACACATTCTCCATTTTGGGCGAATTAGTCCCAGATCTGGGAAACTATTTCAAAGCCTGTTTCAAACAAATGGGTATCCAAAACTATAGAAAACCTTTCTCAAGAATAAAATTCATACTCATTCACCAACAATGGTGAATTATTCCACTTTTTAATTTCTGAAAATCCAAAGGTGGAAATTAAATTCCTCGATTAGCACTTCGGTTCCTTATAGGTGTTTGCCTCTGAAAGTCTGATTTTCAACACTAAAAGTGACTTCTAGTGGATATTTTGCCTTATTAAACAAGAGGATTACTTCAACAACTTTCCAACTTGATCTTTAATGATTCCCAAGTCTTCAAGATGTCTAAATCTACAAACACACAAGAAGAGAAAGAGAAATGTTGGATGTTAGGTCAAAGGGGTTTGCCTTGGTCAAACCCTTTTTTAGGCAATTAAACTGAAATGAAGAAAGATGTAATGAATCATGAAAAAATGGTGTTAATACCTTTCCATGAAGATTGATCTTGATGTTTTGCAACAAAATATGAAGATTCTTCCCTTGAATGTCTGAAAAGTAATCTTGAATGACTTGGACTGATGAAACCCTAGCTTACTTGACTTGAAGTGGAAGAAAAATGATGAATGAGTTGTGAATGAGTTAAGTTATTATTAATTAGGGTTTAGAGTCTTGTATTTATAGGAAATTCACCTTATTTTCCTATTAATTGGATCCCCAAGGCCGACATGGAGGAAATTAAGACTTTAAATCCAACCTTTCCCGCTTAAATAAAAAATGGCTCAAATGGGACTCATTCACCATCAAGGGTGAATGGGTCCCACCTGGATGGGACTAATTTTCCCCTGATGGTGAATCGGTCCCATATGCGCCATTTTCCTAGCTAGAAGGTCAGGAGCTAAGAAAATCATATTTCTAGATTGTTCTAGTAAGTTATTTGATCAATTTATGCCTCGAGATGCACAATATGGGGTCATACGGGCCTATTAATGATGATGTAAAGGTCAACTAGGGATTGGGACACAAAATTCCATGTGAAAGTGTGATTAAATATAGTTTAGAACATTAAAATGAGGTCCAAATAGCCTAGAAGGGCACATCTAATGTGAATGTGTAAGACGCATTACAACACTAGATTAAAGTCAAGTTTAATTCACAAGCCTTCTAGATTGATGTGAGAATGTAATTAAATATATTTTACAATGTTTAATTAAGGGAAAGTGGGTTTATTAAGTCCAAAGAGGCGTGAATGTCTTTTATAACACTTTATGTACAACACCTTTACAAGACATTGTTAGATGTATTTTATTCAGTTTGCAAGGGTCCAAGATCTAATGTGGATGTGTAAAACACCTCATTACACCAAATCAAGGCCTTATTAAGTCTAATTTGTCATCAATTATTCCCACATCAAGCAAGAAAAAAGGGATGCTTTTTCCGTGTTCACAGTTTCTTTTTATTCATAACCCAAAAGCTGGAGATTCTTTTTTTGAAATGTTGTAATCTCTCTTGAACTCAGTTCCTGATGTTTTCTTTTTTTTATTTTGTCTAAGGCTCAAAGGTAAGTTTCCTGGATCCCAGTATTTCTCCTAAAAGTTGATACCAGAAGTTCTAATCCCTATGATCATGAATTGATCATGTATCTTTAATGGATTATGTCTTACAAAGGATCAGTGTGACACTCGAGTGCCATGCATGATCATCATGTTGTCTTTATCCTCTAGTAGCGAGCCTGCACAAAAATCTAGGCATTTGTAATTTCAACCCTAAATTGTAATTATTACACCTTTATTCTAAGAATTAATGCATTATAACAGGTAATTAATGAAGGTGGTGAACTACTCCCATGTATTTGGAACCACCTTAAGCATTCAATTGCTTTTGTAACACTCTACTTCATGTCATGTTGAAAATTTGCAAAGGACATTGAAAGAATGAGATAATAGTGGCATGCAAGGAGAGGTAAATTTTTGAGAAAATGAAAACACAACTACCAAGGGTTTTGGAGTTTCATTCTATGAATATTATCCTTATGAACCAAAACCTTGTATGTTTTGAATAACTAATTTTTTGTTAATTATTTTCATACCTGAAAATCTCAAAAAGATGGAATTTCCCTTTAGAAATTGAAATGTTGTTCATTCTCTGATTTGAATTTATCCAAAGGGTGAATTGAAAGTTTTATAAATCATAAGAAATTTGGTTTAAATTTAACCCTAACTCGCACACAAGACACAATTTGAAAAATGTAGAACACACTAGCGAAAATGAGTACTTCTGACACAAGGGTAGAAGATGAATTTAAATATTGAAATTTGCAAGCCATACCAATCAATGTGGTAGTTATAGACACTCATATGGGATGGACTTCTAACGTTGAAATTTGCACTCAGGTATGACAGCAAAATTCTTCTTAGTGTATAAAAAATATTATAGCAAATGGATTGTTTTTAGGAGGGTTTCCGCTAGCAATGGAGGCCCCTAAATTGGTTATGCAATTCATGAATTATTATAACCTAGATAAAAGAGTTGTTGAAAAATAGGGGAGAATGCATGAAAACCTCTCACATAAGGGAATTACATACACATTTTGGCTTCCTTCCTTTACCCAGATGTATAATGTTGACATGAAGGCAAAGGCCAAAACATATCAGAGTGTTGAAGCCCATAATAGAGAAATTGTGAGTATCTAATGGTGCCAAGAGCCAATTACACAATAGACCAAAGTAATTCAAGGTCTATGTTCAACCAAGAGATTCGAGATATTATAACTATGCTGAGCAGGATGGCTAGTTTATGAGATGCTAGTAAATTCAAACCCTGGATGTTTGTAATAATATCCAGACTGATGGAAAATCCTATGAAAATGAATTAGGGAAAGTTTCTTAGTGACATATTACATGAATAGATAATGACATTTCCCAAGTCCAAATGTTTCTATATGTCTTCATATGTGATTTATTCATTCGCCATGAGGGAAAGCAAACAAGGGTTGAAAAAGATTGGTACTAAGGGCAGGGAAGTTGGAAACAGTTTGATATATGCTCATTTACCCCAAATCACTATCCACGGCTACAAAGAGAATTATGGGAGAGTTAATGATTTGTTCTCCATGAAGCTAGTCAGAATGATGGAAGGTGATAAAACCAAAAGATTGTCCTTGGAGGCACAAAGTGTTATCAGACCAATGGGAGGCTGGTATATTCAATTCCCCACTTACTCCTACATTAGGATCAAAGGGTTTGATGGACATCCTTTCATGCTACCTAGGTATCCAACAGACAAAATTATTTTATTAGAATTGGTGAGATAGTTGAAACTATCTCAGGCTCTTTATAGTCATGCTCATAAGAAGGCCTCTTTCAAATTCCCTATTGTGATAGGAAATTATAAGTGCAAGGCAATCAGAGTGTCTAACTTGTGTGAAGAAGAATTGAGAACATATAATTTTGAGAATTTTCCACTTCAAAAAACATATTATGACCGTGAGGGGAATATTGCCAAGAATATAGCTGGTTGCTATGCTCATGTCCAACACCTAGAAGATTATTTGCTTAATTGTGAAGATGAGCACAGAGTAAGAATAAGAAAGTATCAAATATTGTCTTTAAAATCTACTTGGATTCTCATGCTCCATGATATCCTAGATCAGTTGGAAGAGGATGATGGACAAGTGTTGAACAAAGCCTATAATGAAGATAGAGTGTATGATGAACCCATCTCAAATCTAGATTATGAAGGTGAAGAAATGACATCAATTGATGAGTTCTACAGACCTATTCTATTATACACTCAACATTGGATAATAGACCCAAAACCAAAGGTTAAACTAGTTATTGAAGAAGAAGGATTAACAGAAAATGTTGGCACATAGACTAGGTCTGCATCTCAAAGGGCTGCAACACTATCCACTTCTCCTCCTTTTGTTAACAGGATAGTATGAAACAAGCATTGGGAGGAACTCTTGCAGTTGTAGAGGATATTTCTAAGGCAGATGAAGCTAGAATTAAAGAAAAAATGGATAAATGGGGTGCCATGTGGGAGAAAGTAAAAGAAAAGAAATGTAAAGATAAACCCGTGGTACAACCAATGATAGAAGATATTTTAAAAATAGGGTCCACTCCTATAAATGTTGAAGAAGAAGAATTTATACAAGGAACACTCACTTCAGAAGTAGGGAATCCTAATATCCTTGAGATGGAAACATTGGAGACTATAGAGTAGGATCCTATTGATGAAATCATTATTGAAGAAACTTTTGATTCCCAACCTTCACTTGGGAATGTTCCAAATGATAATGAGCAAGGTGATGAAGTTAGAAATGAGGAAAAACCCAGTGTAGTAGAGAATGAAGAAAGTAACATCCAAGAAACTGAAGTTGAACATCTGGATAGATAGGAAAGTGTAAGTCTCCAAAAAAAGGAGATAGTGCCAAATCCTGGTAATCTTGAATCTATGTTAGAAATTATTGAGGAAATTCCTATTTTAGAGGACATGAGAGATATGACTGAAGAAGTAAGAAAGGAGGTTCCTAAATCAAGTAGAAACTAGGAACAAAGTAATGTTGCAGAGGTAGAGCATGATGAAGATGCATCTAATTGGTTGATCATGGAATTAGCTTCCCCAATGGAAGTAGAAGTATTGCCTCTAGATCTCAATAGTTTTATACAAGAAGTAGATACTTCTAAACCTTGGTGAAGAGCTAGAGCAAAACATGTCACACAGAGAAATGTAGATGGTGACAGAACCATCCATATACCTACTCCCACAGCTAAAAAAAATAGACATGAAATAATGCCTAAGGAGTATAATATAACAAGTATTACTCTTGCGTACTCATCTTGGAGGGAAGAGTTGGAGGAGATAAAGGTGAACCTGAATGCCACTATTGCCAGAGTACAAAAGTATAAAAAGAAGAAAAGAGAATTGAAAGAATGGGTTTCTACTTTAGAACATTTTATAAAATCCCTAACCCTATCTAGTCAAGCACAAGTTAAATTTCCCCAACATCTAGTATTAATGTCACAAGAACAGGTGGATGAAATTGCAATAGTTCACCACAAAATGAATGTATTTGAAGAATGGATTGAGTACTAGGTGAGATAGGGAGAATAATTTATTTTAGATGCAATAGGGAAGTATAAGGAAGCATACCGCAGGTCAAAAAAATCCAAAAGATTTGAAAACAAATGTAGACTTCACCAGGACCAAGTTAATGATGAAAGGAAAAATATTGAATTTCTCATGCAAATGGATGTTCAAGAATTAATACAAGGAAATATAATTTCAAAGCAAGAAATTTAATTTCTTGAAAAGTGGAAAAAATAGTTGAAATGGGACTTAGGTGACATGCTGATGCAATACATTGAAGGATTTGAAAAAGTCACTGTGGAATGTAGAAAATTGCTTGATCTTCATTCAAATATTATCATTTCAAGGTTGTGATCTCCAAATTCTAGGATAGGATGGTAAAGAATATAAAGCCTTCAAAGAATGGATTAAGAGAATAAATAGAGACCCTATTCATCTACTCACTCAGGAGGTCATTGACAAGATTATATAGTGCAAGAACACTATATCTAGATATGAGAAAGACAAAGAGTAGAGGAATAGTATTATACTCCATGTATCTGAAGAATACAGTAGACTCAAGCTCACATGGAAGGTGGTGCAATGAATTTCAAAAGGAAATATGCATCAATCATTGAATTCTTTCTAAGAATATTAGTTAAATAAAGGTGAAGAAAAGATCCCAGAGCTTGAACCCTGAATGATGAAAGAAAGAACTGAATACCAGATACCAGAGCAGTTATAAAGATACTTGTTCAAGTTTTGAGTTTTGCAGGTTGTTCCCGGTCTTGGTAGAAGTTCCCTGTCTGGTATTTTGAAGATATTTTATAACATTGATTTATGCAAAGTCAAGCGAGTTGGAGTACGAAGTGAAAAGTGTTGCTGCAAACAAAGTCAAAGCTTTGACATCATCTAGAATATTCTAGTGATAGTTGGCATGTGCCACGTGCTACATTTTAATTTGTTATTTCTAATTCTCTAGACAGACTTTAAGTTTGAACTCTTGAGGCCTTGCTCCTATAAAAGGTCATTTATTGCTTTATTTTCATTTTAAGTTCAGAATTTGTGGATGTCGGAAGAGCTAAAACTTCTTTGAGTTTTGTTCTTTTTTCCTATTTTCTGAATCATTTCAGCATAAAAATTTGTATGCACATAGACATTGATTAATATCAGAGCCAATTAGGAAGCTACCTATCTCATGAATTTTTTGTAACTAGTTTTGTTAGTTCTACCAAACAAGATTGTATGCTGTGTCGTTTAAGGTTGCATGCAGAACCTACTCAATGTCCAAAATAAAACCCCTCTCTTTAAAAGTTCGCACCATTTTATATGTAGTTGTGAAGCAATCTGGTGAAGTATAAAGTGGTTTCTTCTATTTTAGATAATTCTTTGGGGAATGCATGGAGTATAACTAGGAGAAAATTTTAATTTTTAGTATTTTTATGCTTTATTTTAGAATAGATGCTTAAATTCCTTGAAAATGTTCCAGCAAATAAATGGATGGATGGAAATTTGTTGAAAATATTTCATTTCCTATGAAATTGTTGAATGCTTAATGCTAAATCTACTTAAGTGATAGCAATGGAATTGTTGATGTTCATGAAATAGTATTTCAAATCTTTTGATTTCATGATGTTCTTTCTATGAATGAATTGGAAATCTTTTGTAAAATGCCTATGATCCTTAACGAAATCAAAGGTAACCATATTCCCTTTGAGATTAACAAAAATATCACATTATACCCGAGAGTGAACCTAGTACAATGAAGACCTAATTATTGGAGACTTCAGATTGAATTGAAGCCAATCTTTTCCTGTTAAAGTAGAATCCTCTTTTAGATTGTCTTTGTTCCATATCTTTCAAGAAGGATAGGCTCTTTTTGGTTTATCTGTGAAGAATTTATTCACCCTATTGCTGCAAGTAAAATAGTCATCAATAGGAACTAGTGCTAGAAGGAGGGCCTATTGTTGTCTTTTGGCTTTGTTAAGTTTTAAACTAGATCTTCGTAGAGTCACTAGATCCTAATCTCATGACCCTCATGTGACTTTATTCAAGCTTAGTGGTTGAACACCATCCAGACATCAAAAGTCTGGAAGTGTAAGTGTGAGTCTGCAAAATCCAATTGTTGTACCACTGCCCTCCGTAGTGATGGCATTCTTTAATGTATAGTCACCAATTCAATTTTTTGTGATTTATCAAAAAATCCTGATAAGTTATGTCCTAAATATTATCTTCATAAAGATGTTGAAGAACATATTGGTATCTTTAAAGATAAGTGCTTTAGAGCGAGGATTCAACACAAAAATTTCATATGTAGGTTGTTCCCATACACCTTAAGTGATGAAGTTTACCAGTCATATATCAACATACCTCGCAATTCTATCAGATCATGGCAGTATATGGAAAATTAATTCTTAGACAGATTTAGAACACCTACTAACCTTGCCTTCTTATATCATCAATTTTCTCAAATCAAGAGATTTGAAGGAGAACCTATAATTGATTTTAAAGACAGATTTCAAAAGGCTTATTCTAGGTTGCAAGCACCTTACGTAGTGGATAGTTTGTCTACTATCATCATTTATTATACATTCGTAGATCCTTTAACTGCTATGTTTGTGAAGCGAAAGGAAAATCCTCCTACTACTTTACCTAAAGCCTATGCTGAAGCTGTGAGTGTGAATTTGGAAATGAAACACATCAGAAATGGATCATCTGCTAATGGCAGAAATGGATTGAATAATTACCCTACCTAAAATGTAAATGGAATCCCTCTAAGTCATCTTATAGCTCCTAATGTTTATCCTTCAATGGTCTAGAATGGGACATTTCCGCATAATACTTTCTTTCAACCAAGAAATAGTCAAGCTTTAGTCCCTCACCCTAGTCGAACTATCACAGAGCTACATCCTAATAGAAATTCCCTTTTTCTCACAAACTCAGGAAAATCAAAATATCAAGATTTTAGAGGAAAAGGAAGACATGAATGAAATTACAACTCAACTCAAAATATTAACCACAGAGGTTACTCAATTAAGAAATCAAAGCTTTTATGCTCAAAATAACAACCAAAATTTGCAAAATCAGATGTATAACACTCCTAGATCACCTAGACCTTGGAATACATGACCTAATAATGGAGGAATGTCAACACCTTTAGATAAAATTGATCATATTGATGAAAGTTCCATGTCAAAAGTGAATTTAGCCGATCTCGCTATGAATAATTGGTGTAGGATTCATAATACAAATGCTCATGCTGAAGTAGATTGTTCATAGTTCAAAATTGCTGCAGACATTTTTCTAGCTGCTACACACTATAATGAACAGTGTGACTCTCATCCTTGAAAGGGAAATGAGTTAGTCCCGGTAGGATATGACTCTGCTTTAGTCCTTGAAAGTTATGAATGAGTAAAACTACCTACTATTGTCACAAGTTACACCTATGAATATGAGGGAGATAATTCAACTATGACATTAGAAACATATACTTTTCCCTATCAAGATGAAGATGAACCTTAGGAAGAAATTGATGAAATTCATACTTTTCAATAGTATCAGAAAGGACATAATTATAACTTGAGAAGTAACACCAATAGTGGAAGTAAGTTCAATGGGCCATTAACAATTTTGATCCCACCTAATAATTTAAATACTCCACCTAATGATCAATCGGACAATAACCCAGGGTTACCCAAGGTGACCTCTCATTACAATTCATTAAATGCTTCAAGAAGTGAAAAGGTAGATTCCACTGTCTAGAAAAAATTGACTACCTATTTAGCAGAAGAAATAAAAAGGGTAAAGATCAACCTTTATTTATCTGAATTTCTCAAAACACCTATGATCAAGAAAGCTTTCTTAAACACTCTAGAAGATCTTCCAAAAGAAGGCAAGTTTATAGAAACTCAGGTTAAAGATAATCAAGCCAAGAAAAATGATAAGAAAATTGTTCCTATAGAAGATATGCAAGTGGCCTTTTACAAAGTAAAATTGGAGTCTCCACCATTCCTACTTACTTTGAGATTAATTTGGTAAAAATATTCATAATTGTTTAGTAGATTCTAGAGCATCTACTAATGTGATTCCTTTGTCTATATGTCAGACACTAGGATTAACTCTGGAAAGTTCTTTAAAGTTCACTCAACTTGATAAAATGAAAGTAAATGTAGTTGGAGAGTGGACTAATATTCACATGCAATTAGCATTGGACTATAGAATTCAATATTATATAGACATTCAAGTTGTTGAGATCCCTGATACTTATGGTATGTTATTGAGTAGAGATTGGTCAAAAACATTGAATGGATATATGGCTACTGATTTCTCACATATGTGGTTACCATGGAAAGGAGTTCCTAATCAAATTAGAATTGAAAGAGAACCAAAAATGAAATACATGATCACAAATTATAATTAGAAAAATGAAGTTCTATATATTGATGTAGAACTTGGAGTTTACAAAATTTGAAGTTCAAGAGTCAAAATAGAGGAAGTATTTACATGTGATTCTAGAAATCCTAATCAATTAACTCCTAGAATAGATGTTTTAGTTGAATCAGATTGTGATTCTTCTAAAGAAAATGGTCTTTATAATAAATTTTGGAAGAATATTGTTACAAAAGCTTAGAGGAGTGATAAAATAAAAATCTCACTAAAAAGTTTGTTGTTGCAGTATTGGTGCATATTACATAATACTGTACACTCAAAAAATAGTTGTATGATATGTCTGGAGATAATTTGTAGAATAAAAAACTAGTACTGTCTAGAAAATGACAAGATCAAAGGGTCTGAATCAAGAATGCATAAAGATAGAACTCATGTTACACAGATAAAAAAGAATGGTTCTACAAAACCAAACAATGATAAACTACAAGCTACAAATGATCGATCCTGGATTCTTAAATTTCATGGATCCAAATCGAAACAAGGAATTGGAATCAGAGTTGAACTCATCAAACTGAAAGGTAAATATTTTCTTGTTGCATATCAATTACAATTTCAATGTACTAACAATGTGGTAGAATATGAAGCCCTTATACATGGCCTGATCCTCACAATTAAGAAGGTTAGAATCCTCAAGGTGTTCGATGATTCAAAATTAGTGGTCAGACAAGTTTGAAAGTAGTACATTTGTCATTACAAGCAATTGTCTAATTACCAAAACAAAGTATGAGATTTAATAGAAAACTTTGAAGCATTCAACATTAATCATATCCCAAGAATATTTAATCGAAGAGCCAATGCTTTGGTTATTGTTACTAGTACTCTAGAACCTCTAGATGCATCTAACTTGAAGAGATTTACAGTCAAGTTAGTGTAGTTACCCTCGATTCTCGATAAAATTACTAATTTGCAGGTGTTCGAAGATGAGCAACATATATTGGAATTCATCACTAATTCTAGCATTTTCAAAGCACAAATAATTGAAGAGATAGATTTCCCTGATGGAAAAATTCAAGATGAAGAATTAGCTCAAGCTAGAGATAATAATATTCTAAAAGGAATAATTGAGTTAGAATGATTATTTGAAATGGATCAGATAATCAAACAAAAAGACTTTCCTCAAAGCAATGGAGGGCAATCTGAATTATATAATTTTCATATTAAATAAGATCCCAAGAATGTGCTAATAGGAAAGGTGTGTATTGAGGAAGAGAAGATAAATATTGCTCAAGTGCTTAAAGACCATTAGAAGGTTATAGCTTGGACATAAAAAGATTTAAATAATTATGATACTTCCATCATTACTCATACAATACCATTAAAACCTAATGCAAAGCCTTTCCAGTAGAAACAATGGATAGCAAATGCACTCTTAGAACCATTAATTCAAAAGGAAGTCCAAAAAAATTTATCAGCTAAGATAATCTTTCCTATCAGACATTCTACTTGGGTTGCAAATATGGTTCTCGTGAGAAATAAGAATGGAGACATACCACTATTTGTAGATTTTCAAAATCTCAATAAGGCATTTAAGAAAGATAATTATCTACTACCCTCACTAGAAGAAGTGCTACAAATAGTCAATGGTTCATAGATGATGTCATTTTTGGATGGGTTCTCTAGATATAATCAAGTAATGGTAGCAAGGGAAGATCGGATGAAAACAAATTTCACCACAAAGTGGGGAACTTTTGCTTATAGAAGGATGCCATTTAGATTATAAATATCGGAGCTACATTCTAGAGAGCCATGGATCATGATTTTTGTGAGTTGATAGGAAAATGCATTATTATTTATATGGATGACCTCATAGTATTTTCAAAAGATAGAAGAGATCATGTTCGAGATCTCAGATCGATATTATAGAAGTGTGAAACTTAGGAAGTTTCGTTAAATCCTAAAAAGTGTATTTTCAGGGTAACTGAAGGTAAGATACTGGGACATATTATTTTTGAACAAGGTATTTCGATAGATCCAGATAGAGTGAGTGCACTGCTCAAACTATAGCCCCAGGAAGCAAAAAAGAATTGAAATCGTATTTTAGTAAGATTAATTATGTTTGGAAATTTATTACCAGATTCACCAAAATAGTGAAACCACTCAATGATATGTTAAAGAAATATTTGAAGATAGAGTGGATGAATGAAGCTAAGATCACCTTCAAAAATATAAAGACTACAATTATAGAAGCTCTGGTATTGGTAAGCCTAGATTACATTAAACCTTTTTTATATTTACTCTTTTTCTTTTAGTCATACTTGTGTAGCAGTACTAACACAGAAGGGTGAGAATAAAGAAGAGAAACCAATTTTTTTTATTAGTGCTCTATTCAAAGAAGTGGAGCTGAGATATACATATGTTGAAAAAAAAGCTTTTACTTTGGTCAAAGTTGTACATAAATTTAGGCACTACATCCTTAGGAGTATAGTCAAAGCTATTGTTCCAGATTTTGTAGTCAAGATGTTGTTAACATAGAGTGAGCTCAGAGAAAAAAGAGCCAAATGTGTTACCATCCTACAGGAATTTGATCTAGAAATCATACCCATGAAATTGGTACAGGGACAAGCTTTGGTTAGGTCTATTGTAGAAATAGATCCACAAATTTCAAGTCAACAATATACTTTGGATGTAAAAGATCAAGAAGACTAGTATTCAAATATATGGCATTATTTGGTCAACCATTCTTTCCTAGATCATATGCAAAGGAATCAAAGAAGAGCTCTTAAGATAAAGTTACAAAGTTATATGATTAAAGGAGGAGCTCTGTTCAAAAGAAACCATGAAGGAATTTATTTAAGATGCTTGAATAGAACAGAAGTGAACAAAGTGTTGCAAGAACTACATGATAAATTTGGAATGGCTCATGGAGCACCTTTAGCTACTGTACACCTCATTTTAAGATTCGGTTACTACTGGCCAACAATTTTCAAAGATACATACAAACATGTGAAACACTACTATGCATGTCAAATTGCATCAGACAAAGGAAGATTCAATGCTCAACCACTACAACCAGTGATGCAGATGCGTCCCTTTTCACAATGGGGACTAGATTTTATTGGAACTATTAATCCTCTATCATCCACATGCCATAGATTTATGGGTAAAAGCAAGAAGTTGGGTACACGAAGAGGGGAAGTTTTGGCCAAAAAAATCTTGTAGAAAATGCATACGCATTACTAAAAAAATGTGTATGCGTTATGCTTCGGGTACTCGAGCCTAAAAAATGCGTATGCACTAAAAAACGTGTATGTGTTATAACGTGTACGCATTATATAACACATACATGTTTTATAACATGTAAAAATTGATTATTTAAAAAAAAAACTTTTTAGAAATGGGTACCCATTTTAAAATGCGTACCCTTTTTGTAACTCAAAATGGGTATGCGTTTTAAAACGGGTACCCGTTTCTTAAATTTTTATTTTTATTTTAAATTATCAAGAAAATAAAGAACACGTGTTTTGTAACACATACGTGTTTTTTAAAAGCGCGTATGCGTTTTTAAAATTCAAAATTCCCAACCCACATGTTGCCTCGGTTTTAGGCTTGGGAAAGGCTTGGCAATCTGAGCCTTAGCCTTTGACCTGCAACTAAAAAACTAAGGTAGATTAAAGAAGAATGTCCAACTTTGGCAATATCATTGATGGACTTTTTTTCTGAATCAATCTATAAAATTAAAACTCATTAGAGAACAGAATGTCTACTTTCCAAATATATAATTTTATTAATATTGGATTATGTTTGCTATTTTTTAATTAATTTCTAAGAAAACTAGTTCTTAAACTTGAAATATCAGACTTTTTTTGTTTTTTAATAACTTTTTTTTGGTTTAGTTTTTTGTAAAAAAAATTATATGACATCAAACTTCAGACAATTCTCTACACAATGAAAAAAAAAAGATTCAAAAAATGTTTAGTTTATGTCCAATTATGCTGTCCGTACACGTCGATTTTTATAAACAACAATTAAGGCCAATAAAAATTTAACCAAAAATTACAAAAAAATTTCTAGATAAAACTTCATGTTGTTAGCTCTCTTTTCCCTAAAGTAATTAGCAAAATACTTTTATTTGGGTCAAAAAATGTTGTCCGTACATGTGCTTGGTATTGTAAAATAACCCGGACTTTTAAAAAGTGGTTTTTATATATCCCTATCAAAATTTAATTTCTATAATCTGGGTATTTGAATAATTTACATATTTGGAAACTAGATTCAAAATTCAAACTTTCATATTGCTAACTTTATTAAAGATTCATTGTGTAAGTGCCTCAAATTTTCAGTCCAAGTGTGACAAATTCTGAAAAATAGCAAAAACACTTCCACTTTTTGAGTTTTTTGTGTACCCAACTTCTTGCATCAACCCTTATACGTACTGACTACTATAGATTACTGCACTAGATGGACATAGGTGTGTCCCAACAAACAATGCACTACAAAAGTAGTAATCAAATTTTTAGAAGAGAATCTTATCACTAGGTTTGGAATACCATATGTGTTGGTATGTGATAGTGGCCCCACCATTTCTTCATCAAAATTTTCTAATTAGGCATTTGAATATGGTATAACGTTAAAATTCTCATCTAACTATTATCTGCAGGGAAATGGATTAGCTAAATCATCAAATAAAAATTTGTTGGATATAATTAAAAAATTGATCGAAAAGAATCCTAGGGAATGGAATTCTTTGCTAAAATTTTCCCTTTGGGTAGATTGCACTAGGATGAAAGCCGCGTTAGGGAATTCTCCTTATCATTTAGTTTATGGGGTAGATCCTATACTACCATTAAACTTGAAAATCCCTACTTGGCAGTTTCCATATGAGTGTATCAAATTGGATGGTCAAACTGAAGCTTGGTTATTACAATTAATGCATTTAGACGAAAAAATTACTCGAGCTATAGATCATTTTTCTTGGCATCAATCCGTGGTAAGAATATGGTTTGATAAAAGGGCTACGTTAAAGAATTTTAGAATAGCTAACTTGGTCCTATATTGGAATAAAGCCCATGAATGAAAAGGTGAACATGGTAAGTTTGATAAGTTGTGGGCAGGCCCATATCAAGTTTCTAAAATGTTGGGTGATAGTACTTGTAGATTGAAGTCTCTGACTAGTGAAGATATCCCATTTCCTATCAATGGATAGCTCCTAAAGCATTATTTCCAATCATGTAGGTAAATAGTTTTTTTGTAAATAGTTTTTTTTGTAAATAGTTTTTTTGTAAATAGTTTTTTTGTAAATAGTTTTTTGTTAATAGTTTTTTTTTAGGTTAGTTTTGCTATTGTTTTGTAAATACTTGTTTGTTGCTTTTTTTTTCTTTTTTTTTGGGTGTTGCATCATTGGATTTTATAATGGTTGGAAACTCTTGAAGGTGAACAGGTTAATAGAACATCAATTCTGGAAATTTGATCTATGTCCTGACTGGAAATAGTCCTATATTTATAAATTGTTTAAGAATTGTTTCATTCTTTACACCCTAGTTAGCATGAATCACTTAGTTGATGTTGACCTACAAATTCACACATTTAAATCATTCTACTAAAATTTGGGATAGCAGTTATTTGCATTGGCTGAAAAATCAAAATACTACCTTTGCTACCACTATAATTCCCAACCTAATAGTGGGATTCATTTCCTGCAAGTTGAAAAATGAACTATCATTGAAATATCAAAAGAGAAAAATGAGCTATCATTGCAATATCTAAAAAAAAATTTAAAAAAAAATCAACTCTTTAGGTTATCCAAAATACTCTACCAGGGCTATAGATGTTTGGCTAGTAGTAGAGCTATGTTTGGAGGTAATTACAGAGATAGCCTTGTCTAGGCTATGGATGCTTGACTGGCAGCAAGGCTCTATCTTTGGTTGGCTTAAAAGGAATTGTCATATTATGTAGGTTAATGCAAATAGTTGTTATTTCCAAGTTTACCATAGCGGAAATAACCAATTACACACACGTGAGCTCAGTAATACTTAATATTGCATGCTAGATGAAGTGATATTTGAATGTCAGAATAAGGATCCACTGATTTATAATTAGAAGATTAAAAAAAGTTGGTACACTGATGTTAGATCCATAATTGATTTTCTATTATTTTGTTTAGTTTTGTTGGTTGCTAGTTGTTGTGTGGTCACACAACACACCCCATTTTTCCCTTTGGAAAAATGTGAACTCACCCCCTTTTTTTTCTTGTTCCTCTTCACTTTCATTTATTTTGGCACTATTTCGTGTTTTGGTTGGTTGTTGGTCTCATTTTCAATTTTTCTTGGTCCTTGTTTTATTTTTTTCCTTTCCCAAATTCTACGTTTTGGTCTTTCCATGAAGTTTAATAAATTATTAGAAACCAAAATCCTAAAGTTGTGTGGCTGCATCAAAGTAAATTCTATCTTCAGTGGGTCCTAGCTCTGCCCGGTAAGTCATCCACTAGAAGTATTAATCCTGGTGATACCTTCTTTCTTTCCTTGTATCAGAGTCCAATAGTTTTTTTAATTTAGAACTCAAAAACTAGAGATTCTTTTTTTGAAATGTTGTAATCTCTCTTGAACCTAATTCCCAGTCTTTTCTTTTGCTTTGGTTTTCTCCGAGGCTCAAAGGTAAGTGTCCCAGATCCTAATATTTCTCCTAAAAGTTGATACCGGAAGTTCTAATCCTGGTGATCGTGAATTGATCACATATTTTTAATGGCTTATGTCTTAGAGAGGATCAGCATGACACTTGAGTGCCACATACGATCATCGCACTATCTTTCTCCTCTAGTAGCGAGTTTGCAGAAATATAGGCTTTCATAATTTGAACCCTAAATTATAATGATTGCACCTTTATTCTAAGAATTAATGCATTATAACAAGTAATTAATGAAGGTGGCAAACTAAGTTCCCATGTACTTGGATCCACCTTAAGCATGCAGTTTCTTTTGTAACACTCTACTTTGTGTCATGTTGAAAATTTGCATGGACATTAAAAGAACAAGATAATACTAGCGTGCAAGGAGAGGTAAATTTTGATAAATTGAGAACATGGCTACCGCATGTTTGGAGTTCCATTCTATGAATATTATCCTTATCAACCAAGTGCAACACTATTCACTTCTCCTCCTTCTGTTAACATGGATAGTATGAAAAAAGCATTGGGAGGAACTCCTATGGTTTTATAGGATATTTTTGAGGTAGATGAAGCCAAAATTAAAGAACATATGGATAGATGGGCTGCCATGTGGGAGAAAGTAAAAGAAAAGAAATGTAAAGATAAACCAATGGTACAACCAGTGATAGAAGAGATTTTAGATATAGGGTCCACTCCTATAAATGTTGAAGAAGAAGAATTTATACAAGGAACACTCACTTCAAAAGAGAAGGGGAATCCTAATATCCTTGAGATGGAGATAGGGGAGATTGCAAAGTAGGATCCTATTGATGAAATGATTATTGAAGACACTTTTGATTCCCAACCTTCACTTGGGAATGTTCCAAATGATAATGAGCAATTGCAAGTCTTCATAGAAATAGAAAAGGACCAAGTTGAAGTTGAAATTGAGAAAGGTAAAGCTACACAGGTTTCAAGTGATGAAGTTAGAAATGATGAAAAACCTAGTGTACCAGAGAATGAAGAAAGTAACATCAAGAAAATTGAAGTTGAACATCTGGATAGATAGGAAAATGTAAGTCTCCAAACAAGGAGATAGTGCCAAATCCTAGTAATCCCAAATCTATGCCCAAAGTAATTTTGCAGAGGTAGAGCATGATGAAGATGGACTTGATTGGCTGATGAGGGAATTAGCTTCCCCAATGGAAGTAGAAGTATTGCCTATAGATCTCAACAATTTTATACAAGAAGTAGATACTCCTAAATCTAGGCATAGAGCTAGAGAAAAAAATTCATATAGAGAAATGCAAATGGTGATAGAACCATCCATATAGCTACTCCTACTACTAAAAAAATAGACATGAAATAATGCCTAAGGAGTATAAGATAACAAGTATTAATCTTGGAAACTCATCTTGGAGGCAAGAGTTGGAGATAAAGGTGAACCTGGATGCCACTATTTCCAGAGTACAAAAGTATAAAAAGAAGAAAAGAGAATTGAAAGAATGGGTTGCTACTTTAGAACATTTTATAAAATCCATAACCCTATCTGGTCAAGCATAGGCTGAATTGCCCCAAAATCCAATATTAATGTCACAAGAACAGGTGGATGCAATTGCAACAGTTCACCACAAAATGAATGTATATGAAGAATGAATTGAGTACTAGGTGAGACATGGAGAATAATTTATTTCAGATGTAATAGGGAACTATAAGGAAGCATACCAGGTAGGTCAAAAAATAATAAAAGATTTGAAAATGAATACAGATTTTTCTAGGAGCAAGTTAATGATGAAAGGCAAGAAAAAATATTGAAATTCTCGTGCAAATGGATGTTCAAGAGTTAATGCAAGGAAATATAATTTCAGAGCAAGAAATTTTATTGCTTGAAAAGTGGAAAAAATAGTTGAAATGGGAAGGTGACATGCTGATGCAATGCATTGAAGGATTTGAAAAAGTCACCGTGGATTGTAGAAAAGTTCTTATAAAGATCAATACTTTATTAAAATGTTATCACGTCAAGGTTGTGATCCCCAAACGCTAGGATAGGATGGTAAAGAAGCTAAAGCCTTCCAAGAATGGATTGAGAGAATAAATGAAGACCCTTTTCAGCTACTCACTGGGGAGGTCATTGACAAGATTATATAGTGTAGGAACACTATAGCCAGATATGAGACAAAAAAAGTGCTGAGGAATAGTATTGTACTCTAGGTATCTGAAGAATACACTAGACTTAAACTCACATGGAAGGTGGTCCAAGGGATTTCAAAAGGACATATGCATCAAGCGTTGAATGCTTTCTAAGAATATCAGTTAAAAAAAGGTGAAGAAAAGATCCTGGAGCATGAGCCCTAAATGATGAAAGAAAGAACTGAATACTAGATACTGGAGGAGTTATAAAGATATTTGTTCAAGTTTTGAGTTTTGTAGGTTGTTCCTGGTCCCGGTATATGTTCCTTGTCTGGTATTTTGATGATTCTTGATAACCTTGATTTATGTGAAGTCAAACAAGCTAGAGTTCTAAGTGAAAAGTGTTGTTGCTGATGAAGTCAAAGCTTTGACTTCATCTGGAATATTCTTATGATAGTTGGCATGTGCCATATGATACATTTTAATTTGTTATTCCCGATTCTCTAGATAGACTTAAGTTTGAACTCTTCAAGCCTTGTATGTATAAAAGGTCATTTATTGCTTTATTTTCATTTTAAGTTCAAAATTTGTGGATGTCGAAAGAGCTAAAAATTCTTTGATTTTTGTTCTTTTTTCCTATTTTCTAAATCATTCCAGCGTAAAAATTTGTATGCGCATAGAAATTGATTAATATCATAGCCAATTAGATAGCTACCTATCTCATAAATCTTTTGTAGTTGGTTTTGTTAGTTCAGTTGAACAAGACTGTACATTGTGTTGTTTAAGGGTGCAAACTAAAACCTAAAACCCCTCTCTTTAAAAGCTCACACCATTTTATATGTAGCTGTAAACAATGATTTTTAGTAACCCTATTAGACACTTACCATTCTAGGATCTTTCACCTAAAAGAGAAGGAATAGGGTTAAAAATCTATGTAAACACTCAAATATTAATGTAAAGAGGGATGCAATCATGTCTAATTATGATGTACAAATGTAATAATCTGAAAATGGAATGATATTATGATGTAAAACCTAAGAATTATGAAGTGTTGGAAAACACATTGTGATATGTAAACATGAACTAAATGACCTAGAAATGCAAATAAAACCAAATAAAAGGTTATGAAATAGAATGTTTGCCCCTAGAGATTGAAAAGGAAAAGCCTAAAGGTCTGAAATCTTGATAGAACTGATGCAGAAGTCAACTAGGACACTTAGGCTAGTGTGGGTGACTTAGTCCCAAATTTGGAAAAATTGACCCCAAACCAATTTCTGCCAAATGGGTATCCAGATCTACAAAAATCACTGAAAATCAGGTTCAATGGGACTAAGTCACCCAAGGTGGCAACTTAGTCCACTTCTAAATCTCTAAAAAAATTGAAATGGAAACAGATGCCCTAGGTTTGCACTTCGGTTTCCTATAGGTGTTCACTTTTGAAACTCCGATTTTTGGGCCTGAAAGTGAATTTTAGGTGATATTTTGACTTGTTGAATGAAGAGAAGACTTGAGCAACCTTGCAACTTGATCTCCAATGATTTACAAGCTTCAAAAATTCCTAAATCTACAAACACACAAGAAAAGAAGGAGAAATGTTAAATGTTAGGGCATGGGGGTTTGCCTTGGTCAAACCCCTTTTAGGTAATTAAACCAAAATGGTGAAAGAATAGAATGATACATGTAATGATGGATTTGATTACCTTTCCATGATGTTTGATCTTGAATTTATGCAACAATAGTTGAATAATATGCCCTTGAAAGCCTTAGGATGCTATCTTGATTTCTTGCAATGATAAAACCCTAGCTTTCTTGACTTGAGAACATGATAATGAGTTATGGCTTAAGATGAGTTAGGAGATTGTAGGAGATAGGAGATGTAAAATGAGGTGAAAAACACTTATTTATACACACTTGCACTTTAGTAGCTCGATGATACCTCATCACAGGCCAACCTTAAGTCTTAAAGAATAAAAACCTGAAAGAAATTTGAATTAATTTTGATTTTTTTGCCAAATAGGACTACGTTTCCCCTATGGGTGACTTGGTCCACCTGAGAAATTTTGAGTGGATGTTAGATATTAAGATGCATTAAAAAAAAATTATTGGGTTCTTCTTCAACAAGACTCTTAATTAAGGCTTGTAAGTGCATAAAGGGGCCATTTAAAGCATAAGAAAGGTGAAAATATTGATGATAAGCCTAGGAAAGTGTGAAATTTTATTACAAGACTTTGCAACACTTTAAAATAGGTCTTGCAAGGTTATTTAGGTGAAATATAACATTATGGTCCTAGAAAAGTGTGAAGATATATTACAACACCTTACAACACTCTTGTAAGACATCAATAAATGTATTTTATTTTATTTACAAGAGTCCAAGACCTAGTGTGGATGTGTAAAACACCTCAACACCAAATCAAGGCCTCATTAAGTCCAATTTATCATCAATTATTCCCATATCAAGCAAAGTATACACTTTTTGGAAACACAATAGCTGTGAAGCAATATGGTGAAGTATAAAGTAGTTTTCTCTATTTTAGTTAATTCTTTGGGGCATGAACAGAGAATAACTAGGAGAAAATTTTAATTTTCAATATTTTTATGCTTTATTTCAGAATAGATGTTTAAATTCCTTGAAAATGTTCCAAAAAATAAATGTATGGATGGAAATTTGTTGAAAATATTTCATTTCCTATGAAACTGTTGAATACTTAATGTTAAATCTACTTAAGTGATAGCAAAGAAATTGTTGATGTTTGTGAAATATTATTTCAAATATTTTTATTTCATGATGTTATTTTTATGAATGAATTGGAAATCTTGTGTAAAATGCCTATGATCCTTAACGAAATCAAAGGAAACCATATTCCCTTTAAGATTAACAACAATATCACATTAAACCTGAGAGTGAACCTAGTACAATCAAGACTTGATTACTGGAGACTTGGGATTGAACTGAAGCCAATCTTTTCCTGTTAAAGTAGAATCCCCTTTTATATTACCTTTGTTCCATATCCTTCAAGAAGGATAGGCTCTTTGTGTTTTATGTGTGAAGAATTTATTTTCCCTATTGTTGCAAGTAAAATCGTCATCAACAAACATGAATGGAAAAGACTAGAGTTAGTGTTGAGGGGTCCTACTAGTCTAACAGCTGAATAACTAATGTATTCTAACAGAGCATAAACCAATAGAGGTGGAGAGAGCGGCGAATCCTTGCAGTAGCTCACCAAATCAGAGAAGATAAATACTAGCAAAGAAAAGTTTGGAGGATCATAAACCAATGGCACTAGTCTTCAAGCCTCCATTGATTGACCTCTATTGGCCCCCTCCATCTTCCTACAAATTAAATGATTTCCCTCAAATTGAAGTGCAATTATAACATATGCCTAAGACAAGCAAGACATTTAAGTATTGTATAATCAAGTACTCAGGGTTCTCAAGCATGATGTGTGTGAATGAATAAAAATGACTAGAGAGAGACCCTTTTTAAAGAATGCCAAATTGACAAGGGATGGCTAGGATTATAAGTTGAAAAAACCCTAAGATCAAAGGCTAAAATTCAATGTGATGAGTATCATTAGGGTTAGGGAAACATTGGGTCAAAATTAGGGAAATATTTTAAATGAAGGGGTTAGATTTAATTGGAG
Organism: Sequoia sempervirens; assembly: GCA_007258455.2. Taxonomy (NCBI): domain Eukaryota; kingdom Viridiplantae; phylum Streptophyta; class Pinopsida; order Cupressales; family Cupressaceae; genus Sequoia; species Sequoia sempervirens. The sequence continues at coordinate 189,761,227 of VDFB02000008.1, read as the reverse complement.
ACAAATAAATCTATGGTGGAGAATAAATGAGAGAAAAAGAGGTAGTTGGAAAATCAAATAATAATAGAAATTATTTGATTTTATGGAAAAAAGTTGACTTTTGGAATTAAATAATGGTTTAATTCATAAATGGGAATAAGACAAATGAAAATAAATAATTATTTTAATTATTTACTTGTAGGATGAAAAGTGGGTTAAATGAATAAGTTTATTTGATTGAAGGAGAAAAGGATAATAAAAAAATTAAATAATTAATGGTAATTATTTAATTTGTAGCTAGAAATGAGTAATTAAAACAAATAAGAAATTTATTTAATTATAGGAGGAGTAACGATTAATTAGTGATGTATTTAAATAAACAAATATAATTTATTTATTTAAATAATCATGGAGGAATAATTAGGAATTTTGACATTAGGACATAATTAAATAATTTAATTATGTGAGGAGGACATTTTGACATAGAAAATTGCAACTCGAGGGCCTAGGTCATTTTTATGTGTCTACATTTATTGCCACTATCACCGACAAAATTGAAATGATACAAAACATTGTAAGCGTCTTAAAAATCTTGTGCAAGACCTCATTGATTTCGGTCGCCTTTTCGTTGGAGGTGTTAGTGATCAAGGAAATAAGTTTGTTGTCCCTCCTAGCCAAAACTTGCAAATATTTACCAACCATATTCTAAAACATAGCATTTCATTTGTCAAAGATAGAAAAACTACTAAGACTAATGTAATGAATGTTGATATAGATGATGAAAACACACATACAACTCAACAAAGTCCTATGGATACTAATAAACAAGAACAAAATCCTTTCAATGGTTTGGTTGCATTGGTTGAAACTCAACATCATAAGGGCTGACCTAAAAAGCCTCTTGGCATTTCTTTCTCACAAAATGGCATACTTAAACATGCACTTGATTGTCCTCTTTACATAGCCGGTCATATCTATGATAAGCCCACTAATGGGATATTAATAGGTCCCTGTTGTGGAGAGAACATGATCACCAAGGAATTCTTACTTCTGCATGAGCTCTATCAAGATATATATGATAAATTGAAAGTATGGATCAAGACGAGCAATGGTTTTTCTTCCCCTATGATGGGATCAATCACCTTACCATTGCAAATAGGACCAAAAGTATTAGACATCTCATTTTCCATCATCCCACACTTAGACCAATTTTGTCTAAAGCTAGGTTATCCATGGCTTCGCTCCATGAATGCAATCCCTTTAGTCATACATAAATGCTTAAAGTTTCCCTTTGATAATGAAATATTCACTGTCCACCATAGTGGCTTTAACCCTTTGTCCTCCTGTGGAAACTTTTCCTTAAACTTATTTTGGCCCGAGCCTATAGAACCTATAAAACCATGAGAAGACTTCTTTTTCCTATCCTATCAAAATTTCAAGGCAAATAAAATAATAGAATTATCCTTCTGCAACATGTCTCCACCTACCATTAATCCTACCATCCTTGACGAAACCATATTTGAACCTAAAGAAATTCCAAATAACCAAGACCAGCCCAAGATAGAACCTTTACCTACCTCCTACAAAAGACCAAGAGATAGTTAAAACAACCTCGTCACACCTCCTAGAAAAAAATAGGTTTACAAAGTTAAAGAGAAAGTGGTCGAAGAACCTCCCATGGTTCCTTCCGTTCCTCCCCTTAGGGAAGAACAAAAACCTATGGTTGATCAACTTGATCCTATAAAAATGCAATATGAAAAAATAACTAAGAGAAACATAGGTACTAGAGAGAGTAGGCGGAGAAATCATGCTCTTTCTCGTAGGTTACATGAAGAATTAAACAAAGAAAATCAAAATCCAAACTTGACTAAAGCTATGAATAATGACTCTACCCCTTCCTCAAGACAAAACAATCCAATACAACAACCACAACAAGAGTTGAACTCTTCCATGGACATTGTCATTCGACCTCCTATTGCAATTAACTTGGATGATGATGAGGAAGTTGCTAAAATTGATGATTAGGTGAATAATGAATTGAATAAAAAAATTCCTCTTCCATGAGCTTAAAAAAAAAATCTCCTAAAAAGAGTGTTGAACTTGGTAATGACCCTAGTTCGGCACTTTCTATTGTCCCTTTAGCTAGTTGTTTTCCTTCATTATACAATGAACATGACTGGGATGTAGAAAACTTGCTTTAGGTTGAATTGCATGTGCCTTACTATTGTAGTTCTTTTTCTTTTGTGTTATTACATGTGTGTGATGTGATCCCCCATGATGTTCTATTTGACATTTGTTGGAAAAAGTGCCTCAAACATTATAGACTGAAACCTCCTTTTAGAGAAATGTCGATGTGACATTCTAATTGTCTGGCCGACTAGCAGTTTGTTTCATCCAATTATGAGCAGGTCGCTGTAACCCTGAAGAAGTCTTGCCGAAAGTTTTACTATGGAGTCTATCATTGTAGCAAGGTGTGTTCGTTGTGACCTCATAGCGCTTGGGAGAGCTTTGGCCGAAAGGCCATTCATTCGTTTATCGGTGTAACTCTTAGCGACTATGATCTTCGGTGAAGCTTATGGTTCTCGCTAAGATGTCTCAGTGAAATGTTATTCTCTTGCCAACAATGTATGTATTGATTTCTTCGGGATAACTCTAAGCTCTTGGAGAAAGGTCTTTGCGATAGAAGAAAGCTATGCTAACAGGGAAACACTTGGGAGTTATTGGTGTAGCACTAAGGCTTTGTTATGAAGTCTGGGTGATATACAAATGTCTTACCGACAGAGAGTCTAAGGTAGATCATTGGAGTGACTCGAAAGGCTCGATGAGAAATCCTATCAAGACTTAAATGTCTTGCCAACAACTTGTTGTGTTGGAAGCCTTCGGTATAACTTAAAGCAATCGGTAAGTTCTCTCGGTGATGGACAAATGTTTTGGTGACAGGTGAACACTTCGGAGTAACATATGAAGATTGGTATGAACTCTTGGTGATAGATGTGAGTCTTGCTGACTTTCATTTGGTGCTCGGTAGATATGGAAACTTTGGTGTAACCTTAGTGATTCGCTATGACCTTCTGGAAAAGGTGATAAGTCAGGATGATTGCTTGGTGACTCGGTGAAACTCTTGTAACTTGATAGAACATCCTAGCGACTATGATAACTCTTGGCGACTATGATATGAGTTCAATGTGGCATCGGCGAGAAACCGTTAGTGTCTCACCGAGATGCTAATGCAATACAAATTTTGTTGACCATGTATGACTTCTGATGTGGCATCACGTGGACGAATCAAAAGAGCTGAATTTGAACCGTTGGGAGTTTGTTCGTTGCGATGGTTCTGAGAGGTAGCTTGACAGTCAGGGAATGCCATGGATATGGTTGGAAGTTGCAGATGCTTAGAGGTTGGATTATTGGATTGTAGTTCGATCAACAGTGAAGTGTGAAGAATTCAAACTATATCAGAAAAGGATTAAAAATCTGTAAAGGTTGTAACCTGGAAGTTTTTCTATTCGAAGAATGTACATGATGAATGCTATTGTTTAATGACACCAGAAAGATAAGTCTAGAATTGTATGTAACTTTGATTACTGTAATACAAAGTGATTTCTCTTGGTGTGGTGGGTTTTTCTCCTGTAAGGGTTTTCCCACATATATCTGGTGTTCATGTGTGTTTGTCTAAATACTCTATTTTTGTAATTTGTCTCATAGTACATCTCAATTTGACTATAATTTAAAAATTAAAAGTACTATTGCATTCTTTCCTGAGGTATTGACATTAGGAGACTTGTTTTCATCATCTAGTTTTCCTTTCAAGTGGTATCAGAGCCTGGCTAGTTGTATTATCCTTGGGGGTACATTGGGTTTTTTGTGTCAATACTGTTCAGTGGGATTTTTGTAGAGATTGTTATTTCTATTTATAGATTAAGATGTCTAGTTCATCTGGGAAGATTGAAATAAAGAAATTTAATGGTAGTAATTTTGAATTGTGGAAACTCAAGATTGAGGGTCTCTTAGTAGATCAAGATCTTTGGCTTGCTATTTCTGGAACTAAACCTACAGGCATGAAGCAAGAAGAATGGGACCTTGTAGATAGGAAAGCGAAAGGGCTGATAAGGCTCTGTTTGGCAGACTCAATTCTTCTCAATGTGCATGAAGAGAAGTCTTCTTCTCTCTTGTGGAAGAGACTAGCGTCTCTTTATCAGGGGAAATATTTGGTGAATAAGCTATTCCTGAGAAAGAAGCTTTACTCTTTGAGAATGCAGGAAAGGAGGGTCTGTAGTTGATCATTTGAATGCATTCAACATGTTGCTTGCACAATTAACATCTGTTGGTGTAAAGATTGAAGAAGAAGATTGTTGTATGCTTATGTTATGTTCTTTGCCAGACTCATGGGATCATCTAGTGATGGATATTGGGAGTACAACATCTAGTTTCAAAGTGAAAGATATTGTTGGTTCTTTGCTGTCAAAATAAATGAGAAGAAAATCTTCTGAGATGGCGAAGGAGGCTCTTGCTGTCAGAGGAAGGTCAAAGGAGAAAGGCAAGAAGAAGGACAAGAAGTCAAAATTGAAATCAGAGGGGAGATCAAAGTCTCCTGACAAGAAGTCCAAGGTGAAGTGATGGAACTGTGGGCAACCTAGTCATGTCTGAAAGGATTGTAAAGAGGAGAAAAAGAAGAAGAAAGGATCTTCCAATAATGGTTCTTCTCATAGTGATGGTGACGCCTTCATTGTAGCCTTGGCTACTCAGGCATCAGATGATGTCTAGTTGATCAATTCTGGAGCATCGTTCCACATGACATCTCATAGAGAATGGTTTACAAAGTATGAAGAATACAATGGTGGAAAGGTGTACTTGACGAGTGATTCAACCTTGGAAATTGTTGGCCATGGAAGAGTCAGAATCCAATTCCCTGATGGCAGAATAAAGGGGATCAATGATGTTATGCACATACTAGGTCTGGCTCAGAATTTACTTTCTGTCAGTAAGCTAAATGATATCGGAGTACAAGTCTTGTTCTTAGGGAGTAGCTGTAAGATGACTAGAGGTTCAATGGTGCTGGCTAGAGGTGCTCGAATTGGTACCCTGTACAAGCTAGATGCACAAGCTGTTCATTGTAACAGTGTCTCTTCGAAGTCACTAAAAGCTGCTCATGGAGGTAAAGAGGGAATTGTCCCTAATTATGTAAACTCTATGAAAGTAAAACTTCCTGCAGAAAAGACTATGCTTTGGCATCATAGGTTAGGCCACATAGGAGAAAAAGGTTTAAAAACCTTGAAGAACAAAAACCTAGTTGAGGGGCTTGAAGATTGTAATCTGGAAATTGAATTTTGTGAACACTGTATATATGGAAAGCAGCATCGTGTTTCATTTTATGACAGTCCTCATAAAACTTCTGGTTTGTTAGACTATATTCATTCAGATGTGTTTGGTCTAGTAGATGTTCCTTCTTTGTCTAAATCAAGATACTATGTGTCGTTCATTGATGATTATTCAAGAAGAGCATTTATATATTTTTTGAAAAGTAAATCAGAAGTGTTCAGTCGATTTAAGGAGTTTAAAAATCTTGATGAAAATTAGACTGGTAAAACAATAAAATGCCTAAGGACTAATAATGGCAGTGAATTCTGTTTTGATGAATTTGAAAGATACTATAAAGACCATGGAATCAAAAGACACAAGACTACACCTTACACTCCACAGCAAAATGGAGTTGCAGAAAGGTTCAATAGGATAGTGATGGAGAGAGCACGAAGTATGCTTAGTAGTGCTGGTTTGGAGGAAAAGTTCTAGGCTGAAGCTATTGCTACTGCATGTTACTTGGTTAATCAGTCTCCAAACTCTGCTCTTGTTGACAAGACACCTATGGAATTGTGGTCTGGTAAGAAGCCCTCTCTTAGACATATTAGAGTCTTTGGCTATGAAGCATATGCACATGTGTCAGATGTAAAATGATCTAAGTTTGACAACAAGGCTGTTAAGTGTATATTTATTGGCTATAGTGCTAATATCAAAGGATACAAGCTTTGGAATCCTATTACAGAGAAAGTTGTATACAGCAGAAGTGTAATCTTCCATGAGCTGAAACCTTCCACCTTGGATCTATAGTTAGAGACAAAGTCAGAAAATAGTAAGGATGTAGCAGCAATTCTTCCTACACCAAAGAAAGAGGAGTTGAAGATTCAAAACGTACCTGAAACTGAAGAGAGCTCAAGTAGTTCTAAAAGCTCTAAAGAAGATGAACCTCAGCCTCAGCCAGTGAGGAGGTCAACCCGAGAAAGGAAACAACCAGATAGGTATGGGTTCTCATTAATTTATTCTACTTGTGCCTATGCCTTGATTTCTAGCACTGATGAGCTTAGGACTGTAAAGGAAGCAATTAAAATGTCTGATTCAGATTCTTGGTTGGAAGCCATGGAGGAAGAAATGGCGTAATTAGATAAAAATGAAACCTCGAGTCTGGTGCCATTGCCTAAAGGCAGAAAACCTATGGGCTGTAAATGGGTATTTAAGAAAAAGATTGGTCTAGATGGCAGTGTAGAAAAATACAAAGCACGACTGGTTGCAAAGGGTTATTCCCAGGTAGAGGGAATTGACTATGGAGAAATCTTTTCTCCTGTAGCAAAGCTAACATCCATTAGGTTTCTATTGTCACTTGTAGTAACTTATGACTTAGAGGTTGAACAGATCGATGTGAAGACAACATTTCTTCATGGTGATCTTGAAGATGAAATCTATATGTCCCAGCCTGAGCACTTTGTTGAGAAAGGTAAAGAAAAACTGGTATGCAAATTAAAGAAGTCTCTGTATGGGTTAAAGCAGTCACCTAGAATGTGGTACCAGAAATTTGATACCTATGTATTATCTTTAGTCTTTGTGAGATCAAAATCTGATCACTGTGTATACTATAAAGCTGAAAGTGATCAAGTGCTTGTTATTGCTCTTTATGTTGACGATATGTTCTTCATAGGAAATAGCAAGCTAATGATTTCTGATCTTAAGTCTCAGTTGTCTACTAAGTTTGAAATGAAGGATCTTGGTGCAGCAAGGTATATTTTGGGGATGGAGATAACCAGGGACAAGAAGAATAGAAAGCTTTGGCTCAGTTAGAGTAAGTATATAAAGACTGTTCTAGAGAGATTTTGTATGAATGATTGCAAACAGTTAGTCATTCCAGTCATGAAGGGAATGAAACTATCTGTTGAGGACTATCCAAAATCTCCTACTGAGATGGAGGACATGACCAGTGTGCCCTATGCTAGTGTTGTAGGCAGTCTCATGTATGCAATGGTCTATACAAGACCAGACATTTCCCAAGCAGTGGGAGTACTTAGTCAATTTATGGATAATCTAAGAAGAATACATTGGGATGCTGTGAAGAGGGTGTTTAGGTATTTGAAGGGAACTTCAGATTTTGCATTGTGTTACCATAGGAATCTGGTTGAATCACAGAGGACTCTCAGCATTCGTGGTTATGTAGACTTTGTTTGGGCAGGGGATATTGAAAGCAGAAGATCCACCAGTGGTTACGTTTTCATGTTGAATGGTGGTGCAGTGAGTTGGATGAGCAAGCAGCAGGTTGTAGTCGCTTTGTCCACTACAGAGGCTGAATACATGGCAGCTACCCATGCTTGTAAAGAAGCTATATGGTTGAAACATTTGTGTTCTAACATTGGTTTTGATGTAGGGGAAATAACAATCTTATGTGATAGTCAGAGTGCCATTTGTCTAGCAAAGAATCCAACTTTCCATGCCACGATTAAACATATTGATGTACAGTACCACTTTGACGAGATATGGTTGAGGATGGAAAGGTCAGTTTGGAAAAAGTAGATACTCTGGAGAATGTTGCAAATGCATTGACGAAGACAGTGAGCATAGACAAGTTTAGGTGGTGTGCCAGTTCAATGGGCCTTAGTGCCCATGTTTTTTAGTAAAGTAATTTTTTGCATGCTCTGGAGGTGTCTGAATGATCTTCGTCAAGTGGGAGATTGTTGGAAAAAGTGCCTCAAACATTACAGACTGAAACCTCCTTTTAGAGCAATGTCGGTGTGACATTCTAATTGTCTGGCTGACTAGCAGTTTGTTTCATCCAATTATGAGCAGGTCACTGTAACCCTGAAGAAGTCTTGCCGAAAGTTTTACTATGGAGTCTATCATTGTAGCAAGGTGTGTTCGTTGTGACCTCATAGCGCTTGGGAGAGCTTTGGCTGAAAGGCCATTCATTCGTTTATCAGCATAACTCTTAGCGGCTGTGATCTTCGGTGAAGCTTATGGTTCTCGCTAAGATGTCTTAGTGAAGTGTTATTCTTTTGCTGACAGTGTATGTATTGATGTCTTCGGGATAACTCTAAGCTCTCAGAGAATGGTCTTTGCGATAGAAGAAAGCTATTCTGATAGGGAAACACTTGGGAGTTATCGGTGTAGCACTAAGGCTTTGTTATGAAGTTTGGGCGATATACAAATGTCTTACTGACAGAGAGTCTAAGGTAGATCATCGGAGTGACTCAGTAGGCTCGGTGAGAAGTCCTATCAAGACTTAAATGTCTTGATGACAACTCGTTGTGCTGGAAGCCTTTAGTATAACTTAAAGCAATCGGTAAGTTCTCTCGACAATGGACAAATGTTTTGGCGACAGGTGAACACTTCGGAGTAACATATGAAGATCGGTATGAACTCTTGGCGATAGATGTGAGTCTTGCCGACTTTCATTTGGTGCTCGGTAGATATGGAAACTTTGGTGTAACCTTAGTGATTCGCTATGACCTTCTGGTGAAAGCGATAAGTCAGAATGATTGCTTGGTGACTCGATGAAACTCTTGTAACTCGATAGAACGTCCTGGAGACTACAATAACTCTTGGCAACTATGATATGAGTTCAATGTGGCATCGGCGAGACATCGTTAGTGTCTCACCGAGATGCCAATGCAATACGAATTTTGTTGACTGTGTATGACTTCTGATGTGGAATCACGTGGATGAATCAGAAGAGCCAAATTGGAACCGTTGGGAGTCTATTCATTGCGACGGTTCTGAGAGGCAGCTCAATAGTTAGGGAATGCCATGGATATGGTTGGAAGTTGCAGATGCTTAGAGGTTGGATTATTGGATTGTAGTTCGATCAACAGTGAAGTGTGAAGAATTCAAACTATATCAGAAAAGGATTAAAAATATGTAAAGGTTGTAACCTGGAAGTTTTTCTGTTCGAAGAATGTACATGATGAATGTTGTTGTTTAATGACACCAGAAAGATAAGTCTAGAATTGTATGTAACTTTGATTACTGTAATACAAAGTGATTTCTCTTGGTGTGGTGGGTTTTTCTCCCGTAAGGGTTTTCCCACGTATATCTGGTGTTCATGTGTGTTTGTCTAAATACTCTATTTTTGTAATTTGTCTCATAGTACATCTCAATTTGACTGTAATTGAAAAATTAAAATACTTCTGCATTATTTCCTGAGGTATTGACGTTAGGAGACTTGTTTTCCGCATCTAGTTTTCCTTTCAACATTCTCTCTCTCTTTGTGTGGAATTCCTCTATTTGTACCTTTATTCTTCTCTTTGTCATCAATCTTTTACTTTTCAATTTTTTATCTTTTCATTTGTCTTATGTTTTGCTTTTAGGGATGACGCAAGGCATCAAGACATTCATGTCTCTTCCATGCTGACCCAAAATATTTTTCCTTTATCTTTTTCTTCATTTCTTTTTCATTTTTGTTGTGTTTTCCTTTTCAGGATGACGCAAGGTGTCAAGACGTTCATGTCTCTTCCATGTTGACCCAAAAGGTTTTTCTTTGTTTTCTCTCTCTTTGTGTCATTCTTGAAGTTCTATGTGTATTTGGGGAATGATGACAATTGTGAACTCTCTTAAAAACATTGCAGCAAGAACATACTGACCCAAAATCCATAGATCCCTTATGTGTTTGGATTTTCATTTTGGGGGCAACCCCTCTCTTTTCCTTTTCCTTCACATGATGTGGCTTTACTTGGAAACATGTCTTGGAATAGGCCTTTCCAGGTTAGCTCTCATTTCTTCTTTGTTCGTATTTATCATTTGCTACTTTAAATTAATTGTTCACAACATGGTGTTTACCAATTTCTTTAAGGTGGGGGCATACATTGGCATTATTCTTTTACACTTTTCTTTCTCATGGTTCATGGTGTAGTCTTCTTACTTTATACTATGTATTTTTCACTTTTTGAATGACACTGGGTGTGATGTATTTCAAGAGTGTGATCTATCTTATCATATTACATTCCTCTTAGTGGTTTGATTAGACACACTACATCCCCTAATTTTTGAATCTTCTATTCTTTGATTGGTCCTCTCTTGGAGACATTAGGCACAATGTTCCCTAAGGTAAGATCTCGCATGAACTAAGCAAGACTCATTTGAGTGTTCCCTATTTTGCATTTTGCATTTGCAATTATATGGCTACCTTGCATAACACAGCTTGCATGCTTATAGATCCATCTTCTTTATTCATAAACTCCAGGCATATGAATTTTTTCTTGCCTCATGAAGCTCGAAAACCATTTTTGTGTGGCACCTTATTAAAGTTATCAGGGGGTATAACTTTGGTATGTTTTGACGGGAAGCCCAACCAAGGCATGAATTTCCCTTAGACACTCATGTGTGAGTGTTAGTGCATACCAATCGTGTGTGTATCTATCTTACCACTTTCAGATCCTCACCTAGTGGTCAGCTTAAAGTTATGTTGCCTCAGAGTGAGCTTGCATTTTCAGACAAATAGTCTAGATCTGATCCACATCGTGATGAACAAATGATCAAAACTTTATCTAACTCTTTTATCTTTTACCTTTTCTCTTTTTTTTCATCTTTGAAAATGTATGCTTGTGCTTTTTTGTTTCTCTTTATATCATTCTCATGTATGTTCTTTTGTTCCTATGCCGATTTGTCATGGGATCTTGATCTTAGGGGCTTGATCGCCTCTCTTGATTGATGTCACCCATATTACTAGCATTGGTGCACTTGGACCCCTCTTGATGCATGTTTGTCTACTTTAGTGTGAGTTCGAAGCAAGTTCATCCTCTCAATAAAGTGGGGGCTAAATTTAGTGTCGAAAAATATCATCGGGGACATTTTCATAATTGTTTGGGCCCTCCTTGTTGAATTGTGCTTAATGTTGCCTTTATTTAGTGTTGTAATGTGGTTGACACATTCAAATTAGGTCTTGAGCCCTTGTGAACTAATGAATTTAAATGGTACCTTGCTAAGGTTTAGTGAAGTGTTGTAACTCACTTTCACACTTTTCTAAGGTTTTATTAATTATCTAAACCTAATAAACCTCTTTTTAATCAAAATAAACCTTAATCATGCTTTATTTTAAAGTGTTGTAAAGTGTTGTAACACACTTTCACACTTTTCTAGGGTTGTCATTAATAATTGGGCTTTCTTATGCTTTAATTGGCCTTATTTATTGCAACCTTTCAAGGATAATCCTGACACAAATCATAAGCCAATCGTAATTTAGGTGTTTCAGGGTGAATGGCCCCAGATTTAGTGATCTGGGACTCATTCTCCACCTTGGGAAAATGAGTCCCACCTAGGTTTTTGGGTCCTGAACCTAGTTTCACACTTTTCTAATAATTTTTAAAAATTGACCCATAAATTATTCTTAATGGGACTCATTCACCACCTTGGGTGAATGAGTCTCATTTGGCCCAAAATCAAAATTAATTCAAATTTTTGGCAAGATTTAATTCTCCTAGATCTGATGTCAGCTTGTAGTGTTGTAATTTCAGGAATTCTTGCATAATTAAGTATAAATACAAGTTTCTTTCATTTATTTTTCACCTAGCAAGTTGAATGAGCATTCTAATAGCAAGTTTGATTTCACAAAAGAATTCAAGCATTCACAAGATAATTTAAGAGAATTTAAGGATAGATTATCAAGCTTTTTAGAGTACCATTCAAGCTCATCATATCAAATATTTCATGCATCATGTTTTTTTTTGAGCTAACAATTGTGATGTAGGGTTTTGTAATTAAAGCAAGCATTGCATTCAAGATCTATCACCTTTAGGAAAGAGTCAAGTTCTACATCCATTGGAGCCATCTCATACATGTTTGCAGCCTTTCATTGCTAGGGTTTGGTAAGTTACATCACATTTTGATCATTCATCATTATCCATTCATATTTCATTCTATTTCAAGGTTTGATTACCAACAAGGGGTTTGACCAAGGAAAACCCCTATCCAATAACCCAACAATTTTTTTCCCTCTCCTTTGTTTGTGATTTACAGGTCTAGGTTGTAGATTTCATAAGGAGCAAGATTAGAGAAAAGTTGTCAAAGTGCATAAAGTTGTCCTCAAGCATTGGAGAACACCTACATGTTGCAAATCAGGGTTTCAGATCTGGAAATCAATCAGGAAGGATAGAGAAAATAGAGAAGAGTAAGATTAGACATTGAAGCTTCAGAAAATACTAACTAGACTAGTTCGCCACTTTTGGTGAATGAGTCTCAGTTTTAGTCAAAATTTAGACATTTGTAGATTTAGATATCCATTCGGCATATTGTTGTTCCAACACAGAAACCCAGATTTTGGACTGATTCACCCAGCTTGGTGAATGAGTCCTAGTTGGAATTAAAGTCAAATTTTCTAGTTTTTTAGAGCTCCTTCTAGTCATTTCCAGATTCCCAGGTCCACATATTCCTTCCTATAGTTTTCTATGTTGTTTCATTTACTTTTCTAAGCCATTTTGTAGGCCATTGCATTGAATTAGGGTTTAGTGTTGCATCTTGTTACACCCAAATTATGTAATTACTATTTACTATTAATATGTAGGGTAAAATGTGAATGTAATGTGAATTCTAGAGATGAATAAATTATGCTCATACCATGTTGTCAATGTGAATGCTATCTCATTTGATGTTATTTCATTTGATGTTATCTTAGATGATGTTATTTCATGGAGAAATACTACATATATCTGAATGGATGGTTATTAAATTATCATTCTAAATTTGGAGATGTTTATGTATACTACAAATGTTATGAACAATTGGCTATCATGTGCATGTGTTAGTGGATGCAGGTATGTGTTCCATTCCTCTAGACGGAGGGGAAGTATCACTCGAGAGAAGATCTTGGTCAAGTAATTAGTAACGTAAACTATCTGAGCATACACACACCACAGTATTTTGGTTGATTCTAGACATAGAAGTAGAAATTTGGTAAGTCATCCTTAGTGTAATATGTCTACATTAGTAAGGGTCTTGATTACTACTGAATGCATGCTTGGATAATTGTTACCTGTTTGAGCTTGTGAGTCCTTCCTTATCCTTCTTTGTTTGTTTGTGTGGTTGATTGTGTATTGGGATATGTGCATACATACATAAATATGCATATGACAACATACACAAATGATGGATGTAACAGGATTTCCATACAAGTATGATGACATATGTATAGGGGTATGTGCAAGATCATGATGGGCCAAAAAGTGGTGATATGATGGGTATGTGTAGGGTATGTGGCTAACGACTTTTTTTACCCAAAATTAATGAAATGAAAAGGGTTTTTAAAGGATATTCTCATCTTTCCACCAATATAAATTATGCTTTACTCTAAATTTAAGAAATAATTATTATTCATTTTCTAGTTGATTTACGGCTAAAGTCCTGATTGATAGGCTGATTGAAAACATCTATAGCTTTCAAACAGTATTACATTTTTTGAATCTGAAACATTTGTCACATTCTATGTTTTGCATATTATAAGATTCAAAAAAAAAAAAAATCATGAAGTTTTGACCAAGTTAAGGTGGTCAGACATACGAGTTTTTATATTTTTTAAAATTTGTAATAAAAAATTCATAATTAATTATTTATTTGGAAAAAAATTACAAAAAAATATGCATCACATTAAGACATGATTCCTCTACTTATATCTATTCTTACATATTTTTGAAATAATATAGATAACTTATCCAAATTTTTACATCAAGTTGCCTAACTCTGATTTTTTTGAATTTTTTGCCACTTAAGGGCATGTTTTTTCCATGATGATCCTTTACATACCCATAGATATGTATATATGTTTATAAGCAAATGATATGTTGTCATAGTCACCTAGGTCATGATCATTTGGATATTGTATCAATCATTTGTCTATCATGATGATGGATAATATAAATATATATTAGTATATATATATATAATACACACATAAGCATAAAATGCTTGATAAAGGAGTGTGTATATGTATATATATACAGATATATAATATATATTATTATCATACAACTATTGGCTTATTCGTAAATATAAATATATACCTATATAGTGTATATATAAATATTATGTGTATGAATATATATATGTATTAATATTTACGAATATGATAAAAAGTGTAATATGTTCAAATAAAGAATGGATATACATGCTATGAGGATACGTATATATAAATATAATTTAGTGGCATATGGAATATATGAATATATATTAACATATATGTATACAAGTGTGTCGATATAAAATATATATATATATATATGCATATGTAAACATAATTTTATGTTAAGAAGTCGATAAAAAATAGCAAGCTTTTAGGCCAATCATAACATATACATGAGCCAATTTATATGCAATAAATATAAGCATGTTTGAGGCCGATTTATATGTGAAACTCGGGTTAGCTTATACCCACAAATATATGGTCAATGTAAGATGGGTATTGCACTATTTAAATAGCACTAAAATAGAGGATATGACACATGAAACCTTGCTGAGTAAATGCAAGAGGAAATGTATGATCATAGGTGTGTATAAGACATGGAAATATCTCTTAATACAAAGAAGATCGCTGCTTAGTGGTGTGTGGAATAAGGAAACATTATGAGGCCGACCTATGGGGTAGTAATGACTATGAGAATAGAGGTCAATAATAGTCATTATTGACTATGCCAAATGAAGTTCATTTAATAGCTAATGAATGTTAGTGTAAATCCATTATCATTTTGGATGACACACAATATAAGTCATTCCATTTCATTTGATATTGCTATCCATAATATGCTTGAATTGGTTGATTCCATTAGTGAGACCAAGTTATCTAACGCATTTAACTGCTCAAGTAAATTCATCCACCAAATGGATTGATGGAAACTTTCTATCACAAAATTGAAGTTGATTAATTCTTTTGGTAGTTTAAACCATGCCAAATATGAATATGGAATAATGGAAGTGGTGCCACCTGTTAGAACTATAAAAATTTGGTGCTTTTACATAAGTTTTCATTCATAAATTTCCAGTTTTGGTCCAACCATATGCATTTTTCATCTATAGTTTACCATATTGTCCCATTGAATCAATCGTGTTGTGCATTTTTCATGTCTGAGTCCATGTTGCCATAGGTTCATTCTTGTCTCCCCAACCCCTTGTGCTTTTTCTACTTCCAATAAGTATGTGTTGCCTATAAGCAAGACTTAGTATTTGTCACAGCAAATGGATTTTTCCTACAGGTACTTTTCGGCATGACATATTTTGTGTTTCGGCGACAGATAAGTTACATATTAGCATTGGTTTCATATTCGGGTGGAGGTCATGGTGAGAGGTAATTGTCTTGTCGAATGGTGCATGCTCGGGTTCTTTCGGCTAAGGGTTGGACTCGTCTTGGAAAACAGGTGTGGGCTTGGAAGGCTTTTGGTATAACAACACACTCTTTGTGACATCTCACCGAGGATTGCATATTGTAGCGACCGATGGATTTGTCGGCAAGAGAGGTCATGGGTCACGGCGACAAGTTTTGGTCATGTGGTCTTTTCGATGAAACACAAGCTATCGACATAGGGTTTCCCTGATACCTATGAGATATGGCGAAGCAAATAGAATAAAATGTGTTGTTCGGTGGGAGATTTCTTATGTCCTAGCAACTTGGATGTATTGAGTGTCTTTTAGCCTAACATGTTGATCTCGATATGTGGTCTCCCCGATCCCACAGTGTTACAGCAAAGGAACATAGGCAAATTCTATGACTTTGGTGTAACGGACATGATTGTCTTGGTGACCCGAATTTTTTTTTTTTTGCTCTCAGTGAAACTTTAAATGATCTGTGTGACATCTTACCGACCCGGATGAGTAACGGCGAATGCGATTAAAACAGGGATGCAAGTGGAGCAATAAGCGAATGACTTGCCTTCGGTAGGATGATATGTTGTGTCTTGCCAACTGCTCACTGGTGAAAACAGAATTTCAGAATGCCGAGGCTGACATGAATACACTTGAAGACCGTTGCCTGCTAGCTCGATTGGAGCCTGAATCTTGTGGACGCTGACATAATATTTTATTTTGATATTTTTCTCATGCTGGTGTATAAATAAGCATGTTGTGGTTGTTAATAAGGACCGAACATGAGATTTTTGATAGACTGCAAAATAGATATAGTAGAATAAAATTATCAAACCAGAGGCTATTGTAGCATGATTTTCACAATGGAGGTATTTATGAGATTCAGTTGATGTTGTTGTATTCTCTCTGGTGTCAATTATTTATTGAATTGAAATGAAAAATACTGTTAAGTTGTCTCCATGAATGATTTTTCTAGTTGTTTAAATTAACATAGCAAGTTTATGTTTGATTTATCAATACACATTTGTTGTATTTGTGTGATCAATCAACTGGTTCTTTCAAGGAAAGATTAAATCCTCTTATTGATCATAGTAATAAGAGAAATTTATTTTGGATTATTGAAGTAGAACTTAGTAGTTACATGGTTGCATGTTTATACAAGTTGTAAACAAAGCATATGCCAGATAATTTGTGTCTTCTCTAGAAAGTGTTTCTTATCTTGATCTCATTTGACTCGACATACCCAACAAGGCACTAGTCTCTGCACATCATCATTATAAACTCATTCTGTTACTTTTAATTGAGTATTTAGGACTTAGAGTAGAATATTGTCACTATTTTCAAATTGAATTTCATCTATTCACTCCCATGTGCCATTGTGGATAAATTGTTGTAGGAAGGAAGATCATAGGTTAAGTCTGCTTCATACGTTATAGGTACACCCGCCTAGGTCTAGCAGCACCTGAAGAGTAGAAGGTTTAATTATTTCAAACCTTGTTCTGTTACCCTAAAAGGTACCAAGAGATTGGCAACCTCTTGAGGTATCCTTGCCTGCGTTTTTGAGAGCTAACGAATTGGCGACTCTACTGGGGAAAAATCAGAATCAAAGCCTTAGTCATAGAGTCAGAAATCTTGCATAGACTCTGCTAGGAACTAGAAGTATCAAACATTTTTCTCATTTTTTGATAAAAGTGAGTGGTGACTCTGACAGAATTTTTTGTTGTTGTTCATCATGAATGGAAGATCTCAGTACAGGGGAGGTCATGTTGGAGCTCCTGCTAGTAGTAGTAAATGGATACACAAAAATGATAGGGCCGATAGGGGAAAAGGAATAAATGAGGACATGTGCATAACAAATAAAGGTAAAGCACTAGGAGCGCATGGTGAAACATATAATTGCTATGATACATGGAGAGATGATTCAAGTGCAGAGCTTTGTACTCCCGAAGATCAAAGAAATCCTTTTTCTTCTCACAATTCTCAGAAATAGGTTGAGTTTGAAGCTAGGAAACAAGCTGAGTTTGAAGCTGAACAAGAGGCTGAATGAATCAGAATTCAGAACCATGAGCTCTCATTTTCTGATGAAGCAAAAGCACTGTTGGAACAAAAAGAGAAGAGAATAAGGCAGCTAGAAGGTAAATTGTAGAAAGCTCAATTCGTTGATCAAATAGCTGGTGGCTCAAAGTATGTCCCACCTCACAAGCAGGGTGATCATGGTGTTGGGCCCTCCAATCAACAAAATTCTCCTCACCATCAGATAAGGAATCACTACAGACAACCAAATCAGCCACCTCATATTCCCAAACAACACACAAATGTGCATCCACCTCCTGGTCAGCATCACATCCCTCAACATAATGCACAATTCAATAATCCTATACATCAGTATCAGTATCCACCTATCCCTCCCCCTCACCAATGTGCAGCGATGATCAAGCAGTTTGATTTGGTAGGTTTCAATCCATGCCCTTACCCTATGGATAGTAGCTAGAGAGTTATGATTCTCAAGTTTGCAGGGAGCAATGCAATTACTGCTGAAGAACATCTAAGGAATTTCAATGTGTCCATTCAAGACAAAGGTATGCCATATAAAGATTTGCACATGAGGCTATTTATGATGTCACTTATTGAAGATGCTAGGGATTGGTTTAATAGCTTGCCAACATATTCAATTAATTCTCTACAAGCATTTCAGGAAAAATTCTTAGAACAATATGGGAATCAAAATGCTCTAGATGTAGCCCTTCATGAATTGGTGAGGATTCAGAAAAATCAAAATGATTCAATTTATGATTTCAACCGAAAGTTCAACAAGTTTCATACTAAAGTCCCTCCTGGATCAAGGTTGCCAGACTCTGCTACATTGAGTATTTATTTAAGTGCATTTGATCCCAAAATAGGGTACGAACTGAGAAATAGATTTCCAAGAGACTTGGCTGAAGCACAGAAAGTTGCATTGACAATTGAAAATAACAGTAAGGCTGCTAGTGTAACTAATAAAAGAGACAACCCGTGGCCTCCTCAAGAACATAATTATCAGTATAGACAAGATAATACATACATAAATGAGAACAGAAATGAAAGGTCAAGACTGCATGATATGCCTTACAATACAGACTAGAAAGATAGGAAACTTGTAACAGTCAGGCCAAGAAACAAAGAGACTCTTGATCCATTGAGCAAGAAAAGAACTTACATGGTGAATAATAATTATTTTTGTGAAGTTTGTAATCAGCCACATTCTCTAGACTATTGTGTTGTAGCTCAGAAGATGCAAGAAGAGGGAATGCTAATGGAGGATAATGGAGAAGATCACAAGATCTATTTGACTTCAGATACCTTTTACCATGCTAAGGAAGGATATTCATCTTTAGAGGATGAAGGCTATCAGTATGAGGTTTCTAATCAGAAGTATAATGTCCATATGGCTGAACATCAGATCTTTTATGATTCTGATGAAGACTACACAGAGCCACATCTTGCTAAAATGCCTATTCAATGCAATGTAAGGAGACTCACTAAAGATGAAATGGAGAAAATAATTGTCGCAGCAGTTGAGGATGCAAGGAGTAAATATTGGTTGAGAAATAGAAAATTGAATGAGCTAGATGGAGTTCCTGGGGGAATTTTTGTAAAAGATCAAAAGACAACACAAGAAACTGTAAAGAAGCCAGAGAACAAGCAGCATGATAAAATTGAAAAGAAGTCTAACCAAGAGCAGAAAGTTATAGAATTACACAAGGAAATGCAAAATTCTGATCAGCCTAGTAAAAAAGAAAGAGGAAAGCAAAGGAGAAGTGCTAGAACTGAAGAAGACTGTCAAGATGGAAGGCTCCTATTTTGATTTCACCTAGGCATTATCCCAGGTAAAAATGTTTGTTCCACTACTTGAATTGATGAAAATTAAGGAGTATAGAGATAGTGCTATTCAATTGATTACAAATGGGAATGAAAAGCATATGAATTCTGAAGAAGTCAATAGGCAGGAAAAGATAAATAATTCAGAAGTTTGTCTAGGTGATGTCTTAGCAACCTCCCCACAAGTGGATCCTTTCTTCACCATATTGCTAATAAATAATAAGTTGCTAAGGAATTATATGATAGATTCTGGTGCTGCTATAAACATTATGCCAGTAGGAGTAATGAAACAACTTGGCATATGGGTTGATACATGTGAAGGGAAGTGTTATGCAATGGATAATAGACATGTACCTGTGGTAGGAATTATGAGAGGAGTTGAAGTCAAATTGGCTACTTATCCACAAGTGGCTTATAATATAGACATAATAGTCATTGATACTCCTCCTCAATTTGGGATGCTTCTGTCAAGACAATGGACAGCTGCTATTGGTGGAAATGTTCAATTTGATTTATCTTATGCTACTATTCTAGTGAATGGACAAGATGTCAAATTGTATAAAGAACCAAGAATGCATCAACTTGTTGACTGTGTACCTCAAGAATAGATTAATTGTTTCTGTGATGTTGATATTGGAAGTTTTAAAGTTGAACCAGCTCAGCCAGAATTGACTAATAGTGATCCAATTGAAAAACATGTGGCTCAAAACTGTAATGAAGTCTGGAAGATGTATTTTGATGGAGCATGCAATCAAGAAGGAAATGGTGTTTGGATTGTTTTTGTTTCCCCTAAAGGTACTACTTTTAAATATTCTTTCTTGATGGCATTCGAATGTACAAACAATGTGGTAGAATATGAAGCTTTACTGACAGGTTTGAACATAGCTGTGAAACACAAGATTAAGTTGCTAACTGTCTTTGGTGATTTTGAGTTGGTTGTTTCACAAATTAAATCCAAGTATGTAGCAAAGCACAAAAGATTAAAGCAATATAGGAATGTTTCCTGGGACACAATTGAATTGTTTGATGCCTTCTCAATTGAGTGGATTGACAGGTCAAAAAATATAATGGCTGATTTCTTAGCAAATGTGGCACTCAAAAGAGATGATATTACATTGGCTGGGGTATCACAGATTGAGTTCAAGACAAGGCCTACTATTCCTGATAATGTTTATAGCTGGCAGGTCTTCAATGATGATACTGATCTTTTGAAATTCCTCAATTGTATTGATCAATATGAAGCTCAGGAAATTGATTTCAATGCTTTTGTTGAGGAAGTAGATGGCAAACAAATTGTGCTTGGCAAGGAGATCTTACAGCTCAAAACAAATAAATTTTCCAAGGGTCTAGTGGCATTGGAAAAGGTGTATGATGGAAATGATAGATCTCTAATGAAGCAAACACCAGTTAGAAAGGAAGATGTTGAAGAGATTAACTTGGGGACTGAAATAGCACCAAGAAAGGTATACATTGGAAAGAGGATCAGCCCTACAATTAGAAGAATGTTGATAGAGTTGCTGAGAAAGTACAAACATATTTTTGCTTGGTCATATGAAGATCTGAAAGCATATAGGGAGGATTTATTTCAGCATGAAATACCATTGAAGCCAAACGCCAAGCCTTTTAGACAGAAGTAGAGACCTATAAATCCAATACTAGAGCCTAAGATGCAGGAAGAATTGAAAAAGCTCAGAGATGGAGGAATTATCAAACCAATCGGACATTCAACATGGGTTTCTAATCTGGTACCTGTAAGAAAGAAGAATGGAGATATCAGATTATGTGTAGACTTTAGAAATCTGAACATGGCATCTCTCAAGGATAATTATCCTCTACCCAACATGGAAGGAATATTGCATAAGGTGACAGGCTGTGAGTTGTTATCTATGATGGATGGGTTTTCTGGATACAATCAGGTCAAAGTCAAGGAATCTGAGCAATACAAGACATCATTCACTACTCCTTGGGGAACATATGTGTACATAAGAATGTCATTTGGTCTCACTAATGCTGGAGCGACTTTCCAAAGAGCCATGGATGTTGGATTTACTGATTTGATTAATATTATCATGGTGGTGTATCAAGATGACTTGACTGCTTACTCGAAAAAGGCTAAAGATCATGTGCAACATCTTGAAAAGGTATTTATTAAAGCTCTTGAATATGGTATTAGTTTAAATCCAAAAAGGTGCCATTTTGTAGTCACAGAAGGTAAGCTCTTGGGTCATATTGTTTCAAAAGAAGGAATTAAAATAGATCCTGAGAGAGTTGAAGCTATTGATAAAATTCCTATTCCTAAAACGGACAAGGCAATACAATCTTTCTTTGGACAAATTAATTTTGTCAGAAGATTTGTTTCTAATTTTGCTGAGATCATCAAGCCCATATCTAAAATGTTGAAGGATAGAAAATGGATTGGACTGCTGAAGCTTTGGATGCTTTTATGTCTATCAAAAGGGCTATCAAAGAGGCTCTTGTTCTTAAATCCCCAGATTTTACAAAGCCTTTTCAGAGTTTTTCATTTGCCTCAATGCATACTATTGTTGTTGTCATGTTACAAAAGAATAATGATGGTTATGAACAGCCTATATCTTTCTTTAGTAAATCATTACAAGGGTCTGAATTAAAATATGACATAATGGAGAAACAAAAATTTGCATTGGTAAAGGCTGTAAAAGCATTCAAACCATATCTTGTTGGAGCAAAAATAGTTGCTCTTGTCCCTCATCCTACTGTCAAAGACATTTTAACACAATCTGAAGTTACAGGGAAAAGATGTAGATGGATCAACAAGATTCAAGAATTTGACATGGAGATACAGATTACTAAGTTGGTAAGAGGCCAAGGCTTGGCTAAGCTGATGGCAGAAACTAATATTGAGGCAAATCAGATCTGCAATGTTGAAGAAGGGGCTGCAGTTGCAAGTATTGAACATACTCCATGGTATACTCATGTTATGCATTATCTTAAATATATGAAATGTCCAGATGGAATAAGTGATAGCCAAAGGAGAACTTTGAAGTTGCAGGCATCAAAGTATGTTTTCATGGATGGAGATCTATTTTGGAAACACAGGGATGGCATATTGTTGTTATGTTTGGATGAGTCATAGGCTAAGCATGTTTTGAAGGAAATGCATGAAGGAGTTTGTGGAGGGAATTATTTAGCAAAGACAACTGCACACAAAATTCTTAGGGTTGGGTATTATTGGCCAAATTTTTTTAATGATTCCTTTACACATGTGAGAAAATGTGAGGCTTGCCAAAAAATTTCTAGAAAATTGAAGTATCAGAGTGCTTTACCACTTCGACCTTTGCAGGTTGATGCCACTTTTCATCAATGGGGAATTGATTTCATTGGAGAGATATAGGAGAAGTCAAGTGGAGGACATAGGTGGATATTAGTTGCCACTGATTATTTTACAAAATGGGTGGAGGCAATCCCAACCAAGTAGGCAACAAGTAAAGTTGTAACAAATTTCTTGATGGACAATGTTATCATCAGATTTGGTACACCATTGAGGATAATCACTGATAATGGGATGTGCTTCAGGTCAGATGAATTCAAAAGATTTTGTGATAAGTATGGCATTACTATTTCTTATGCAGCTCCTTATCATCCACAAGCCAATGGTCAAGCAGAGTCCAGCAATAAGAGTCTCTTGAAGATTATAAAGAGGATGTTGGGACAAAATAAGAGGGCTTGGGATTCAAAGTTAAAATTGGTTGTGTGGGCTGATAGGATCACTGTGAAAAAGGAAATTGGAAAATATCCATTTGAATTAGTGTATGGAGCATAGGCTAGGATGCCTCTGCAGAATTTGTTACCAGTCTACAGGTTCATCTTACAGAAAGATTTGGAAGTTCTTGAACCCATGGAAGATAGAATGGAGAAACTTGCTGAACTGGATGAAGTAAGGAGAGAGGCCCAAAGCCAAAACATGAAGTTACAAGAACAGATGAAGTATCTATTTGATAAAAAGGTGAAGGATAGAAAGTTTGAAGAAAATGATTTGGTGTTGATGTGGAATGCAAGGTGTCAGGAGAAAGGAAAGCATGGTAAATTTGAAGCTCTTTGGCTGGGACCTTTTTGTTGTTATTGAAAAAAGGGGTGAGGAATCATATTATCTATAGAACATGGCTGGTGAAGATCACAAATTGCCTGTTCATGGGAAATTCTTGAAGCTTTTCTTCTCTTGAGCAACATAGAGGATTAAGGGTTGCCAATGCATGGACAACTCTTGTGTATCCTCTTGAAAATTATTTTCCATGCACAGTAGTTTTAGGTTTGCATCCACCTCCATTTCACTCTCATTTCCCATTCACTTCCATCTTGCATTCACTTTGCATTCACTCCCACTTCGTATTCATTTCCATTACCATTCATTCCATTTCTGCTCAATGGCTCATCATTTTGTGTCTGGTCTGCTCACCTAAAGATTCTGGATCCTTGCAATGATCTTACTATCATTCATCCCCAGATGGAGCCACTGTTAGAACTATAAAAATCTGGTGCTTTTATATAAGTTTTCATTCATAAATTTCTAGTTTTGGTCTGACCATATGAATTTTTCATCTATAGTTTGCCATATTGTCGCATTGAATCAATTGTGTTGTGCATTTTTCATGTCTGAGTCCATGTCGGCATAGGTTCATTCTTGTCTCCCCAACCCATTGTGCTTTTTCTGCTTGCAATAAGTCTGTGTTGCCTATTGGCAAGACTTATTATTTGTCACAATGAATTGATTTTTCCTACAAGTGGTTTTTTGCATGACATATTTTGTGTTTTGGCGATAGATAAGTTACATATCGGCATTGGTTTCATATTCGGGTGGAGGTCATGGCGAGAGGTAATTGTCTTGTCGAATAGTGTGTGCTCGGGTTCTTTCGGCGAAGGGTTGGACTCGTCTTGGCGAACAGGTGTGGGCTTGGAAGAATTTCGGTATAACAACACACTCTATGTGACATCTCGCTGAGGATTGCATATTGTAGCGACCGATGGATTTGTTGGCAAGAGAGGTCATGGGTCACGGTGACAAGTTTTGGTCATGTGGTCTTTTCGGTGAAACACAAGCTATCGACATAGGGTTTCCTCAATACTTGTGAGCTATGGCGAAGCGGATAGAATAAAATTTGTTGTTCGGTGGGAGATTTCTTATGTCCTGGTCACTTGGATGTATTGAGTGTCTTTCGGCCTAACATGTTGATCTTGATATGTGGTCTCCCCGATCCCACAGTGTTACAGTGAAGGAACATAGGAAAATTTTGTGACTTCAGTGTAATGGACATGAATGTCTTGGCAACCCGAAATGATTTTTTTTTCTCTCGGTGAAACTTTAAATGATCTGTGTGACATCTTACCGACCCAGATGAGTTATGGCGAATGTGATTAAAATAGGGATGCAAGCGGAGTGATAAGCGAATGAATTGCCTTCGGCAGGATGATATGTTGTGTCTCACCGACTGCTCACTGGTGAAAATAGAATTTCAAAATGCTGAGGCTGACATGAATACACTTAAAGACCGTTGTCTGCTAGCTTGATTGGAGCCCGAATCTTGTGGAGGCTGACATAATATTTTATTTTGATATTTTTCTCATGCTGGTGTATAAATAAGCATGTTGTGGTTGTTAATAAGGACCGAACATGAGATTTTTGATAGACTACAAAATAGATACAGTAGAATAAAATTATCAAACCAGAGGCTATTGTTGCATGATTTTCACAATGGAGGTATTTATGAGATTTAGTTGTTGTTGCTGCATTCTCTCTGGTGTCAATTATCTATTGAATTGAAATGAAAAATATTGCTAAGTTGTCTCCATGAATGATTTTTCTGGTTGTTTAAATTAACATAGCAAGTTTATGTTTGATTTATCAATACACATTTGTTGTATTTGTGTGATCAATCAACTAGTTCTTTTAAGCAAAGATTAAATCCTCTTATTGATCACAGTAATCAGAGAAACTTATTTTTGATTATTGAAGTAGAACTTAGTAGTTACATGGTTGCATGTTTATACAAGTTGTAAACAAAGCATATGCTAGATAATTTGTGTCTTCTCCAGAAAGTGTTGCTTATCTTGATTTCATTTGACTCTGCATACCCAACAAGGCACTAGTCTCTACACCTCATCATTATAAACTCATTCTGTTACTTTTAATTGAGTATTTAGGACTTAGAGTAGAATATTGTCACTGTTTTCAAATTGAATTTCATCTTTTCACTCCCATGTTCCATTGTGGATAAATTGTTGTAGGAAGGAAGATCATAGGTTAAGTCTGCTTCATCCGTTATAGGTACACCCACCTAGGTCTAGCAGCACCTGAAGAGTAGAAGGTTTAATTATTTCAAACCTTGTTCTATTACCCTAAAATGTACCAAGAGATTGGCAACCTCTTGAGGTATCCTTGCCTACATTTTTGAGAGCTAACACCACCTTTGAGCATGAGTTGTTGTAGATGTCTTTTCTATGTGGAAATTCAAATTAAGCATATGCAAATTGAATAAGTCTTCAAATTGTTGTAACAAAACAAAGTCAACCTGTAGGTGATTAAGTTGAGTACTAGCTTAAGAATTCACCAGCTTTCTGAGATGTTTCATGTGTTGCTTTGCATGGATCTTGCTTTCCATTTACATGCCTTAAATATAGGCTTTGAGGTTGCTTGATTGCTCTATAAATAGCTGACCCATTTCATATGAGATGGACACATTATTCCATAAGATATTACATATTTTTCTATTCATAATTAGCCGATAGGCTATTATACTGGGGGAACCCCACCAGAATTTCCAGCAGTCTAACGCCGGAAATCCGATGGTGCCCGCCAGTTACACTGTGTGCAGTCCGCTAATTACTGTGCCCAATGAAAACTACGAGCCGTCATAAAATCACTAGCTGCCAAAGATATTTCTTTGTCACCTGCATTTAACTGCTTCGAAGTGCGCGCTTGAAATTGAAAGACTGTTTGTCCCGCGACGGTCGCCAAGGAAAGCCTAAGAAATCTACCATCTCTTGACATAGACGGCTAACTGAAATTTCAACAGCACCTTTGAATAATATGGAATGGATTTTTACCCTTTTATTAATTATTTTTTTAAAATTTTATTTTCTTGGCTTCCCGAAATGGGCAATGTGTTTGTGCACCCACATCAAACTTTATGATTATTATTATTTTTATATATTGTAAAAGATAATTGAAAAGACTAAATTGAGATTGTCATTAAGTATTTAAGAGTTACATTAGCAGTATAAGATATTTTAGGAAGGTTTATGATTAATATTTTTTAATATATTTTAAATGTGTTCTTTTGGGTTTTGGAAAAAGAAATAATTTATATAATAAATAAATCAAAATAAATAAAACAAATAAAAATAAATAAAATAATTTATATAATAAATAAAATAAAAATGTTTCTTTAAATAAAATAAGATAATAATTTTTTAATGAAAATAAAATTTATATAATAAATAAAATCATTTATATGATAAAAAAAAAAAAATTCTTTAAATAATAAATAAAAAACAAAAAAACAAAAATTATATAATAAATAAAATAACTATTTAACTACAAGATAACTTATATATACTATAAAAATAATTAGACGATAGGCTATTATGTGGGGGAATCCCATCGGGATCTATTACGTGGCGTATTGTACAGTCATGTTTGTCTCCATGATGTGAAAGGTAATGCAAGAAACATTCATCGAGCCTTGGAGACTTCACACGTGGGCATATGTTGGGTGCGAGGTATATAACTAAAGTTGTATAGGAAGTGTTATTTTTGGAATGAATTGGAGAGGAGGGTAAAAAAGTAGAGGGGAGGATAGAGAGAGATAGAGAGGAGGGAAAAAAAGTAGAGAGGGAAGGATAGAGAGAGAGAGAGAGGAGGGTAAAGAGACGAAGGGAGGTAGAGAGGGATAAGTGAGATAGAGATAGAGAGGGAGAGAGAGGCGGGAAATAAAGAAGTAGAGAAGGAAAGAGAGAGCCAAAGAGAGTGAGAGAGAGAGAGGGAGGGAGGGAGAGGTAGAGAGGGATAGGGGAGATATAGACAATTAGAGGGGGAAGGAGAGAGAGGTAGATAGGAATAAGTGAGAGAGGGAGAGAAGTAGAGAGGGAAGGAGAGAGTGAGAGAGAAATAGGTGGGATGGAGGGAGGCATAGGTAGAGAGGGATATGTGATATAGAGAGAAATAGAGAGGAAATGAGAGAGCAAGAGGGAGAGAGAAGGGGGAAGGGAGGGAGGAAGAGGTAGAGAGGGGTAGGTGAGATAAATCACTACTTTCTTCAAGCTTTCCACTACTTTTCACGGCCGTAAATAATGTGGGCTTAGCCTATCGGCGTAAGTATTGCACCTCATTGGGGTGCAAGTGCTAGTTCTATATTTTTCCAATCATACTTTGCTTTGCATTGAGAGAGTGAAAGGAAGTAAGTTCATATAGTTGTGAGGAGGTTATATTTTTAGAGAAAGCTATATTTTGAGGGGAGTAAGCTATAAACTTGTGAGGGAGAGTTATATTGTCATACTTGAGGAGTTGTCTATCGAGCTTGATGTTGTGGAAAAGGTTGCCTTGTTGACATTTGTTTCAATAAGCAATAAAAGGCATGGGTATCTCTTCTTCTTTTTTATTTTAATTTTGAATGATGTGTCTTAAATGCATGGTTGAGATGTATTTCCTAGTATATTCATTAGAGAAATTATATTATTTTGAAAAGGAAATTGAAGCTTTTATGTTTTTTTCATAATGTGTTTTTAAGTACTCCAAAGTAGGAGATGGTTGTTTATCATCAGTATTATATACTAGGCTTGATTGAACATGAAAGGAACATATGGTACACTTAGCTAAGTTGTTGATTTAACTAGGAAAGCTTGTGTTTACTCCTAGGATAGATAATCCAGTATGGAAGGGAGTTTGTGCACTTGTGTGTAAGAAGGTTTATTCCAAGTATATAGGTCATCTCTGGGATGATGCACTATCCATTGAAGGGAATACCTAGCTTGTGTACTTACTAGTTAAGTAGGTTTATTCCAAGTAGATTATATGGTGATAGGTTATCTGGGATGAAGGACTACCAATTGAAGGATATACCAATGCATAGCTTAAGATAGCCTTAAGTCAAATTAGCCCTGAATAGTGTATATGATAGATGATTCTCAATAGGAATAATGAATATAACTATTTGATCAAAGTAGTGTAATGTTTGACACTCCACTCTAGATTGTGTGACTATCAAGACTAACACTGTCAGTTCATCATGATCCAGTATTACATGCTAAACAATGATTGTGGGATTACAAGTTCTAGTTATGTAGGACATAACACTATGCTCAGTTGGTTGTCATTATCGGATACTCTACCAATCTCTTCATTGAAGGGAAGGGCCATCTATTGAATGATAGATGTGTGAGGGACCACATTATGAGTCCATGGTTGGTAGAAAAGCACTTGAGTGATGCTTCTCCTCCACTGTAGGTGACAAAAGAAAGAATATTTGAAAGGAAGGATCCTAGACCATCTTACAACTATTTGTTCTAAAGCTCATTGGAGCTATGTATGTAAATGTATGTATTCTTGTATTGTTGTAACTTGTGAATTTATTGTAATGAAATGAAATATTTATTGAATATGATATGGCATCTTGTTCATATATTCTCAATAAAAGAAAGAAAAAATTTATTGCAATGACTTGTTACCTAATTTACTTACTCGTATGGTGTAAATTTTAGAAATTTTTACTGCATTGAAGGGTTGGTATGTTACATGTGGTATCATAGCTACTAGGTTCAAGCACTAAAACCTATGATCTCATTAAGCAATAATGCATAAACCTTATTAGAAGATAATGGTTGAAAAGTTCTTGTGTCACAATGGCAAGAGAAAAGAACATAGGGAAGTAAAAAGGAAGAAGAGAATTACTAGAAATTTTTACAAATGTGGGACTAGTTAATATTCATCCCTAGAGTTAGGAAATCCTAAATCAACTACTTATGATATTACCTAGGATTGCAGAAGATTATGCAATTGAGATATGTAGAGAGGTTAGGAAGAATAACTCATATATACCTTTATCCTACTAGGTAGCTAAGTGACTCTAAGGGAATGAGAAGAAATGAAATAATCCCATTTATAGTAGCAACCTATAGTTGTAAAGATTCAATAATTCCTATATTTAGTGAAAACACTACAAATCTGTGTACGTAATGTCAGCATAAATTAGATCGAAGTAGAGAGTCAACAAAGGAAGCATCCAGAAGGGTTGGGGAACTCTTGACATGAATCTAATTCTTGTATAAAGGATAAGATCTTGCAAGAATAGATTTAGTACCTAGGAAAAGGGAAAAGACTAGAATGGTTAGAATGAAGTAATCAATAAAGAGGTGAACCAACAATTTTGGTTTTTCTATGTGCTTCTCTTACACTCTTAGGGTTTTTCACCTAAAAGGGGAGAGATAGAACCCAAAAATTGTGGTGGTTCACTCATACTAAGGAATGTATGATGTAATTATGACTAAATAAAATGATCTAAATGCATCTAATTGATAAAACTGATTGATTATGAATGCAAAACTAATGAAGTATACAATGTTTGAAAACACAGTGATGTTTGCAAAAGACTTAAAAGGATGAACAAAAATGCAAGTAGAACTAAACAAAAAGTTGTAACTTAGAATGTATGCACCTATAAGACTGATGAAGACTGAAAACCACTTTGAAAACCTAGAAAAGTTGACTTTTTGGCTAACTAGGACACATTCACCACCTTGGGCGAATCAGTCCCAAGTCAGGGTTTTTTGCCCAGAAACTAGTTTTTACTAAATGGGTGCTAAAATCTGCATTTAACTCTAATGGCCACCTCTGGTGGGACTCATTCTCCATCCATGGTGAATTAGTCCTTTTTTCAATTTTCTACAAATTCAAATCTCAAACCTGTACCTTATCACCTGCACAACACTTCTTGATGAGAACTCGGATCAGAATCTCAAAAAATACCTACAAAATAGCTTAAAGTTTGTTTTGTAATGGGGGATTTTCCTTGGTTAAACCCTTAATTTGGTAATCAAACCTTCAATGGATAAAAATCTGCATGAAACCCTAACCTCAAGTGTGTCAAAGACTAGGAAAATTTGCAGTATGACAAAACCTTATTCTAATGTGTTAGAATAAGATGTGAAAATGTTATTTGAATGATGCAAGACTTCAATCCTAGAAACCCTACAACATATCAAATGAATGTAAATGACATTCAAAAATAATGCAAACCTTAATCTAAAGATATAGAGGAAATGGAAGATAGAATCACTTTGAAAACAAGTCTTTAGGTGTGATTTGATGGCTGGTTGCATCTCCTCAACCTATATTTCTCCATGGTACTCCACAGGAATCCATCATCAACTCTTGGAAATGTTGGATCTTGAATTGTAAGTGAGCTTGAAGACCTGAAAAAACCTTAGTTTGTTGCCCTAAAGCTTCAACTTTGTTGTAGAAAATGCTAATGAAACTTATTGTGGGGAAGAATCTTAATACTTGAATTTTTATTTTTCCTTGTAAAAATGACTAAGAGATGTGAAAAATGACCTAAAATGTGTATTTATAGGAATCAACACCTAATTTTCCCATTATTTAGACCTAAGAGGCTGACATCCACTGAAAAATTGAATTAAATTGATTAAATTCTTGCTCAAAATCAAATTTTTCCCCAAAAGGGACTCATTCACCACCCTTGGAAAATGGGTCCCACCAAAGGGGACTCATTCACCCAAGGTGGAAAATGGGTCCCACTAGTGGTTTTTAGAGATGGGTTTTTGGGATATGAGTGAATTAAGTGTTGTTTGTTAGGAGTTAGATGATTTTTAAGTGAAACGGGTCTCTAGATCAAAAATAATGGATCTTAGGGGCCTATAAATGTTGTTTTGAAGAATGATTAATGCAAGGGTATCCAAAAGTGGGTCCAAATTAAGCGTGAAATTGTCTCTTTTCTTAAGAGTTTCCAATTTTCTATGCCACAAGTGGGCATGGTTCCACCAACCAAAATTGATGAGATTATTGGAGTTATGATGAAAATGAGAGAAAGAAACCAAACAACTTTGGTATCTCTAAAAGGTTATGAGAGAAAAAAAATTACCAAGAAGTGGGAAAAGTCACTTGAAAAGGAGAATATGAGAAAGAAACCTATAAAAATAAACCAGGTTGGCTTGGCCAAAGGTTTGGATAGTGCATAGATTCGTTGGAGTATAAGATGAACTCACCAACATATCTATGAAAATCAACATCCATTTAGAAGTTTGAAAAGGAAATGGAATACAATAAGGAACTATGTGTCAGATCAATAGAATTTGTAAGGAAAACAACATTCTAAGTTGAAAGGTACATCAACAAAACAGGCTTGTGAGCATGGATATTCCTCCACCAAAAAGGATATTGGAAGGAAAATGGGAATATTAGTGTCTCTTAACTTCTAAGTTGTTGATTATTCATTAGGTCTCCTATTGGATGATCCAAAATATTGAATCGATGGAATAGAAATCAATGATGAATCTAATTTTGGCAAAAGTATACTCAAAAGTATGCCATTGAGGCATGAAAAGGTAATAAGAAGGAATGATTAATCATTTCAAGGAAGCAAGTGTTAACTAGGAGTTCAACTATGAGATGAACAAATGTTTTGAAAACACTAAGGGGGGAAGTAAGAGAGTGGATTGACTCAGGTTATGTACCCCACCCAATGAAAAATGTAGATATGTTTTCAATTTGGAAGAACTAATGACTACTTCGTAAGTCATGATGTCAATTAAGTCATACATTTTATGACCACAAGGAGAAGGTATTGGGATTTTTGGAAAAAGATAGATGGAAAGGTCAAGGATTACAATCTACTATCATCGCATACCTTATATTTATTTATTGGAAGATCAAACAATATTAGCATTGATGCCTTAGAAAAGGATAGGAAAATAATTTTATCATGTAGGGAAGATCATTGTCTATGGGATTGGCAAGGGAAGATCTAGATTACCCATGATTGAAAGAAAATGTCTCTACACTCCTATATACCTTATATGGGAATTTAGATGATGATTTTATTTCTATATATAAGTATTAATACTACATATTATGAAATATATCCATGTCGTAAAGTGACTTGAACCTATAGCTTACTATGCTAAGAGACTTGGGGATAGTAAGGTTTAGCTATTAATCCATATAGATGGTATGAAAGATAAAATAGGATGTGACACTATGCAAACATCTTTACTTGATTAATCACTTCATCACTACCTTACTCTTGAATGAAACCCTAGGTTTAGAATAACCTAATTGGGATGAGAAGTTCATTCAAAAAAAAGGAGAGACCTTAGGTTAATTTTTAACCTATTGAGTTGGGTTATGTACTACACTACTCATTAACACCTTTAAGTTGGGAATAACTTACTTTGTTGAGTTGTACATTTGGTCTTGATTGGAACATATAGGTGTAGAAAAATCTATAACATCAGACTAGTCATTGACTGAGGACTCTAGCCTAAGATTAGGAAGGGGATATTAAGATAGAGACTTTCCCATGAGAATGTGTAAATCACTTGATCTTATGAAATTACATATGAATGGAAACATAGGTAGGATACCTAGTGAGTTAAAGTAGCTACTTGGTTAATTACTTTACACTCTTGAAAGGAAGTCATATTGTTGACTAGACTCTACTTTGATTGGATCTTATATTAAAAGGGATACACTTTCAAAGGGAAGAATCTATTGTTATGTCGTGACATCACATAATTTTCACTTAGCATCAAATGTTGGGAATTTTACTAAGTAGAGCACCAAGGTTGTTACATGTGCTCAACTAGGATATATCGAAGTTGGGACTCTCCTATATGATTAAG
>VDFB02000008.1:189704894-189727815 GCA_007258455.2 Sequoia sempervirens | reverse complement strand
GTTTTAGCAAAAATGAATGAGTTTCATTTTTTTTCTTTTAACATGTAATAACACAAGTGCGTTATAATCGCGTTATGGGCTCGTTGTGGCCGAGCCTCAAGCTCGGCACACAAAGCTATAACACGAGAGCGTTATAACGCACTCACGTTATAGTGCATTCACGTTATGACTTTTCAAAACTTTTTTTTGAAAGTGGCCACAAAGTGGCCACAAATTTGCTACCCATCTCCATGCACCCGCCCGATTATATTTTGTTATATGTTATTCCACAATTCAATTTCTATGTATTAACATCTTTACATTTTATGGTATCAGTTGAAGGTCTAGAGTGAAGAGAGGAGGAGTAGTGAGCATGGTCAAAAGACTAGAGAACCAACAGTCACTTCATCCAGCCAAATTTTGAAGGCAGCATGAGATCTATTTCCTTCCCCTAGAGGGAAATGATTGTATTAGGGTTGTTTGTTGTATGCCTATGTGGCATTTTGGAACATATGTTTTGTACAAGTGATATATACGTGACATTTTATGTCCATAATATGGCTCCTTTATACTAAGTTTGTATGGATTTTTTGGATATATTCTATATACTTTTATCAATATATATCATTGTATACCTTACAATTTTTTGATTAAAAAAATCTTATGTTGCTACTGCCATTCTTGAATGATGTTATCATGCGTATTGTGTAAATCATATGCTTGAATTTTGTAGGCATGGATTTTGTTTACATCTAATGCTTAATTAATTACTGTCGATTGCTCAATAAGCTCCATCTAAAGTGTATTGTGTAAATAAGCTCCATTCCTGGTGGTTTGTATCCTTTGGAATGCTTCAATTACTATTGCCTCACTTATTCACATGTATGCTTCACTTATTCACATGTATACTTCACGTATAGTGCCTGTATTCACGTGTATGATTCATGCTTCGAATGCATAGCAGCAAAAATCTTTTGGGGAAAAAATTAACAAACCAAAAGTATAAGAGTTTTTTAAAAAGTCAGGAAAAAATCATATTTAAAAAAACGTAAAAAATTGTAGAACAAGAGATAAAATCTATTTATTTTGAAATTGAAAGGTATTTCCATAGAATATAGAGATATAGAGAGAAAATAAAATAAAGATTTTAACTAATGAATTGTAAAAAATATTTTTTGTAGTTTATATTCATATCGTTGATTACATTTTATTGCACATCTTTCAAAGTCAAAGCATTACTTCACATTGCATAACTAATAACTAGATGCTGATAGATGACAAAATTCCAATTACAATATATTTTTTACAAAGTCAACCTAAGTAGTTATGCAATTACTTCACTTTGCATAACTAATAAGTAGGAGCAACTGCCAATTGCATTTTGTTATCATGGTATTCTATGAGGCCATATTTCTTTGACATATTTTATCAAATAGTTCACTGCCTTGTCTATGTTACCACAATTTTCATACATGTCTACCAAAGTATTTTTTCAAACAATTCATTTCCTTGTTGCTATGGCTAAAAGCATAAAACAAGTGCTTTCAAACAAGCTATGGATTCTTGGAAAAAATCTATCAAAAGAATAATTTAGCAAGCAATACTATAGACAAGGCAATGAACTGCTTGAAAAAAATGCCTGAAAGAAATGTGGTCTCATGGTGATGGAATGCCATGAGGGTATGTGTAGGATCATGATGGGCCAAAAAGTGGTGATATGATGGGTATGTGTAGGGTATGTGGCTGACAACTTTTTTTTACCCTAAATTGATGAAACGAAAAGGGTTTTTAAAGGAGATTCTCAGCTTTCCACCAATATAAATTATGCTTTACTTTGATTTTAATAAATAATTATTATTCATTTTCTATTTGAATTATGACTAAAGTCTTGATTGATAGGTTGATTGAAAAACATCTATAGCTTTCAAACGCTATCACATTTTTTGAAACATGTGTCACATTCTATGCTTTGCATACTATAGGATTAAAAAATAATAATTGAATTTCATGAAGTTTTGACCAAGTTAATATGGTCAGACATATGAGTTTTTATATTTTTTAAAAGTTGTAATAAAAAATTCATAATTAATTATTTACTTGGAAAAAAATTACAAAAAATATGCATCACATTGGGACATGAGTCCTCTACTTATATCTAAAAATATTATAAAAACTATTATCATTTTATTGTGGTTACGGTGGTCAGACAGACACCTACTTATTTTTTTCCCTGAAATTTAAGTGCTATTGCATTGAAATTTCAAATTTTCACCAAATAGATATTTTATTTTTTTAAATAAACCTAGTAGTTTAGAAACTACATTCAATTCTTACATATTTTTGAAATAATATGGATAACTTATTCAAATTTTTATGTCAAGTTTCCTAACTCTGATTTTTCTGAATTTTTCGCCACTTAAGGGGTTGTTTTTTCCATGATGATCCTGCACATACCCATGACATGCAAATTGATATGGATTTTCATGCCATTCCATCACCATGAGACCACGTTTCTTTGAGGCATTTTTTCAAACAATTCATTGCCTTATCTATGCTACCACATTTTTCATACATATTTACCAAATAATTTTATCAAAAAATTCAATTCCTTTCTAATATGGCAAAAATCCTAAAATAGGTGCTTGCAAACAAGCTATGGATGCTTGGGAAAAATCTATCAAAGCATAATAAGAAGCAATAGCATAGACAAGTGATGCAGAGACAGGAGACTTAAACCCACTCAAAGTGTCAAGTTTCCATCAAGAGGAATCTAACAAGATTAAAAGGGTCTATTGGACCAATCCAAACAACTCCCAAATTTTGAAATCAATCAGAGGTAGGATTTCCCACTTTCACCCTTACAAACCTAGTAGTAGTGCAAATCCGTTTTTAGGCACTTAACTCCACAACTTCACAAAACACTTGATTTTTTTTTTGATGATTTAGACACCCATTATAGAGTTACAAAACATATCTTAGCCCCCCATATGACTCCTTTGGAAAAAATTTGAGATACTGACTTTCTCACTGTTTTAGGCCTCCAAATAGGTCAATTTTACAAAGGACCCCCCTCTTAAACTTGTGAAAACACTCTGATAATTTAGGGAAGCAATTGGAAAGTTATCAAACCCAAAAATACCCCATTATATTTCATTTGTACGGCCACCTCCACACCAAACCCAAAAACCCTTGTTTTGTGCACTTTTGATGAGGGTTTATTGAAAATGACATTTCCGGACCCTTCCCAAACTTTCCACCTTGTCAAACACCCTTGAATTGACCCCCAAAAGCTTAAAATTTCATAACATAACTTTTCCTAACACCCCATCATTAGGTTTAGGTCTATACCCATTAAATTCATGCATTTTCCAATGGAAACAACCGTAGGAACTCACCAAAATCAAGAAGTGTACCTTCCCTACACAAAAAAAGATGCATACATGTTTATTTCACCTACCTAAGCCTATCCAATGAGTTACAGGACTATACAATGGGTGGAAGGCCTAGAAACCCATTTTGTTCCCTTTTAAAACCCCCAAAACAGGGTAAATCAATAGTCCTAGAAAAATAAAGATTTCTCCCTCAATTTGCATGATTAAGACCTCAAATTTGAAGCATTAGAGAGCCAACACATGTACCTAAAACATCTAAGAATTTTTAGAGATAATGAAGGTTGTACAGGTCCGTACCAAGCCTTCAAAGTTTAGAAAAATAGGAAAAAAGTTGCTGAGAACGTTGTATTTCATGAAAACAAAATGTGTACAATCTTCAAACTACCTTCAACAACCCTGCATGAGACATTTTTGAGGATTTTATAATGATTACATTCAAATCCAACTTCTCCCAATGTCTATAACTACCAAGTAACAACTTTTCAAAGGAGGTAGCCATTGGTTTTCAAATTTGCTGCATTTATGCAACTTACAAATTTGACATTTTCCTCCTTCGGACTCTTTATTATTTCCTAATCCACTAGACCCTCTTAAATGACTTCCTATTCTACTTACCTTGACAAAATTTGACCATCTTGAGAACTTTTAACATGATCACAAGTTATGGCAAAATTATCAAATGAAAACTCCAAATCATTTTGGAAACATGAGAATGGTCTAAGTAGACCTTATTGAAACAAAAAAGAAACTAAAACTCTCCTATCTTAACCACAATTCCATCCATGACCATTCAATACCATATCAGGAGGCTTGGTGCTCCTACACCAACAAGGCATCGAACTGTTCAAAAAAATGCCTCAAAGAAATGTGGTCTCAATGTGCTTGTCATGGCATTCCATCACCAAGAGAACACATTTCATTGAGGATTTTTTTTCAAATAGTTCACTGCCTTGTCTATGCTACCACATTTTTCATGTAGATTTCTACCAAAGCATTTTATCAATCAATTCACTGCCTTGTTGCTATGGCTAAAAGTCTAAAATAGGTGCTTTCAAACAAGCTATATGGATGTTGTTGGCATATGGCTTGGAGAGATCATTTTGGCTACTT
This sequence comes from Sequoia sempervirens, assembly GCA_007258455.2. Taxonomy (NCBI): domain Eukaryota; kingdom Viridiplantae; phylum Streptophyta; class Pinopsida; order Cupressales; family Cupressaceae; genus Sequoia; species Sequoia sempervirens. The sequence goes on along the minus strand of VDFB02000008.1, from coordinate 189,723,334 downwards.
GTGTTGTCATTGATGGCAACTTGAGTCAGCAGTATGATTTGCAGTATTAGCATTACTTCTACTGGTAGTAAGTTTGAAGAACATGACATCCTGTTGTGCAAGTGAAACTATGCATGATATTGCTCACTATACCAGATCATTATTTAGTGATGTGGACCTCCAAGAAATATTTATTAACAATTACACTATCCTCTGATGAGTTTTGTGGTATTGTATTAAGTTAGAGTTGGAGTTAAGAGATTCGGTAGCATGATTCATGGCTTATTTTCCATTGTGGTTGACATGCTTCATATGATGTTTTGTGGATCTATGTGGAATATGTGTTTTTCTATTACTTATGTTTGGGTCCCTACTAAAGTCTAGCTAACTATATCCTATTATGAGGCCGACATACTTTTGAATTTCCTGTTAGCGGGTATATAAAGAAGATCCGTAATTCATTTTGATATACATATGAGGGTGTGTGTGCGAATGTGCAAATGCACAAAAAAGGAGTATGTATGCATTTGGGGAAGATTGAAAAAGAGCAGATCATTTTTGTTATGCAATGCAGTGTAGAAGCAAAGTAGAGTAGAAGTGAGATCTGGTCAGGAGATCCAAAATTTGATCTTGACCTTCAGTGGAACTGAATCCTAGCATGTGTTGATGTTGTATTCTCAGTTCAAATCTTTTTGTAAACTTTATCATACCTATAAGGTAGTGAGCCTCTTTTCTTTGAGCAGTGAGCTCTAGGCAGTGTGCTTGAATGCAAGTTCATTCCTCTCTTTTATTTACTTTTAATAGAGTAAACATTGTGGATTGATCTCCACTATGGTTTTTCCCCTAACAGGGTTTCCACGTAAAAATATTTGGTGTTATGGTGTTCACTAATATGATTGCATGTTTTGAATATTTTCATCTGTTATGTGCTGTAAATGATAAGTGAAGTTCTATTATTGCTGTTGATAATTTTAGATTTATCTTGAAAGTAGAAATCATTGAACACTGATTCACCCCCCTTCTCAGTGTTCCTAGTGTCCAACAATTGGTATTAGAGCACTAGTTCCTCTTTAGAAGTTTAACAACTTGAGGTGATTCTTGAATCTCAATGGACGCTGGTGGTATTCAAAAATAGCTTATGGTGGCACTTGATGATCTTGATCAATCTAAAGCAGAGGTCATGGAGCTGAAAGAAAATCTTGCAGATGCTAACAAATTTATTCAATCACTAAAGGATAAGATAAATGGGTCAAGGGAATAGAGGAAAGAGTTGTGTGATTAGTTGAAGCAAAAATAAATCAAAGGTCTAGATGATGTCCATCTAAATAAAACCCTAAAAGAAATAACAAAAGAATGTGAAAAGCTAGCCAAGGACAATGAAGCCCTAAAAGTTGAGATGAAATCTACGACAATGAAGTTTATCAAAGAGATTGAACAAATAAAGAAGAATGAGGAGAATCTTTCCTAGTCTCTGAAAGATAAATATGAATAATGTTGTAGAATTAATTGTAGAACCATTTAGTTGGAGGTTGAAATGCAACAGGCCAAAAACTATGAACATGAAATTGAAAGATAGATAGTTACTCATGGAAATGAGCTTGCTACTGCAAATGAATTCAAGGAGAAATTTAGGATAAGTTCAGCAAAGCTTGATGAGATAATCAAAAGTCAGAATAATATGAATGACAAGAGAGGTCTTGGCTATGAGAAGGGCGAAAGCTCTAGATCTGAACAAAAGAACTCACAAAAGAAGAACAGAGGAAGAAGACATCCAGTAAGGAAACCAAATGCTAAAATATTTAATGGATATTGCTTTGCTTGTAATAAATTTGGTCATATGGCTTCTTAGTGTAGAAGTAGGATAAATCCTTGTACTCCATCATTCTCTGGTCAATGTTTTAAATGCAAGAAGTTTGGTCATAAGGCATTAGAATGCAGAAGCATGCTTGTCAATACAAGTAACATCAAATGCTATACTTGTGGAAGATTTGGAAATGTTGCTAATCAATGTAGGTGAGGAGGAAATCAGTGGAATAGTTGGTACAGAAAAAATCGTCCAGTATGATTCAATTGTAATAATCTTGGACACCTTGCAAAATTCTATAGGAACAAAAAATTGAATAAAAGAGGTCTGGTTTATCAAGGAAGAAATTCACAAAAAAAAAAAGGAAAAGAAAAGGAAAATGTGGAAGAAATAAGAGATCAAATGAAGAGAACATGGGTGAAGAAAAGTGAATCTGATGAAGGAAACAAGGTTGTACCGGAAGTTCCCTCCGGTAGCTCTTCCAGAAACTAATATCAAGCTAGTGGCCTAGGGGGAGCTTTTCATGAAGATCTCCTATCCCCTTGTATATAATTGGCTCCGAATTGTTGGATGCCATCAATTGTTGTGTTAGTTCATGAATGAAAAATTTAAGCAATCATATGCTAAATTGGGTGGAATGGTATAAGTCTGAAGTCAAATTCTTCACTTGTTGTCTAAGTTCGTTGAGTGACCGAAATTTTTAGGGCAATACATTTAATGCGGCATAAAGTAAGTTATAAAAAGGGGCACATGGAACCCTAATTTGTCATTGTGCATTGAAGAAGAACAATTCAAGAGCATTTTCTTCAAAATTTCAAAGGTGTGAAAGGTGATCCTTGTAGAGAATTTCCACGTATTTTTGTTGATCATTAATTTTGTATCTAATTTTGCGATTGGTAGAACTCTGTTTGAAGTGAATCATGAAGAAAATCAAAGGAACCTTAACTCTGGATGAGTATAGCAGTCAAAAGATTAAGGATGAAAGGAATTTGTTGTCACTCACCGATTTTAGGAGGCTTGAAAGATCTAAGCATAAAAGTTTTGATATATTGAACGAATATCCTCATTTCGTCAATGCAAAAGTAATTCAGTTTGTTTTGAAGAAATTGGATGGTGATATCCTCACTCTCGACAAAACTTATCAAATTAATAAGGATGTGATTATAAATTTAACGGGCTTGTGCAATGTTGGTGATTTATCGAAGAAAAAGTCAATTCTCAATGTTGAGGTCGAAGCCCTAACCAAAATAAGGGGAGATCTGAGGGCTCTATTAATTGTGATGATTAATGATCCTTTGAAAAGGTATGTGGCACATGATCCTTTGAAAAGGTATGTGGCACATGTAATCTCATACAAGATCTTCTTTAAAAAATGTGAAGGATCAACCTCAATAGGTGCTGCATATATTGCTCATAAAATGATAATTGAAAATGAAGATTTTGATCTATGCAGTTTGATAAAGGAGCAACTGATGGAAAATGTTCAATTAGCGAAGGATATTGACTACCCTTTCAGGTTTGGCACTTTGGTAATTTTCATTATGATGTATTTTTTAAAGTGTTTTCCTGCAAAAGATAATGTAGTATGTAGAGAAAATATGTTGGTTTGCAAGAAAATCTTCAATCATTATAATTCTTTTGAGAACTGTGAACAAGTGTATGAGAGCTTTTGTAGAAAGATGTTAGAAATGTTTGGGGAAGGTGTTATCCCTATCCTAGTAAAGATAACAGAAGGTGGGTCATCCTCTGACAAGGCTAAGAAAACGAAGAAGAGAGGAAGTGATATGGGTGATGTCACTCCACTAGTACCCAAGTCTACAAAGGTTGAAGAAAAGGGAAAAGGTCAGTTAGTTGTGGAAGTAGAAGATGAAGTTTCTAAAGATCATATTTAAGAAAATCAACCAAAACCAGTGGAACTGGTTGTGGAAATTGTAGAAGACAATGATGAAGAAGGTGCTCTGTTCAAGTCAAAGGTTGTGCAAATCATTCAGGATGAAGGTGGTATGCAGAAGATATCAAATATATGGTTGAATGGACCATCCTATGAGCAGGATGTCATTGAGGACACTCTAGGAAGATATTTTGTTGATAATAATATTGAGTTGGAATGTCTGCAAGATGTTCTGCAAAAAGAACTAATTGACTATGTCAAAGAAGCTATGGAATCTGTACCTCTAGACAAAAAAGAGGAGGAGATAATTTCTCATTTAAAAATGCAGTTTAGGCTATCTCTTTCCAAGTTGAAGAAGAAAATGAATGTGTTGAGACAGTGTATTGATTCAGGCAATAAGGTACTCAATTACTGTCTAAAGTGGCCTCATGTGGTAGGCAAGTACAAAGACAAGTTGCAAGAAATTAAGGATGAGATTGTCAAAATCGGTCAAGATTACTGCATGTCTTTGGATTTAGATGGAGATGTGAAGAAGAAGGTTCATGCTCTGCAGGATGAGCATACAAAGGTCCACTATGCTAGAAATACTCTTATTGATACCTTCTGGAAAGTAAAAGACCTAACTGAAGGGAGACTAGAGCAGATGGTTGAGGTGCTCAAGTCATGAGAAAAGCTAGAAGTTGCAATCATCATTCCTGAGTCGCTTGTTTAGATCATCAACAAAACCTCAGAAAATAACAACTTGATCATTACCATTGGAATTACGGTAGATTCATGGAAGAAATTCCTTCCAGAAATGAAAGCTAGGTATAAAATAATTTGTTGGTGTAATTAATTATTAATTACACTTTGCATAAGTTAACTTAGGTCTTGCATTTAATTAATTAAGTCCTAGGTTGCATAATTAGATAAATCATTTAATAATGGGGTAATTTCCCCTTCCTTGTTTGTAGGAGATAAGATTCCTTCTAGAAGATGAGTTGTCCTGCTATAACTTATCTCTATCTTTTTATCATTTCCTAGATAGGGTTCACATGTTGTCACATGTAGTGTGATTTTAACACTTGGCAACATCTTACACATTTTAGGTTTTCACTCATGCCTATATATTCAAGGCATTTTATACATTTGTAATCATCTCATATTCAATTTAGCATTCTTGCATCTTAATGATAGCATGATATTTCTGCCATTTCTCTCTTGTGAAAGTTATTTTGTCTTGCAGGTGATTTTGGGGTGTTTGAGAAGTTCACCTAAAATCCTACATGGTATCACAGCTTTAGTGCTGCAGACTTCTTCCAAGATATGAGGGATCAATTTTGGCATGAAAGTCTGCAAGTAGTTTTTTTAAAGCCATTTTTCATTTTTGCTTTAAAAATCTAGCTTCCACTCAGTTGTAGGAAAAATGATTTCTGGGTTTTGTAGCCAAGGTCAAAATCTGAACTAGGTATCTTTTAGATTTTTGATATGTTGTACTGATCTAGAGAAAATCGCTGTACAAAAATTTTCGTGCGTCATTTTTCTCCTCGCTGAAGGTTTAAAAAATTTATTTTTTCATCTTCTGCTTGCTAAATTAAAAAACGCTTTTTGGGTTTTGTTCTTAGCTTCAAATTATTTTTGGGTTTCTATTTTTGTCCACTTATTGTGAACAAATTTTTCAGAAATTGAATCAGAAGTAAACATTTTTTGCTAGAAAACCCGTTCCAGCAGGCTAAATTTAGCTTTTTTAAAAAATTCATAAGTTTTTGCCATGGTGTCGGATATTTGCACAAAAAATATCGATAGAAAGCTAGTTTCGAGCACTTCATAGTGGTACAAACTATTTTTTTAGATTTTGTCATCTACACAAATTTAAGGTTATTTTTCATCATGGAGACAGATGTGAACATTGGTTTGTGCATGCACTCTTTTTTTGTTTTCATGCACTAGGTTTGCATTTTCTCTTCATATTTTTCATTCTCTCCTTTTACAATCATTGGGTATTGTAATAAATGAAATGATATAAAGTTCCATCAAGGGGGGGTTTCTTGCATCTCATCTTCATATTGGTGACAACTCGCATGAGTTGTATCTTGATTATGTTGTTTCTTTTGGCCTCATCTTTCTCATAATGGGACACATTTTGGTTCACATCAGTTCACACTTCATATTAGGGGTCTATGGTTATTGATCTGCATTGGTTCAGATCCATCTCAGTTTGAGGGCCATGTTTTTATGGTTAATGTTCCAAAATCTTGATAGTACTCATTCCCATGGAGCAGTTTTAGTTACAACTTGGCATCGACATCGAGAGACACATTTCTTATAGATTCTATCATCATTTCATTCCCTCTTATGGGGGGGCATCTTTTTCATCTCTTGTTTTTTCATAGATTCCAAGGTTGATCTAGTATGTGAGTTTTCCAGAGTTCCTTGGCATTGAGTCTACTGTTGCATTATTATGATTATGCTTGAGTCCTTCAGTGACTCTCATATGGTTTCTTGCAAACAAAGGTATATTTCCTTGCTTGATGGATTTAGGGATTCCAATGTTACTCCATCAGAGTTCTTCCAATGATTCTTTGCAACACTTCATCTCAATGGGGAGGAGTTTTTGTTTCCATGTGGTTTTCTCTTTTACCCTATTTTCATTACATTTGTAAATGGATACCTGATCAGGCCTTTGTTTCTAAGACCCATCTCTTGCATCTTTGCATCATTTGCATAATAATTTATTTCTCCCTAAGTTGCACTTATGGGGGTGTTAGTGTAATTAATTATTAATTACACTTTGCATAAGTTAACTTAGGTCTTGCATTTAATTAATTAAGTCCTAGGTTACATAATTAGATAAATCATTTAATGGGGTAATTCCCCCTTCCTTGTTTGTAGGAGATAAGATTCCTTCTAGAAGATGAGTTTTCCTTCTAGAACTTATCTCTATCTTTTTATCATTTCTTAGATAGGGTTCACATGTTGTCACATGTAGTGTGATTTTGACACTTGGCAACATCTTACACATTTTAGGTTTTCACCCATTCCTATATATTCAAGGAATTTTATACATTTGTAATCATCTCATATTCAATTTAGCATTCTTGCATATTAATGATACCATGATATTTCTGTCATTTCTCTCTTATGGAAGTTATTTTGTCTTACAAGTGATTCTGGGGTGTTTGAGAAGTTCACCTAAACTCCTACATAATTTTTTGAACTCTTGCTACAGTTGTCAAATTTTGATCAAGTTCTTGCATCATCAGTTGGGGAAAGAATGGAGTAAAAGTAAGTGCAATGTAGAACGAATATAATAGAGCTTTGTCATTGATGTCAAAGGGGGAGAGAATGAGCGAAAAATCTCCTGAATATCCATAGGGGGAGCAATAATTTTGTTTTTGGTTTTGACACTTAGTCAATTTTAGAGAATGAGTGAAAAATCTCTCAGATATCCATCAAAGCATAATAGTAAGCAATAGCATAGACAAGGTAGCGAACAATTTGAAAAAATGCCTCAAAGAAATGGGGTCTCATGGTGATGGAATGCCATTACAAGCAAATTTCTTGGATTGTCATGGAATTCCATCACCATGAGACCACATTTCTTTGAGGAATTTTTTCAAATAGTTTACTACCTTGTCTATGCTACCACATTTTTCATACATGTCTACCAAAGCATTTTATCAAACAGTTCACCGTCTTGCTACTATGGCTAAGAGCCTACAACAAGTTCTTTTGGACAAGCGATGGATGCTTGGAAAAAATCTATCAAAGCATAATAGTAAGCAAAAGCATAGACAAGGTAGTGAACTAGTAGTATGCGATGGATGCTCCCATGTTTTACAAATGAGGAGTGAGCTCAATCTATAGGCTCCTCGAATACAATTCAATGGGAAGGATTGATTTTGAATCAACGATCGAGATTACACAATAAAACCCTAATTAGGGTTTTTCATAAATAACTACCTCTCAAACAATGAGAAAATTACATTTGGGGACACTTGTCCTTCTGCTAAGTATAAACCAACAATAAAAAGTTGTTACATTATAAAGTGTTAGGTTCATTGAACCTAGACATGCTAGCTTGGAACAATTTGATTGGTTGGAAGATAATGAGGCACCATCTAAATGTGTTGGATGTCCCCTTTGATGTTGGCCTAAGGCGGACTTCAAGATATGTTTTCCATCTCCTTTTCTCAGCTTGGGGAGGACTTTAAGTTGTCTTTGCCATGTATGCTTTGAGTTGGGCCGACTTTACGTTGTCTTTTCCATGTATGCTTTGAGTTGGGCAGAATTTACCTTCATCTTGGACAAGCATTATTCAAGGAAAGGGAGGACTTGACAACAATTTGGACATAGCTTTTCTTTCCCAAGCGAACTTTGCATCATCTTCGACATTTTCCTTGATCATGGGGATGGTGGACTTTGCTTGTGCCTTGCCAAGCTTGGACGAACTTTCTCTTGAATTAGACTTGTTGATTTTCCTTCCAAACAAAAACTGAGAGAGGTTATTATAGAGGGGTACAACACGATCCCATAGACTCAGACAAGAAGTTTCTAAGAATCATGATTCCCAAGTATCGTCATGGTGAAGTTTGCATCCATTTTACACTTCAGACTCTTAAGGGATTCAGCCAGTTGAATGTAGCTCTGAGTGATTCAGCATGTTTGGGTGTGAAAGAGGACCATGCCCTGAGAAAACATACCAACTCAGACACATTAGAATAGTTAGTTTGGTCACACAAGTTGCAAAATGAAAGTTGCACCACTTTGCAACTTTGCACTACTTGCATCTGGCAACTTTTTCCCCAAAAGAAATCTCGCCACCATAGAAAAGTGCCTTCGAGATAGCAAAAACTGAGAGAGGTTATTGTAGAGGGGCACAACATGATCCCATAGGATCTAATGAGAATTTTTTAAGCCTCACGGTGTCTGAGTAACATCATGCTGAAGTTTGCAACCATTTTGCACTTCAGACTCTTATGGGATTCAGTCAGTTGAATGTAGCTTGGAGTGATTCGGCATGTTTGGGTGTGAAATAGGACCATGCCTAGAATAAACCTACCCACTCGGATGTGTTGGAATAGTTATTTTGGTCACACGAGTTGCACAATGAAAGTTGCACTACTTGCATTTGACAACTTTTTCCCCAAGTGAGATCTCGCCTCCACAGGAAAAAACCTCTAAGATAGTGAAAAATGAGAGAGGTTATTGTAGAGGGTCACAACACGATCCTATAGCCTCTAACGAGAAGTTTCTAAGCCTCACGGTGTCTGAGTAACATCATGCTAGAGTTTGCAGCTATTTTGCACTTCAAACTCTTAAGGGATTCAGCCAGTTGAACGTAGCTCAGAGTGATTCAACATGTTTGGGTGTGAAAGATGACCATTCATAGCGTAAACATACCCACTTAGATGTGTTGGAATAGTTAGTTTAGTCACATGAGTTGTAGAATGAAAGTTGCACTACTTTGCAACTTTGTACTAGCATTTGACAAGTTTTTCCCCAAGTGAAATCTCGCCGCCACAGGAAAATGCCTCTGAGATAGAAAAAACCAAGAGATTTTATTGTAGGGGAAAACAACATGATCCAATAGGCTTAGACGAGAAGTTTTTAAGCCTCACGGTGTCTGAGTAATGTCGTGCTGAAGTTTGCAATCATTTTGCATTTTAGACTCTTAAAGGATTTAGCCAGTTGAACGTAGATAAGAGAAATTCGGCATGTTTGGGTGTGAAACATGACTATGCATAGCATTAAATTACCCATATAAATGCATTGGAATAGTTAGTTTGGTCGTACGAGTTGCAGAAGGAAAGTTGCACCACTTTGTAACTTTGCACTACTTGCATTTGACAACTTTTTCCCTAAGAGAAATCTTGCCGCCATAGGAAAATGCCTCCGAGGTAGAAAAAAATAAGAGATGTTATTATAGAGGGGCACAAGATGATCCCATAGGATTAGACAAGCCTCACGGTGTTTGAGTAACGTCATGCTGAAGTTTGCAGCAATTTTGCACTTCAGACTCTTAAGGGATTGAACCAGTTGAACTTAGCTCAAAGTGATTAGGCATGTTTGGGTGTGAAATAGGAGTATCCCTAGCATTAAAGTACCCACTCGGATGTGTTGGAATAGTTAGTTTGGTTGTACAAGTTGTAGAACGAAAGTTGCACCACTTTGCAACTTTGCACTACTTGCATTTGATAACTTTTTCCCCAAGAGAAATCTTGCCGCCACAGGAAAATTCCTTCGAGATAGAAAAAAATGAGAAAGATTATTGTAGAGGGGCACAACATGATCCTATAGGCTCTGAAGAGAAGTTTCTAAGCCTCATGGTGTTTGAGTAACGTCATTCTAAAGTTTGAAGTCATTTTGCACTTTAGACTCTTAAGGGACTCAGCCGGTTGAATGTAGCTTAGAGTGATTTGACACATTTGAGTGCGAAAGAGGACCATGCCTAGCATAAACATAGCCACTCATATGAATTGGAATAGTTAGTTTGCTCATACGAGTTGTAGAACAGAAGTTGCACCACTTTGCAACTTTGCACTATTTGCATTTGATAACTTTTTCCCAAAGATAAATGTCGTTGCCAAAGGAAAATGCCTCCGAGATAGCGAAAAATGAGAGAGGTTATTGTAAAGGGTCACAACATGATCCCATAGGATTTGATGAAAATTTTCTATGCCTCATGGTGTCTGAGTAATGTCATGCTGAAGTTTGCATCCATTTTGCACTTCAGACTCTTAAGGGATTCAATCGGTTGAACGTAGCTTGGAGTGATTCAGCGCATTTGGGTGCGAAAGAGGACCATTCCTAGCGTTAACGTACCCACTCGGACACGTTGGAATAGTTATTTTGGTTGTACGAGTTGCAGAACAAAAGTTGCACCACTTTGCAACTTTGCACTACTTGCATTTACCAACTTTTTCCCCAAGAGAAATCTCACCATCAGAGGAAAACACCTCTGAGATAGCAAAAAATGAGAGAGGTTATTGTAGAGTGGTACAAAATAATCCTATATGCTCTGATGAGAAGTTTCTAAGCCTCACGGTGTTTGAGTAATGTCATGCTAAAGTTTGAAACCATTTTTCACTTTAGACTCTTAAGGGATTAAGCCAGTTGAACGTAGCTCAGAGTGATTCGGTGTGTTTTTGTCAAAGAGGACTATGCTTAGTGTAAACGTACTCACTCGTACACATTGGAATAATTAGTTTGGTTACACGAATTGCAGAATGAAAGTTGCACCACTTTGCAACTTTGCACTACCTGCATTTGATAACTTTTTCCCCAAGAGAAATCTCGCCGCCATAGGAAAATGCCTCCGAGATAGAGAAAACCAAGAGAATTTATTGTAGAGGGGAACAACATGATCCCATAGGCTCTAACAAGAATTTTCTAAGCCTCACAGTGTCCAGTAATGTCATGCCGAAGTTTGCAACCATTTTGCACTTCAAACTCTTAACGAATTCTGCCAGTTGAACGTATTTTAGAGTGATTCAATGCATTTGGGTGTGAAAGAGGACCATTCCTAGCATAAACGTATCCACTCAGATGCGTTGGAACAGTTAGTTTGGTCGTATGAGTTGCAGAACAAAAGTTGCATCACTTTGCAACTTTGCACTACTTGCATTTGACAACTTTTTCCCCAAGAGAAATCTGGCCACCACAAAAAAATGCCTCTGAGATAGCAAAAATTGAGAGAGGTTATTTTATAGGTCACAACATGATTTGATAGGCTCTGACGAGAAGTTTCCAAGCCTCATGATTTCTGAGTAACGTCATGTTGAAGTTTGCAGTCATTTAGCACTTCAGAGTCTTAAGGGATTCAACAGACCAAGAGGCTCAAACTCAATCAAATTGAAAACTTGGATTGAAGAGGAATCTAACAAGATTAAAATGGTCTTTTAAATCAATTCAAACAATCTTTCAAGTTAGACAACAATCAGAAGCATTATTTCTCAATTTCACCCATGAATCCTAGTAGTAGTGGAAACTCAGTTTTTGGCCTTTTACCCAAATACTCTCCAAGACACTTGACAAAAATATGATGGTTTTAGACACCCATTTCATAGTTGTAACACATATCCCAAAGTCAAAAATAAATCTTTTGTACCAACCTCTTAAAAATCACCCCTTCTACGCTGACCTAATTAGGCTGATTAGGCCTAAATTACAAAGCAACATATCTTTTAACTTCTCACAGACCCTTGAAACCTTGGGGCAGCATTTCCTATGCCCTCAAACCTCTGAAACCACAATTTTTCCCCATGGTTAACCCTTCCAACATAGCAAGCCAGGCATGTGCAGGATCATCATGGAAAAAACAGGCCCTTAAGTGGCAAAAAAATCAGTAAAATTAGAGTTAGGCAACTTGATGTAAAAAATTGAATAAGTTATCTATATTATTTCAAAAATATGTAAGAATAGAATTTGTAGAAAATTGAATGTAGTTTCTAAAATACTAGGTTTGTTTAAAAAAAAAATCTATTTGGTGAAAATTTGAAATTTCAATGCAGTAGTACTTAAATTTTAGGGAAAAAATAAGAAGTGTCACGTCTAACCACGCTAACCACAATAAAATTATAATATTTTTTTATAATATTTTAGATATAAGTAGAGGAATCATGTCCTGATGTGATGCATATTTTTATAATTTTTTCCAAGTAAATAATTAATTATGAATTTTTTTTACAACTTTTAAAAATATAAAACTCGTATGTCGACCACCTTAACTTGGTCAAAACTTCATGAAATTCAATTTTATTTTTTTAATCCTATATTATGTGAAACATATTTTGTGACGCATATTTTGGATTCAAAAAATGTGATACCGTTTGAAAGGTATAATTGTTTTTCAATTTTAGTCTATCAATAAGGACTTTAGTCGTAATTTGAATAGAAAATGAATAATAATTACTTACTAAATTCAAAGTAAAGCATAATTTATATTGGTGGAAAGATGAGAATATCCTTTAAAAACCCTTTTCGTTTCATCAATTTTGGGTAAAAAAAATGTTGTCTGCCACATACCCATCATATTGCCACTTTTTGGCCCATCATGATCCTACACATACCCAGCCACAAAACCCTCAATTTCATGCCAAACCAAGATGGTTTATTGAAAATACCACTTGAACAACCTCCTAGACCATGCCACCAACTCAAACATGTGTATTCTAACCCCTATGTGCTCAAAAGTTGAAAAAAACTCCACATTCTCATTGATTTTCACAAACCCTAGGCTGAGGGCTCCATTTTCATGTGTTTTCTTTAACAAAAATCAATAGGACAGTAGGCTTATCTCCTTTTCTCCTTCCCCACAACTCTAATCATGCAACCTACAACTTAATCAGACTCCCTAGGGCCCATTACATTAGTTACAATAGATACATTCAGTGTAAGGGCCCTTTAAGACATGTTTTTTTATCAAAAAACCCTCAACAAGGCGCTCTCGGCCTGTCATAGGAAAATAATGATTTCTTCAAAAAATATTTATTAAATTCTTTCAAACCTAATGAAAAATAAGGCTAACACATTCCTCCATGAGAAATACAATTATAACCACTAATAGCCACTAAAATAGACTTCTTACATCAATAAATGGTCTATATGACCTTATCCAAGCCAAAACAAGACTTCATCACCCTAATGACAACCACTAAAGCTTGGTGCCTCTGCACCAAATAGTGGTGTAGGAGCACCTACACATTACTGTGTTAAATGTGATTGGTGTATTGGGTCTCATGGAGAATATTTAGGTGTTAGTGAGAGTGTTTTATGTTGAGAGAAAGAAATAAAGTAGATTGGGTTGCTGTCCCTGTTGAGTTTATGTGGGGAAATGCATGAAAGTGGAGGTTTGGTAAAATCTGAGTGGGAGGTCATTTCTTTTGAATTATTAAGCATGTGCAGGGTTTATTAAGAGTGTTTGAGTTGGTTTTGAGATCTCAGAAGGCGTCAAATGTAGGTTTTCAATAAACTCTCTTAGTTTGGCTGAAAATCAAGGGTTTCATAGTTTTCTATGTTAGAAGAGTCAAATATGGAAACTAATTGTGGATTTAGTGGTTTGAATGCATGGGAAATGATGCTCCAAATTTTTAGTTGTTTGTGATAAGTCTAAAGGTGGGTTGCTTTGTAATTTAGGTGTAATTAGCCTAATTAGGACAACATAAGAGTCGGAGTTTCTGGAGTTTGGTCCAAAGGTCTTGTGTCTGACCCTGAGATATTTTGTGTAACTCTATAATGGGTGTTTGAATCATCCATTGGTTTGTCAAGTGTTTTGGGAAGTGTTGGAGTTAAGGTCCTAAAACTAGGTTTGCACTGATACTAGGGTTGCAATGGTGAAAGTGGGAAATTCTACTTTTGGTTGTTTTCAAACTTTGGGAGTTGTTTGGATTGGTCTAATAGGCCCTTGTAATCTTGTTAGATGGCTATTGAAGGTAGGTTGACAATTTGAGTGAGTTTGGGCCTCCTAGGTCTGCATCAAATAGAGAGCAACATATAACCATCATTTTGCATATCTACATTAATGCAATTTTGCAAACCCTTATACAATCAAACTTAAACGCTTGAAATAAAGCAATGATCAATAACATGACTTTACAAATTCAATGTGCATACTTACCAATCAATCCAGGGGACCATCTGGGTTTTCTCTACTCTTTATCGTGTCAAGTATTGCCTCGTGGTCAGACTCATGCACTTTCCACAAGTTCTTGTTCACAGGTCTACCCTTATATTTGATCAAATGAACATTGGTGGTGAAAACAAGGTTCAAGTAGTGAAGAATCTTCTGATGCATGTCGAAGTCCTCAAACAACCAAACTACAACATTCTTAACTAGGTACCTTCTAAGCCATGTTCCAGTAACAACCACTGAACCTATAGGATATGCTATGTTTTCTCCATCTATAACGGGGGCCTCCAATTTTATTTTGGCCTCGATACAAAGACATAGCTAATAATTTTTACCCTCTTCATTGTATTCATCTGCAATCACTGCATATACATGCCTTGCATTGATATGTTCATCTTGTTAGATGTATTTAATGAACAACAAAATAAAACCTAAAAGTAAGATATATTACCTAGTTCTACAAGGTCTAATACATGATCAAAGTCAATGGATGATTACAGCTCTGTGATTTGTAGAGCCATCGAGAGTTGATAAGTGTCAAGTGGAGTTAGAATTCTTATAGACCATTCATCAACCCAGTTTTTTGACTCACAATCATTCCATGCTCGAAGTGTACATGCAGAACAAAAGCATGCCATCTTTCACGTATGGATAGTCCATGTACCTACATTGGAGCTTCTAAAAGAGTGTAGCTCACTCAATCTTGTTAGTGTACAACAATCCTCATATTTTGAAATGTTAACTTATCATCTAATAAATGAAAAAATCTACAAACTAAAGAATTACCTTGACTACCTGGACCGATTGCATGATTGCACCACTCGACAATTGATCTTGCATCTGTCAACTTTACACTGTCTTTGTACTTTAACTCTTCTCATGCAAGGGATCTTTTGGTACATGCACCCACTCCATCATGCTCCCCCTTTCCATTCCCGACCTCTAAGAAGTTCCACATATGTTGAACACCATTGATCCTATGCATCCTACTCAACTAGTAAAACATTCTGGCATTCTTGAATTATGATGTACAGTTATCTGACCATATGATATGTTGACTGAATGATATGCCCCTACTAGCTAGATGAGCATAGAACATTTGAAAGCAACCTTTCACAAACTCGGTAGAATGTGTGTGATCATCACTGATGTAAAAGTGATACTCCCTCAATACTTTCCCGTTATTCTCTGTACTATCATTTGCATGAATGAATGCTATATACACAAATATAGCAACCTGTGTGGAGTTGTAGTACTATGATTGCACCTCGTTCTGTGACTGTAGTGCATATTTCTCCATGAAGTTGATAGTTGAAATGATGCTATGAAGTGGAAACGTGTCCTTGCATAACTTGAACTATGAGTCCAACCATTGAGCTCTTTATGTATGCCTTGCATACTCATAGACCACCTGATCACAAAAAATGCCCATAAACTGATATACTGGAATCTTATCACTAACCAATTCACACTTCTTTTCTTCTTTCCCATCTTTTAGACTGTAGGCCACTGTCTTGTATTTGCCAAATTTGACAATTTTGTCTCCAATTGTGTGTGTACTAGCCATGTGTTGGAAAATTGGAAAATGTTGCATGCCACCACAATGATGACATGTGCCATACAAACATGACTTGTAAAAAATTTGACCATCCTCTCTAGAGTTCACATAAAATTGAAGATAAGAATTCCCTTGAGGATTTGGGTGGAGGCCTTATGTTACATTCCTACAAAACATTGTCAGTATGCATATCTACACATATACATCGATAAACATCATAATGGTTAGAAAACTCAATATGTACTCTACAACAACAAGTAGTGCATGTGTGATTTATTTTGACATAAAAAGGCTTTAGCATTTCAAATTAAAATACCTGACATATTTTAATTTCAAGAAAATTTTGTACAAAATCAGCAAAAAATTGGTTTTGAGTGGTATCCAAATAATGCTTTGGATGAGGCTCACGGATTTTACTACCAATTCTACTTCTTACAACATCTATTTTATTAGGAGAGGTCCTTGTGTTATCCTTCCAATAATCTACTATTAAAGATCTCAAGCCTTGAGCAATTCTTTTATCTTTCTGTGGCACTCTACCTGAGAATGCCCATAACTCATTTCTATTTGGTTCCTCAAATCTTTCACAGCTTCCTTTGGCTCTCATTAGGGATGAACTACTTATTTTTAAAGACTTACTTGTCTTTGTAAGGTTCACCTTGTTCCTTGTTTTACTGCTTAATAGTGTTGTTATCACCACACGTCTTGTGGCAGAACTATCCTTCGTGCATGAGGTAGAACCCATGCTCTCATATGCACTCATCAATTTCTTTATAATGGAATTTTCACTTGAGTCATTCGAAACTCTCAACCCAAGAGCCTTCATGGTGGGCCTAAATTTGAGTTGCCTCATCATTTCAACAAATAGTTGGCATCTTCCACCCTCACTTAGCTTCTCAAAAGAAAAAACTCCATATCCTCTATGCAACTCTTTGACATGTACATTTTGACATCTTATGAAGCATCCATTTCAAAACATTGGAATCAATATCAATCAAAAATCTAGGTTTTCTATGCAAAAATATAGGAGTTCTCAAATGTAAATTTGTGTCAACATTAGGAATGCCAACAACACTGAGGATAGATCACATACCTTCAATCAAAAGTGCAATTGATGACATACCTTGAGATTGACATGTAAATGATGTTGTACCTCCAACTTGAGATGTTGTTTGTGGACTGACTTCAAATAGTGACATGTTTGCTGACATACTTTTGAAATACAATGTTGTTGATCATGTTTCTTCAACTGTAGGTGTGATTTCTGATGTACTTGGAAGACCACATGTTGCTAGTCTTTCTTCAACTGGATGTGCATTGAACTTCACCTATGGTTGATGATGTGCCTCCAACTTGGGGATCCATTTGTGTCCTTCCATGAACTTTGTCGATTTTTTCCCTTTGTTTTTCCAATTGTACATCTCTCTTAGATTGCATGGGAATTTCTAGTTGTATGGGATACAATTCTTTTGCTTCACAACCTGCAATTTTCGATTATCTTCTCCTTGCATTTTTTACTCATGTTCTTCCAGTGTTAGAGGCTTTTGGTCATTTCCTTGGCATGATGTTGAATGCTACATATTCACAATCACACATAGAAAAAAATTAAGTAATGCATTTTATGAAACATATTGATAACGTTGATTACATTGCATTTTATTGAACACACCAAAGTATTTTATGAAAGAAGGCAACAAGTTGTTTGGAATTATCAAACATGTCTATATGCTACAACATTTTTCATACATAAATCTACCAAGGAAGAATGGTAAATGGTATGAATGAATGGAAACTTGCATTAAAGCAACTATGTCTTGAGTCACTTGAAATTATCTAAGCACATGATGAAGGTGAATTCTTTATGGCACAAAAAAATTAATAGAAACTTGCACATTAACATTGATGAAAGCTCTTAGGTTTTCCAAATTAGTTGAAAATAAAATTTTTCTCACAACAATTAGCAATAATGAATTTAATGTTCAATTCTATGTGTAACAATGAAAATTAATAAAATCATCAAATAAATGGTCTATAAATTGTCAAAACAAAACAAAAAAACCTGTGTTAAGTTGAATTCGTTTATCTAAGCATGCTGGAAATGGACTCCTATAAGCAATGCAAATAGAATTCATAAGAAAATTTGTGTTAAGTTGATGTCGTTTATACAAGTTTAAACATGAATTCATCTAAATTATGTCATGGTTTTCATTTTTTTCTTCAAAGTCACAAAAATTAAACTTTTTTATGCAACTCTCATATGAAATTCAATGTTGAATTCTATGTCCAATTATTATGATTAATAAAATCATTAAAGGAATTTAGATTATTGTCAAAAATAAACAAACATACTAAATATAAACATTTCAATATTACCAAAAATGAATATATTACCTGAGATAATGTAAAATGATGTAGAAACTTCAAAATTTCTTCATCTACGTTGTTTGCATGGAAATTGGTGGCAAAAAGGTGATGGATCAAGCATTGATTGGTACAACAGGGAGTCAACTACATAAAAAAGGTGTTTCTTTATCGGATTAAGCATTGAAGACAAAAGTAGAAGCATGTGGGCCAGAATCATGGGGTGAACTCCTATTTT
>VDFB02000008.1:189547203-189704794 GCA_007258455.2 Sequoia sempervirens | reverse complement strand
ACATTCCAGATTCATCAAACATTTCCCAAGTGCAATCTGTTTCATCCCATTTCTTTTTGTTTTGCATCTATTCATCTCTTAGTTCATTGTTTGCATATCATAGTGTGTTTTCAAACATAGCTTAAATCTTAGTTTTGCATTCATTATCATTCATTTAAATCAATCAAGTGCATTTAGCTTACTTCATCTAGCTGAGGTATCATCATACATAACATAATTTGAATGAAATCCTTAGCATTTTTGGCCCTATCTCTCTCCTTTTAGGTGAAAAACCCTAGAAGAGCTAGAGAAGTCCTAGTGAGCCAAAAATCAACGGTTCAAAATGTTGTATTTATAGTTATTCATGCTTATTATCCTGAAATAACACCACAATAAGCCAACATATGAAATTATTAAATAAAGGAGGCTAAATCCTGCCCAAATTTGAAATTGAATCCTTAAAATATGCCAAGGAGGACTACGATGCCCTAGGTGGCGTCTTAGTCCCAAGGCTCAATTCTCGAGGCACAGACTCCAAAAAGGGACCTATTTTGGTGGTTTCAAAAATCAAGGTCACAAGAACCATGGAGGAGAAAGATGCCCTAGGTGGGGTTTTAGTCCCAGTCCACAAATCATGGACACATAGACATAAACATTAAATGATCAATTATCTTTTGATGTTTTGTTGGGATTCACCATAAAAATATATAGTTTATTAGGATTTTGGATGTAAAATAGGACGAATTAAGCCATAAGAAGCATAAATAAAGTAAGGCGGTCCCAAAAAAGTTTGAAAATGCAAGGGTATGCATTTTACTATGCTATATTTAGCCCCCACTTTAGTGAGAGGATGAACTTGCTTCAAACTCACGCTAAAGTAGCCAACCACACAATCAAGAGGGGTTCAAATGTTTGAATGGTAGTAAGATAGAATGAAAAAAATCAAGAGGGATGATTAAGCCCCCAAAGTTGAGATCATATGAAAAACCAACATAAGCACAAAGGAACACACTTGTGGATGATATATGAAGCCACAACTAGATTGCAAACATGCACCATCAAAGACAAGAAAAAGGAAACATAAAAGGAAAAATGTAACAGATCAAGCTTTGACTAGCTGTCCAACATGGTGGACCAGGTCTAGGCTGTTTGTCCAAGAAGGTTTACAAGTGGAACACGCTATCCACTATGCAAACAAAAAAATGCTCACAAGGGCTAGTGGGAGCTAGTTATCCACTAGGTCAGACCCAGGAAGTCCATATCAATGTCATACCCCCATGACTATGATAAGGAAAAAATAAAAATGCATGCTCACAAGGGCTAGTGAAGCTAGTTGTTCACTAGGTGAGCCCCAGGGGACCATATCAAAGCCATACCTCCATGAATTTAATAAGGTACAAAAATGAAAATGGAACGAGAAAATAGGATGTTCAAAGGGATTTTGCTTAGTTCATGTGAGGTCTTAATCGTAGGGTTCATCCTGCTTAACATCTCTAAGAGAGGATAAATAAAGGTCTCATCTTGGGGAACATCATACCCAATGCTTCCAAGAGAGGACAAGCACAAAAGGTCTCATCTTGTTTCCAAGAGAGGACAAGTGCAAGGTATCATCTTGGCAAACATTGTATCTAATGTTTCAAAGAGACGACAAGGAAACATCACACTCTCAGAGGAAGTCAAACCCAATGACATCACAAAGAGAAAGATGCATCACAAGAAGAAAGAAAATCGCACAATGAAACATGAGTGTCGATGTATGCCCCCACTTTAAAGTGGTTGCTAAAACCATTTCCATGAGCAATTTCTTTGAAGTAGAAGAAGACATGAGAGCTTATTCCAAAATCCCTATGCTAAGTCATATGTTTCCGATAAGCTACATCATGAGAAGGGATGTGGTTGCCCCCAAAACTCAGTACGTCACATGCGATCCAACTTAAGGAATGTCCTCCACATCCCAAGCTTGCTCTTATATGTTGATGAAAGGTGGTCAACTAGCCAGAACAAGGCTACCTAACCCCCTTGGCCCCATTTAGTGCAAGAGAAGGGTGAGATGAGATGATTGATGAGAAATATGCTAGAGTGAAAATTAGTATCAATTAGAGGAATTAGGTTCCCCCACATAAGGAAGAACACAAAACTCCTTAAGATGTTGAATTTTATTACTCAAAGACTTACATTCATTAGTAGAATGAGCATGAATTCTATGATATTCACAAAATGAAGTCTTGTAATAGAATTTCTTTCATGTTTTTGGAGGGAGAGAGATCAGATGATCTTGGAGGACTCTCCTCAAGATAATCTCTTGATCAATAGAAGATGTTTCTTTATTTTGTGACAAAGATATATCTTGCTTAGTATTAGATGTCATACTTACACAAGACTCTTTAGATTGCAAGATTTTATTCTCCCTTACAAGAGGGTGTAAAATCTAACAAATTTGAATCATTAGAGTTTTGCGTGATGACATTTACATTAAGCGAGGATTTCTTTGTTTTTTTCATTGCTTGCAAAGGATAACCATCATGACCACTAGTATCTATCAGTTCAAGATGCACCACTGTTAAAGTCGGCTTAGAAGGATGTTTTGTGATAGTGTTGATATTAAGTGAAGGCTTGTTTGTGTCTTTCGAGGGACAATAACCAAGACCACTTATCTTTTCTTCCATGTGAGGCTCTATAGGGACACAAATACCTTGTTCTCTAGCACCACATCCTTTTCCACTATAACTGAGTTGTTTCATAAGTTCGTAACCTTTTCCATAAATCTTTTTCATTTATTTTGAATTTTGTGGCTGCTCATGTGATTAAGTTCATCAAAGTTTGTTGTGTAATTTTTTTTTCTTCTAAAGTGGTTGAGGTGGATACTTTCGAAGGGTTGTCCGAGTTTTGTGTTGACATTACCGATTTTTCTTTTCCCTTGTCTAAATATTTGTTTATGATCTTGTATTCTCCCATGAATGTATGTTTGAAATCTAAGGAAGCCCAATCATCTTCTAATATCTTCATGAATTCTTCAATGTGTTTTTGTTTGTATGTCTATTGCATGGGTTCCACTTGTGTAGTTGGTGTTAATTTTTTCAAGGGATTCTATTTGTTTTTCTCATGTTGTAAAACACTGTAAGACTCATTATCAGTGTCCAATGTGTACACTTTGTTGTTGTAGACATACTTCATTTAGGATGAAGGGTAGAAGGAACCACATGCATCTCTTGAATCCATGGTCTACCTAAAAGGAGATTATATGAAAGATCATGAGGGATAACATGAATAGGGGTTTGTAAGGTAGCCTTTCCAACTGTAATAGGTAAAGTTATCACTCCAAGCTATTCTTTCCCACATTATCAAATCCCTTAATAGATAAAGAGTCAAGTTGAATTTTTGATTTATCAACACCAAGCTTATCCAAAAGGGTCACACTACACACATTTAAGGCTGAGCCATTGTCAACAAGGGTTTGCTTTATCCTTACCATCTTGTATTGAGCTATGATCATGAAAGCATCATATTATTTTTGCACTTCCAAAGCAGGGAGCTCACTTTGGTGGAAAATAATGTCAATATTTATTGCTTGAATCGGGGATGCTATGTCATTTCATTGTGTATTAGAAGGGATAGAAACTTGTTGTATGACACTTTGAATCATTTTATGATAGTGGGGTGAGGCTTGGATAAGGTCCCATAAATATATCTTAGTAGGATTATTCTTAAGTTGTTTGACAAGATCATATTCCACTAGTACAAAAACAACAATATATGACTAAATAAGCTACTAAAAAGTGCATATAAATGACTAATTTTGGTCACATGACTATTAGTAGTTTATTTCGAGTCATTTATAACATGACCAAATTTATGACTAAACTATTTTAGTCATTTATCTAGTCATTGATTTGGTCATTGATTTAGTCATTTATTTAGTCGTTAATTTAGTCATTGATTATTGTTAACTAGTCATTTATTTAGTCATGGTAGTGATTTATTTAGTCATATATTTAGTCATTGATTTTTGTTAACTGGTCATTTATTTAGTCATGGTAGTCATTTATTTAGTCATATATTTAGTCATTACTTTAGTCATATATTTGGAGAATGCTCTTACAATAACTAGTCTATGAAATTGCAAACCAAGAGAAAATTTGGTTGTGATTGAAAGATATAAAACTTTAAAGCTCTTATGTTATTAAAACTTCAACAAATTTGGGATTGAAACAACATTGGAAAATAATTCTTTGTATATTCAAATTGTATATAAACTATGTTACAAAGAAATCCATACATATAGTTTTGAATATAGAATCTTTTGCAGTATGCAAACTGTTGATTTATTATACTTTTAAAATTAAAAAAAACTAAAACTAAATGGTATGAAACACGTCTTTAGTGATGCCACTATTGCACATGAGATGGGCTATAAATACATCTAGTAAGACACTGATTTTGCATTTTCTCCTTTCTCTATACCTATCCACAATAAAATAAAATAAAAATTACTAGGTAGCATAAAAATATATATCTAAAAGGTAGATACCCATTAGCATTAGAGTAAGTCTAATAAATAAAAATGCATAGAATTAATGATATTACAAAAGAAATGCATTTGCAAAAAAAATAATATTAGAGCAATATCTTAAATATTACTAGCTTATCAGAGTAATATCTCCTTGCTCTGTACCTATCCACAATCAAAAAATAAACATACTACTAAGTAGTAGTAAACAATGAATATCTTAAAAGAAAATACCCATAAGCATTAGAGTAAGTCTAATAAATAAAAATGCATAGAATTAATGATATTGCAAAATAAATGCATTTGCAAAAGAATAAATATCAAAGTAGTATCTTAAATATATTACTAGCTTATGAGAGTAAGTCTAATAAATAAAAATGCATAGAATTAGTGATATTGCAAAAGAAATGCATTTGCATTCCACCTGTACTAGAAATGGCTTGAGACCATTAAAGAATCTGTCCACTTCTAGAACAAGCCGAATGGCCTAGAATGTATTTTTTTGCAATTTCATATAATGTTAAGGCCAAAAAACAAAGACTAGCTTCCAACACAACCGTTGAATCCCGCAACAATTTTTTTCCCTCATAACTCTAGACTCTAATACCTTTAAAAAATTAACATCTTAAGTGAACACAAAAAAAACAACCCTCACTACTAGATTTTTGTAAGAGATATTGCTTCCATGGAACCGAATGCTAAGAGCTCTCGGCCCTTGGGTCATTTAAAATGAGAACTAATAATATATTGTCAACATTTAAATTATATGTTAGAACAATTTGTAATTATAATCAAGAAAATAATCCATTTTTCCTTATTATTACTGGCATATCATTTAGTTGATGACTTGAACTAAGATATCCTATACTGTTTCTTAACCCCTATTCACTCATATTCCCTTGAACATATGAAATCAACATCTTTAGAACTAATGTAGATAATAAATTGAACTATCATAATATATGCAATTAAGAAAGCTGAGTGTTAAAGCTATCTACAATGATAGTCCATCAATTATCTTTTGTACATTAACAATTGCAATGAAAAAAAAAAAATCATAGATAGTCTAATTGGTATAAGTATATCAAGCAACACCAATGGATAATAAGCTAGGTTTATCAAATCATAACCCTCATGATACACTTTCTAACCCAAAAATAAATGAATATCACTCAAGCTTACTTATAAGAACAAATAACTAATAATATGATGATTTTAATTTATAAACAATACCCCCTAAGTCCACGAAAGGAAGAATCTAAAAAGAAACTTATTTTATCAAAGTATTTCTCAACTAAGTATTTCTAAAATTCACAAGTAAACTCAATTTAAGAACTCTCTCTAAAACCAAAGATCCAAGAAATAAATTGATATGTTTGCGTGAAAAAGAAAATCACTAATATATGTTTAAAGGTTGGAAATAACTTGTAAGTAATAGTAAAGATTGATTCTATTATATTTTCTTCTGGCATCATTAATATTATGTCCAAGGATACCTAACTTATTCTCGGTTTTAATAAAAAAAAAAAATCCTCAAATCTTCTTTCCCTTAAAACAACATTGATGTTAACTTCATTCAAACTTATATGTTTAATTTCTTCCAACATAATTAAATTTCCCTATTTTCTAAATTAAATATTCACTATACAGACAAAGGATTGCCTAACTAGATTTATGTTGCCACTCACACTTAAACTTTGAACAAACTGCACATCTTTGAAATTTTACTCAGAGTTGAATACTTTATTATTAACTAGAAATATGACTTTTCAATCACAAGAATTAACCAAATAAATATATATATATATATATATATATATATATATATATATATAATTATTTTATTTACACAACCTCCACTTTTATTTATTTATTTATTCATTTTAAAATAAAATAACTAAAACTATTTGCATGTAAATTCTAATCAACTAGATTTCATTCCTTAATTATTTAACATGCCAAATATATTCTTAAAAAGCTAAGGAAAATTTAAATCTTTTTAATTGTTTTAAAATAGCTAAAGATAGCTTTAAAACCCACACATCTTATCTTTTCTTGTTAAAGAAAAATATGGAGCCATTCAAATCTTTTACGATTACATGTGTGCGAACCCCAACCTTTGTACATGCAAAACAAGGAGAATAAACACCTCAAGTTAGATATTGCAAGCCAAAACAAGGATTCCCCATGAAATCCATTTACAACCTCAAACTAGGAATGAAAATAGTGAAGAACACCATGAAAATGATGAAATAAAGATTGAATCCTAATTTAAATATGCAAACTCATGATCACATGGGGGAATTGGTGCTAATTTGATGTGAAAATTGGCCCTTTCCCAATTCCTAAGATGCAAGCTTCGAATGTTGAAGAGATTGATCCACTTTGTTGGTGAAGAATGGAGACTCCACGCCAAAAATCTGCAAAACCTGGCTATGACTCAATGATGATGGATGGAATTCAAGAGATATTTGAGCATGGTAACTTTGCTTGGATTGTGGATGATAAAATGAGGATATGAGCTCTTTATTTATAGGATTTCAAGATGGATGAATGCCCAAATTTGAGTAATGTGGGACTAACATTCATCCAATGATATGATGCCCCTTGTCAAGCTATGAATGGATGATGGATGTGCAAGATTTGGGGTTTGTGCCAATAAATGCCAATATTTGAAATTCAAATTTGTTGAAATGACATGCAAGAGGGAAGGGAAAATGCAATAAATGCCACTTGGCTCAAGGCAAAGGACATATAAGATGAATTTATTGCCTTGTTGGATGTACATGTTGACTTGGAATTTTTGAATTCAAATTGAGAGAATATTCCAAAAGATGCCTTGTGAGGAAAATAGAGATTTAATAAATGAATTAAATCTATTTTCATGTACAACTTGCATTATCTAGAGGATGTGACATGAGATGAGGTTAAATTAATCAAGGGTTAATTAATTTAATAGGAGATTAGATGATGACTTATTTGACTTAGGTTTATGGATTTATTTAAATCAAATAAGAGAGGAATATGATAAGAGGCTAATTAAATAAGGATTTTGATTTATTTAATTAAAAGGGATGGTGTTAGATTAAATCAAATAAGGTTTTAATTTATTTAATTTAATGAACCAACTTTAGAGATTTAATCAAATAAATTGATTATTTAAATAAATAGGTATAATTAGATCAGATGGATTGATTTAATTATAAGAGAGATGACTTGATTAGTTAAAATGATTTATTTAATTAAGAGACGAATATTGATGAATTTAAGCAGATAGGGGAATTTGATTAAATGGTTAGACCAAGGGATTATTCAGGGAGAAACGATGTTGGTAAGTCAGGATCGAATGCATGATGTTAATCAATATATTTTACGTGTCTACATTTTTCCCCTCTTTGAAGCAATGCACTCGTTGCGTTGGTTCAAAAAATAAACGATCTCAATCAAAGCCAAAATTTTTGATATTTCAAAACTTGCCCCATTGTTGCATGGCGAGAGAAAACTTGCCATTATAATGCCCTCTCGAGAGATCAGACGCAAATTTTAATTTTTTGTGCGATCTCGCGAAAAAAGGCGACAAAGTACTAAACAGGTCCGAAAGGGGTCTGAGGGGCTAAGAACATGTCTAAATGCAATAAGACGATGAAAAAAAAGCCTCGAACGGATAAAAATAGGTTCGGGTGTCCAAAACCCTAGCAGGACAGCCATATAGGGTTAAAAAACCCTAATTTTTAAGCTTAAAAGGGGCCCAAGGGGTCACTTTCAAGTCATTTTCACACACCTTCGCTAGCAAACTTGAGATTCGAGATCTGACCCTCCGGCGATATGGCGTGATGACAACTTCCCCTACACATTTCAGACTGAGTTTGGACATACTAGCGGCCACCTGGCATCAGGGCACCAGTATGTGACCCTTACTGAAGCCTCATTTTTTCATTTAATGCATTAATTATCGCTTTAAAAGATGAGCTCACCTCCAGCGGTGCTATATAGCATCGCTCAAAATTTAAACCATGCCACACCAGGCCGTTTTGCACTGCAGTGGTGCTATTTAGCACTGTAGCTATGCAGTTTGGAGTTTAGAAACTCCGTCGCTGGGCTCAGGCTTGGCAGGCCAATTTGGGAAAAGTGCATTGCGGCGATGCCCTTTTCATGTAAATTGCGACGCTGGAGGAGAAAGTGCACCACAGCTGTGCATTTTTGCTCTTTTTGGGCTCGAGCGTCAGAGTTTGAGTAAAATCAAACTGCGACGCCTTCACAAACTACGCCGCTGGAAATGAGCTTGGAGCGTTCGACGAGGGATTTTTCAAAAATTTTAACACGGTGACTTTCCTTGATGCAAGACAGGCTGAGGGAGCTCTACTCTCGAGAGCACTGGTCATGAGATTTGGCGAGCATCCTACGGGACCTGAGTGGCGAAGACCAAGATCGACTGGGAGTTGTAGGATTATGGCATATTGCGTACGTGGTGCCTATGCGCACCCACCTAGGGATGTTGTTAGCACTGGCCGAGAGGTGGCACAACGAGACGTCGTCATTTCATGTACCCACTAGTGAGGTGACCGTCACCTTGGAGGATGTCTGGCTCATTCTATGATTTCCCATTCATGGCTGTCGGGTGATCAATGATATGGAGGAGGGATGTGAGTGCTGCATCAAAGTCCTCGCCACATGGGACATCATTTACTGCGAGGGACAGATTGAGGTCGAGTGGTATAGGGTTATCGCACCTCCCTTCCATTGGGCAGTTGTAGCGATAATTTTGGGTTTGGTTGCCCCAGACCGACGAGGGTGATATTTTAGTCCTCGCTGTGGTTATTGCTGGGAGAGGATGGTCTGAGACAGGCCAATTCACTTTGCATGGGGGCCTGTCCTTCTAGGTTCACTTTATAGGGACCTTCACGAGTACATATACGTCGATGGCAGAGCGCTAGGGGCCAGAGTGACACTTCTTCATGTTTGTGCATGGGAGCACATTTCTGTGCTATGTCCATGGGCCATTCTAGTTCTGATGGGGGCATCGGATGCCTTCATGGCACTATACAGAGGCAGTGTGTCCTTCACACACACTGGCGAGCATGGGATCCCCTACTGGAGGTGGGTCCTAGATGAGATGCTTGTCTTTACTTAGAGACCGTACCTTGGTCGGCCCAGATGGGCCGACGATGCTGCCCAACTCTTTTACTGCTGCTGGGATCGATATATGCAGGGGAATGAGCACACAATTATTGAGAGGTACCTACCTGGGCGCGTACAAGGTTAGTTCAGAGAGCCGCAAGATTGGCCTGATGACGGCTATGTAGCCATCTTTGCACGCAGCATGACACAGGTGTCATGGGGGCCCAGTATTCCTACCTCCAAGGTAGTTGATAGCTTCACGTAGTTGGTAGCCTGATCGTGGGCTTACGATCAGGGCTTGGCTGATCTAGGGACCACATAGGCCTACAAAGACTAGTTCAGACCTCCTCTCTGGTTGACCATTCCAGGTGAGGATCCAAAGGTGCGCAGTGTCAGAGGTTGGGGGAGAGAACGAGGCTGAGGGCGAGGATCAAGGGTTGAGATTCGATAGGATCCACCAGGTGTGCCCCCAGTCCCACCAGGTCATGAGGACATCCATATACTGGATCAGCAGTAGGATCTGCCACTCCCACCACCACGAGCCGAGGGTGAGGATCAGGTTCATGTGCAGCCACGAGTACAGCCATAGGGATAGGCAGACAGTCAGGATGCACTGATTTCATAGCTACAGGCCTAGGTTCAGGTGCTGACAGCGGAGAGAGACTAGGCGAGGGCTAAGAGAGAGCAGCTCAGAGCAAAGAGGGATCAGGTTGTGCAACAGAGACAGGCTACAGAGCTACAGGAAGCCACCGAGCTAGGCTGCAGGCAGCAGATTGAGAGTATGACAACCTCCTCTTCCTAGGGTACAGTGCTAGTATGATCTTATAGGGATACTATCCGAGAGATAGACTACTACCATCGAGCCTACCATGACACTGTACCTAGAGAAGATAGGGTCCTAGAGTACTCAGAGCAGGCCAACCAGAGACCACCAGAGGGTCACGGCGATAGGGGCGAGGGCAGCATTCACAAAGATCGGGCCTGATCCAGATGATACATTTTTTGTGCCTTATGGGCTCATTTTTGATAGCCCGATGGGCATTTTGTACTGATTAACACATATGTACAGTGATCTAATTTATTCTATGTACTATGACAGTGACATTGATGATATAATATATATATGAGCCGATTTTGATGTGATGTACTGTGTACTCCTTTATTTATGCATGTATGATTCTTCTTTTATATGTTATGGATGCATTTATTTTTAATGATGTTTATGCAATGATTATGACTAACAGATCTATATTATGCTAACCTATGATATGATGTGCAATGATGTTAACTATATGATGGTTTATTTTATGCCAATGCAATATGTGAAATGATTTGATTTATGGTATATGCAATGATGTGTAGAAAATGCTTATATATGAGATTATTTATGGATGAATGTAATATGAATGCGATGGTCATGATATGAAATCATGTTAATGCATAATGAAATTATCCTAAACGTAATTATTGATGATGTATGTAATGCAATGATATGTTAATGCAAGGTGATATGTTGATGCGTAATGTAAACATAATGTGATGATATGATGTCATGATGTTATGCAAGTATGTATGCCTAATGAATTAAATGCTTATATACCTATTGCTTATGATTATGCAAAAGTGATTATGGAATGCTTTTGTAGATGCTATGTGATGATTTAGATGGTAATATGAAATGGTTGTGAGATGCAAATGAATGTTTATTCAATGATCAATATAATGCCATGAGATGCAATGTAACAGGTGAAATGCAATGACATGGATGCACCTATTTATGAAGAATGTTTATGATAAACTGTTTATGATGATTAAAATGCAATGCATATGTTTCCTATATGATATGTTTATGCCATATGCTAATGATTTCTATATGATATGCTTATGAAATATGCTAATGATTTGTGGATGCAGGATTGATGATGATGATGGTGATGATGATCAACTGTCATAGTACCTTGTTAGTGCGGTTAGTAAGAAAAGAAGAAGTCATTTCAACAAGACACAAGATGACACAAATGGAAATGATGATGATGATAATTATTACTTGCCGAGGAATTGGGATTTTCAAAGGGCCATATTTTCTTATGTTTGATAACACACATGGTATGATGCATTGAGGTATAGAAAACCAGAATGGCATTGTACCCAGTGTGATGTACCCTCTTTTTGGTGTCTTTGACCTTTGGTTTTATTGGATTTATTATCTTAGGGTCTTGACATGTTGGTCTTGCTGGCTTTGACCTTTCCTTGAGGTTTGAATTAATTGAAAATGAGTTTTTCGCCAGGTCCGGGTTTTCACCTGGATCCGGGATTTTCCAGCGCTAGCGGATTTTCCCGGGCCTAGGTTCCTTGTTCATTTCTGGCAGGATTCTCCAATTCCGGGTTTCTGCCTCACTTTGGGATTTTCCGGTCCTAGTGGATTTTCCCCGATTCTGCCAAGGTCCTGATCTTCCTCATTTCCCCGGTTTCTGAATTTTCGCGAAATCCGTGTTTCCGCGCATTCTGGGATTTTTCGAAATTCCACTTGGGGCTTGGGTTTCTGGACTTGTCAGAAATGTCGAATCGCGCATTAATGGTTGAGGTACCTTCCCTCAGGTGGGTATAAGGGCAGATTTAGGGCATTTTTAACAACATTCTAACTTCATTTCTCCCTTGCTGACTGCTCTGGTGATTGAGATTTCAGTTTGAAGCTTTGCGAATCGATCTTAATTTGTTTGCGTGTGGATTGCTTGAGTGCTGGTGTCGGTGTTTTCATTGCCTGGACGTGTTTGCTGTGAAGGTCGCCTTTTCAGGCTCGAACTTCTTCCACTTCGGTCCATGGTATGTAGTCGTTGCCCTTCCATTTTTCTTGTATGGTGATTGAGGGTGTTGCATTGGGTATTATTAGATTTGGGTCGGCCCTTGATTGATTTGATTTCATATTGATAGAATCGGGGTTTGACCCGTTTTCGTTGTAGAACCCTGTTTCACGTGCCCTATGGGTGCTATTTATCCGTGAGGTTGAGTATGTCTCCTTTAAACGGAGTTCTAGGCTTGGTTGCTTGTTCTTTTAGTGCGGAATCTGCCATATTGTGTGAAGTTAGGTTTTTTTCTTCGGTATTTGGGCCCAGAGCAAAGATTTCTTCTTGTTTGAGCGATTTTGTCCCTGTATCTTGTTGACTTCGCCGTCTTGTGAAGATTCGAGTGCTTTAGGTAAATTCTTAGCCGATATCTTAAACCCTAAAGCTTGCTCTGGTTTTAATGGCGGATATTTGATTATTCGATTTAGGGCATCATCGTTTTAATGTGGGAATTTGTCCTTTGCAAGTTCTAGAACTTTGGGGTCCTTTGCGCTTTGAATTTTGTTGATTATCGTCGGTTCTGGGATCATTCGAGCTTAGGAGAGGTGAATCCCGTGGTCGTTTGGGTTTTGATTCGTGATTGGTCATTTTTTGGGTTTCTGAGGTCGTCGCAGAATTTTGTTGCTTCCGGATTTTCCCGGTTTGGACTTATTCCGCTGACTGAGGTTATTTCCAGCGCATTTTAGATCGTCCGCGAAAATCCGTTCCATCCGGTTTTTTCTGGATTTCCTGTCTGATTGTGTCCTTTTCAAATGTTTCGATGATAGGATTAATGGAACGGTTGTTTAATGTTTATTTCTTGTTGCCAATGAGTGGATTTAATGATAATCTTGTGATTTTTCATCTGCTCTAATGATTTATTTGACTAATGATCTATTGACAGCAGGAATCCGTCTGGGTCAGATTTCTCTGAAATTCTGCCCCAACGGTATTTTCCCGGTTTGCGTGATTTTCCCAGACTATCTGATTGCTCCAGATCTCGAAGGATTAGCATTTGGCAATGGATTTTGATTGATTTATATGATTTTGTGCTAACCTTTCAGATTGGAATATGAGCAATAATTGAATACTAACGACGATTTTTGGACATGCAGGCTGAATCAAGCAAGGCAGTTGCTGGAAAGTCCAAGGGTGGCGCAGGGGCTTCATCCATCTCTGAGACAGAATGACTACGATTGGACATGAAGAACCCGCTTCCTGAGAGAAAAGTGTCTTCTGTGTGGGCCGAGGTATCAGATACTAATGTTGGTACTTGGCGATATGAGGAGTTCAAACAGAGAATGGCCGAGAAATATTAGTTAGCCCTGAGACAAGGGATGATGAACTCCGGATTGGTACATGTGGCAGGGTTCCCTCCGGCAGTTCAGTGTTATGAATTAATCCTGGAATGCACCCGACAATACGACTTTGACACACAGAGAGTGGTTAGCACCGAGGGGAGAGTCTTGGCCAACTTCAGTCCGGCCTCCATTGCACAGGCTTTCAGTATGCCAGATCTTCCTTCAGTGTGTGCCTTGAATATTGACACTGCCATGACCTACTATGAGAATGAGCCAGTCAAGGCTCAGCAGATAATTAACTCGTGGCTAGAAAAGCCAAAATCCCATCATTCGAAGTTGCCCAAGCAGCTGCACAGGGTAAAATTCAGGTCAGAGGTATATGATGCCATCACACTTCTGAGCAGGGTGGCCGGATTGAGAAGTGCAGGGGTATTAGAGAGTTGGATGGTCCATGTGATCACCAAAATTAGTCAAGGGACCAATTATCACTGGGCAGGGCTCATCAGTGCTGAGATTGACAGACAGTTGAGGAATGTGTTGGAAGCGAAGAGATTCACTATGTCCTCATATGTAGTATATGTGTTGGCCATCTCCTACCCCTACAAGGTCTGAATCCAGGGGAACAATTGGACAGGATATAATTTATGAAGTGTATCCAGAGTTGCATCTGGGGCATAAGGATTACAGGAGGGCAAATGATGCATTTACAATGCATATCACCCGGACACTCTAGAATGTGAGCACCTCATATTATCCGATGGGGCCAAAGGACTGATCAAGAACTACGGAGCATGGTTCATCCAGTTCCCTACGTTCACTTACCTTAGGATTGATGGATGCCCAGTAGCCCCTTACAGGTTGCCTCGGTATCCCACTGACCACATTGTGCTGCTAGAGGTTGTAAGACAAATCTGAGTTTGATGCAGTGGTGAAGAGGGAGAAGCACAAGACAGGCTTCAGAGGAGACTTCCCTCTTGGGATTGGTGTGGGAGAGATGTGCCCATCTATCCAATCAGCTCACACCACAGGGGAGGAACTGGCAGCCTATGGATTCTCCTTCCATTCGAAAAGAATGAATTTTGACATAACTGGAGAGGCTCAGAGGAAGGCTACCCGGGAGTATAGGCACAAAGATGACTTGGAGGACTATTGGGTCAGTATCAAAGATGACCTTGAGGCGAGGAAGAAAAGATATTCTAGGTTACCTGTGGAGGCCATTAGGCAGTACAATGTTAAGTTGATTCCAGACCAACTGGAGGATGACGGAAAACTGGTTCAGGACCATGCCTATGAAGCCATAAAGGACAGGTCGGTCGGGGATATCGATTGGAATGAGGACGAGATTATAGAATTGGAGGACTTAATGGCTCCTGTGATGAAGTTCACTCTTTCTTGGGTGAAACATAAGATTTGGGAATTGGAAAGTGCAAAGGTGACTTGTACTTTTGACTTGATGGGAAATGTCAATCCCATGTCAACTTCTGAGGAATCTGGGGAGGATGACCCCAAAGGGAAGTATGTGAAGACCTCACCATTCAAAATCAAAGTCAGAGGTCCTAAGGGAGGCGAGCCTGAAACGAAGAGGAAGCCTAAGGGAAAGAGAAGATGGAAGACTCTAACAATCAGCAAATCCTCTGATGAGGAGGAGATGGAGAAAGCGGAAAAGGAAGATGCTCCTCCACCGCCAAAGAAGGCCAGGACAACAAGGACAACGAAGAAAAGTCAGGCTGCTTCAAGTGATGAACCTCCCATTGTTGATGTGGAGAGTTCCGGAGGGGAGAAGACAAAAGTATACATGAGGAAATCAAGAACTCCCTCTCCCAAAATGCTGCACAACAGAAGGACTCTTCCCCAAAGCGGCCAGTTGAAGAGCCATCTAGGTCTGTTTCTCCTCCACTGAGCATACTTGAGCCGGAAAATCCTGGTGAACATGAAACTAGCGGGGAGGCAGAACCATTCAAGGAAGGAGCACTCTTCGATGAAGCAGTAGAGCTAGAGGTTGAAGAAGAGGAAAGGTACACTTCTCCTTTGGTACAATATGAGGACTCCCCGAAAAGTGGCAGAGGCCGCGAATCACCTGAGCCGGAGGAAAGTATCCCTGCTAGGACTCCATCACCGGTGCTTCCGGAGTTAGGGCTTGAAGGGGCCAATCAAGGTGAACAGCTTCCAGAAAAGGAAGATGATAGGGCAACCACAGAAGAAGAGAAGGTGACAGAGGAACTGGGAGAAATAGGAGTAGAAGAAATCCGGACTGACCTTGTAGCCCCGGAATGGTTGGAGAAGGAGCTTGCACGGAAAAAGTAGGTGATTGTTGAAGATACTCCCTTGGACTGGGATGAGATGTTGTCTAAGATCGGTAAGGGAAAAAAGAAGAAGGCTGCAAAGGTCATCTCCCGGGTGGAAAGGGATGAAGCGAATAACTAGGTTGTCCATGTTGCTACTCCTGCTGCAGATAAGATGAGGGATGATGTTTCAAGCCAGGATTACGATGTACGGACTATCGACCTTGGGCCGGCCTCCCTAGAGCAGGATATTAAGGAATTTGAGGGGTCTAGTGCAGTCATTGTTGACAGATTAAAGAAGGAGACTCAGACCAAACGAGAGCTGAAGAGAGAAAATGAAAGGTTAAGAAAGTGTTTGGAAGAGGTAATGAAGCCTCTGCAGTCTCTCCACCCTTCTTCTTCTGCTACTCTGGGTTTTCTACCTAAGGAAACAATCTCCGAGATTGAGAAATTGAAAGCTTTAGCCCAAGCGGCAATAGATTGGCTGATGGGTGTCCAGACCAAAGGGGATGATGCTATCAAGGAAATCCTATCTATGGGAAAGGATGCAGTCCGGGCTAAGGAATTGTTAGAGCATATCCTGTCTCAGGATAGGGATGATGTAGACCTCTTGTTGCAGAAATTGAAAGTTATCCTGGGACATGGCAGGGAACAATTAGCTAGGGATGGAATCCTTCCTTCCTCCAGGTTGGATGAGCCGTGGGAATGATTCGAGGCACTGCAACTCAGGAAGAAGGCTCAAAAGAAGATACAGAAACGAAAGAAATCAATTGAAGGTGAGCTCACTGCAGTCTATGACGGGTGCATCGCCTTCTTTGAGATAATGATAGGAAGGAAGAAGATGGCTCCCAAATATCTGAGCTTGGGGAAATTGAAGGAATGGTGGCATGAAATTTATGCCCCAGATTCTGATGAAGCTGTCACTGGCCACCTACTTGATGATGCAGCCACCTACATGGCAGTGATGGATAGATACATGGCCAACAAGGAGGATTGGAACAAGATTGTTGAGCGGTCCAAGCAGGAAGCAGACTCCATTAAATGCCGACTCAGGGTTTTGCCATTGCCACCTATTGCTGAGTTGGACGAAATATTCTTGAGGGTCCAAGGGTCATCCGGACAGAAGAAGGATAAAGGGAGCGGCAGTTAATGCTCATTTTGAGATTTGTGCTTCCTTATTACTATGGGGCATGCATTGGACCGGACTTCCTTGGGGACAGTGTCAGAGCTGACTTGGATGATGGCATTTAATGTGTGCCTTGGTTCGTTTCCTTGGCCGACCTGTTTTGGCCGTTTTATTATTTTGTAAAATGTTTGGCTGGGCCGACATGTCTTGGGGGGAATTTGCTATAAATAGGCATTCTTGCCTCATTGTAAGGGTTAGACATTGGTTAGCTAAGCAGTAATAGAGATAAGCAAAAGCAATAGTTAGAATTTCTTAGTCTCTTCTTGAAGCAAATACTGTGTCAGAACAATTGAATTGTTGCAGATTTTGGTGATTAATACAATTGGAGACATTATGGTTTTCCTGGTGGAATCCTTTGTGTTATTTCATCGTGCATGGTTCTTATTATTACATCTTTTAAATTGCTTGAAGATTTAGGGTTTAGTATTTAGAAATAGATTAGTTTCAATTGGATAAACGATGTCTATGATTTCATATTTGGAATGTTTGTAGCTATCTCTAGTCTATACTCCCAGTAACTATCTGATTGTAGTAGGATGGCAAAGTCAACCTGGACCGTATATTCAATGTGCTTAAGTTCGATTGTAGATGCATGTCTATGATTTGAAAATATGAATTCCTCAGAAGATTGCACCATTCTTGTAAGATTGCATTGTGGGTTGAATAAGAACTGGTTATTTGAGATAGGTCCATTCCAGATATATGTTATTTACATTGTTTATCCTCTCAGTAGTTTAGATCTTATCACTTCCTTGCATCCCTATCTTTTGCTGTTTCTTTATTATTTGGTTAGATTTAGGATTTAAGATCATCTGATAAATTGAAAGATACAGTTTGCTTGTAGTAAGGTCTGATTGTGATTATCAACATTTCACATTTTATCTGAGTTGTTTTATGCATTGTTATGACCTAACACCCGAGAGACCTTGGGGTAATCTTCAGTGATTTATTGTTGAGAATTACCTTTCAAGAGAGATAGAATATTGTATTCTATCTGAGTTGTTGCTGTGCAGAAAACACCATCAACAGATTGTCGCTAGAAGGAGGGCCTGAATGAGCACACTGGATTGTTTCTTGAACGCCATCTCCCTAGAGAGATATAGGAGAAATACCAGATCTACCACCAGAGAAGAAGATCTAGAGGAACTACAGTTTCCCAATACGTCAAGAAGGACTAGAGAGAGGGGAGAATCATCATCACCCATCCTCTTACCAACATCATCCACATCCTCACATCCTGAAGCCGTTCCCATCCATCAGCCTCAGCCGATCAATAACCAACCACCACCACCACCCCCACTCTTACCAATGGCTTTCCTTGCCAACAATCCGTCCCCCTTGTCTTTCAATGCTTACAATGTAATGCCCAAGAACCCTGAGCATTTCTGTTCAAAATTCCATGTCAATGACCCAAATAGGACTGTTGAAGAACACATAAGAATTTTCCAAACCTGCCTTAAAGATAGAGGAATTGTCCATGAAGATGTTGCTTGTAGGTTGTTCCCTTATTCACTAGGAGAAGAAGCCTTTTACTGGTACAACCATCTCCCTGCTGGTTCGATTCTAAATTGGAGTGACCTTGAAAAGGCCTTTTTGCAGAAGTTCCGAATACCCATCAGTGCCAACGAGCTATACTTGCAATTCATCAAGGTCAAGAGAGAAGTTAATGAACCCATAGCCAGTTTCAATAATAGGTTCCATCGCGTGTTCACCAGATTACAAGAACCATATGTTTTAGATGATGATACAGCCTTGGGGGTCTATTATGAAGCTCTAGATAGCCTAACACTAACCTTTTTGAAGTGGAGACCCAACCCTCCAGGTACCTTGACTGATGCTTATACGAAAGCTGTCAAGCTCAGTACGGATCTGAGACAGCACTTGACTGGGCCATTACCTTCCTTGGGACCGGTTGCACATCCCAACCAGATTCAGGCAGTGAATCAGGCTCTCACCAATCATACCCCAATCATGAATCCAGTCCCCCAATTACCTATGGTACCACACCCTGGTCACCCCATGAACTATATTTCTCCTGTGGAAAACTTCCCTCAACAACAGGTTAATCAGCCTATGTACTAGTCCCAACCGAATGGCTTCCTTGCTTACTTGCAGAATTCTAAGGTATTGCATCAGTCTTTGGGATCTGCCATAATGCCTGTCCCTCCTCAAAGTAACCCAAGTCAACCTCCTTATCGAGATTCAAATAGGGAGAGGATTGATGAACTAGTTGAACAAATAAAGAAGCTAAATTTAGAGGTGACTTACTTAAGAAATCAGAACAGCCAACTGCAAGCTGCTCAGAAGGGAATGCAATCTAATCAGAATAGGGAGTTTTCACAAGGACAGAATTTTGACAGGGGGCAGCGTAATGACAGAGGATTCTATAATGACAGGGGATATAATCAGGATAGGGGTTATAATCAGGATAGAGGTTTCAATAATGATAGGAGGAAAAACTTTGATAGAGGCCAAGGAAGTGAACCGGGATTTGATAAGAGGCCATCGAAAGGGCAGAACAGAACTTGGAATACAGGGCCCAACAATGGGGGAGTTCCCACCCCACTGGATCAACCTGCCAATCCGATCGTTAATCAACCTGCAAATCATCCAGTCAGTCAAGACAAACCTCCTAATGGTGTGTATCTGGCCGAAGCAGCCCTATTGGGATGGTGCAGGCTCCACAAGACAAGTCAGCATTCAGAATTGGAATGTCCAGAGTTTCAAACTGCCGCCTCTATTTTTCAGTATGAGGTAGAAAACAATGTGAGTGGATAGGAGATGGTACCTTCCAGCTCTTACGATTCTTCTGTGCTGGTATTAAACCATGCTCCTTTTCCAGCCAGCAAGGAAAATGTACCAGAAGAACCTGAATCCCAGGAAGAAGAAACAGATCAGATTTGTAATGGGGATGAAGTTGCTCAGTTGTTTAATGAAGAATCAATGAATGACAATGGCCCCCTCGATCAGGAGGAAGCTTATGTTGAAGAAGTACAGATGTTTCAGAGGCAAGGCTTGAGGGATATGCCTCATAGACGTCCACCACCTGGGGGGCCTTTCACCACTTCCATTCCTCCCAACAACTTCAGTACCCCTCCAGATCCTAATGCTAGCAATAATCCATCCTACCCACATGTCTCCAAGTAGTACCTTTCGAGGGACAGACAGGCTCAAGCTGAACCACAGAAGGAAAAGGCTATTCAAGTAAGCAAGGAAAAGGAACTTTCTAAGGAAATCTTTATTGACATGAGTGAGGAACAGATGGTTTCATATGTTGCAGAGGAATTCAAGAAACTAAAGGTAAACCTTTCTGCATTTGTGTTGTTAAGGTTTCCTGCAATTAGGAAAGTTGTCCTAGGAGCCTATGATGCAAGTTCAGAGTCATTGGATAAGTCTTCTAGTGAACATGTCAGCCAAACTTCCAGTTTTCAGTCTGTAAACACACAAAATCAGACCCAGAATCGGACTAACCCGCCTCCTGGAGATAAAGGAAAAGAAAAGGATAGGACTCAAGTGGCCCAAGTAGACACTCAACCCACTTTGTTTCAAGGAAAGACAGAAACTCCACCATTTCTGATCTCAGTCCGACTCTTTGATAAGAACCTTCACAATTGTTTGTTAGATTCTGGTGCCTCCACCAACGTGATGCCTCTTGGAGTTTGTAGGGCTCTAGGAATTACACCTGCTGATTCCTAGAAGAAGGTCACTCAGTTGGACAGAACTGAAGTGAGTGTGGTAGGGGAACTCAACATGATCCATATGCAAATAGCTTCAGATCCAAGAATCGAACAGGTTATTAACATTCAGGTAGCTGATATTCCTGATGCATACGGTTTGATCCTAGGATGGGATTTTACCAAGGCTCTGAATGGGTATGTGTCTACTGACCACTCTCACATGTGGTTGCCCTGGAAAGGAGTGCCTAATCAGATCAGAATTGAGAGGGAGCCTAGAATGAAGTACATGATAACATAATACCAAAAGACTTCAACAGAGGTCCTTATATCAGAAGCTAGAATAGGAAACTACCTGCTATCGGCTCAATATGAAGAGTCAGATGTGGAAGAGGTGCTGATGTTGCATACGATGCCAGTTGATGTTGGGACAGGGTCTAGCAATACTGAGGTTCTGACTGAATTAGTTGAAGAGGAAGAACCTGAAGACAGACAGATCAGTTTATTGGACGATTTCCAGGAATTCATTAGGCGATGTATGGAGAACCAGACTCACCTAGGAAGGAGGACAAGCTTTAAGGAGTTACTCTTACCAAATTGGTGTAGAGTCCACAATGCTTCTCATTCAGAGTTGGAGTGTTGTCTATATCAGACAGTAGTAAAACAAGTACAGAAATGCATGAATCCAGCTCAGGAGGTTAAGGCAGATGAGTAGAATCTTCAAGGAGGGTGCAAAAGCCAGAAACCTGTGGTGATTGAGAAAGTCTCTAACATTGATAAACCAAAAGACAGAATGAAGGAAAATACCACTGCAGAATACTGGACTCTTAAGTTCAATGGATCTAAGTCCCAGCAGGGAGCTGGGGCTGGGTTTGAACTGATTAGTCCAAAAGGTAAGAACTTCTTCGCAGTTCATAGGCTCCAATTTCATTGCACCAATAATTTAGTAGAGTATGAAGCTTTAATTCATGGTCTCCTTATGGCACTCAAGAAAAGGGTCAGGGTTCTGCAAGTTTTTGGTGATTCAGAATTAGTAGTCAAACAAGTACGAAAGCAGTATGCGTGTCACGATAGGAGAATGACCAATTATAGGCATAGAGTGTGGGACCTCATTGAGGGATTTGATGCCTTTAATATTCAATTGATCCCATGGAAGAGGAATCAAACCGCTGATTCTCTGGCTCAAGCAGCTAGCACTCTGCAGCCTCTATCCCTGACGGGATTGAAGAAGTTTACTGTTGAATTGACTCCTGTGCCATCGGTTCCAGACAATGTGACTAATTTCCAGGTGTTTGAGGATGATAAACACATTCTTGATTTTATCACAAACACAGATGTTTTCGCTTCACGGATCATTGATGAAACAGAACCTCAAGAAGCAGAATTGGATCTAGAAGGTGTATTGAATCTAAAGTCTAACACTATTCCCAGGGGATGGTACAGTTGGAGCAGATTTTCGATATAGACAAGATTAGAGATCAAGAACGAGAATCCAGGAGGGAGTCCGTCAGTGGATAGTGTGACCCTCATAATGTGGGTACTGAGGACAATATCAAGAACATTTTCATCGGCAAGGTATGTACTCCTAAAGAAAGACAGGGTATAATCAGAGCCCTACTCGATTTTCTAGATATAGTGGCGTGGGGTTATGAAGACTTGAAGACTTATGACACATCCATCATAACTCATACTATACCCCTAAAGCCAGGTGCTAAACCTTTTAGACAGAGACAGAGACCCATTAATGCACTATTGGAGCCCCTCATACAAAATGAATTTTAGAAATTGCTGTCTGCTAGAATCATATTTTCCGTTAGGCATTCGATGTGGGTAGCTAATCTGGTTCCAGTAAGAAAAAAGAATGGTGAAATTAGGCTTTGTGTTGACTTCTGAAATCTAAATAGATCATCAGAAAAAGATAATTATCCAGTTCCCTCTTTGGATGAAGTGCTTCAAGTGGTCAATAGATCTTAGATGATGTCCTTTCTGGACGGTTATTTAGGGTATAATCAAGTAATGGTCCAGTACGAGGACAGACACAAGACTGTTTTCACGACTAAGTGGGGAACCTTTGCCTACAGGAAGATGCCATTTGGGCTTATTAATGCAGGAGCCACATTCCAACGAGCCATGGACATTGCTTTCAAATACATCATAGGGAAGTGCATCATCATTTACATGGATGACCTAACTGTTTTCTCCAAGAACAGAGGGGATCATATCTTAGATTTGTACAAAGTGTTTCAGAAGTGCAGAGAATTTGGCATCTCCTTGAATCCCAAGAAGTGTATCTTTGGGGTAACAGAAAGAAAGCTGTTAGGACATGTCATATCAGAAAAGGGAATTGCTATAGACCCTAAAAGAGTGGAAGCCATCCTAAAAATTCAGCCTCCTACTAGCAAAAAAGAGATGAAGTCCTTCTTTGGAAAGATTAACTTTGTCAGAAAATTCATCACTGATTTGCTAAAATTGTGAAGCCACTAAATGCTATGTTGAAGCAAGATGCCAAGGTCGAATGGACTACAGAAGCAAATGAGGCCTTTGCAGAGATTAAGAGAGTCATTGCTGATGCTCCAGTTTTGGTGAGCCCAAATTATAGCAAGCCTTTTTATATCTATTCGTTTGCCTCCGACCACTCATGTGCTGGAATGCTGACACAAAAGTCTGATGAGGGGAATGAACATCCCATTGCTTTCATGAGTGCACCATTAAAGGATGTTGAGATGAAATACCCAAGTGTGGAGAAGCAAGCATATGCCCTTGTTCGAGCCGTAAAGAAATTCATGCATTATATCCTCAGAAACAAGGTGTTTGCAATTGTTCCTGATTCTGCAGTTAAGTTACTGCTGATGCAGAATGAACTGGGTGAGCGCAGAGCTAAATGGGTGACCATGCTTCAGGAGTATGACATTGAGATCCAGCCTATGAAGCTGGTAAGAGGACAAGGACTCACCCAAGCCATGGCAGAGATAGGCCCTGAGTTGTCTGTTCATAACTATAATGTTGAAGAAGTTTCCCCAAAGGGCTGGTATGATGATATAGTCTATTATCTGTTGAATCAACGACCTCCAGCACACCTTAATGCAGTACAGAGGTGAGCCTTAAGGCTGAAAAGCGACGGTTTCATGCTGAAAGGAGCTGTCCTATACAAGAAGAATCATGAAGGTATTTATTTGAGGTGCCTTGGGAGACATGAAGCTGAAAGGGTAATGAGTGAATTTCATGAGAAATATGGTACTGGTCATGGTTCTGCGATTGCTACTACAAATCAGATTTTGAGGGCAGGGTACTACTGGCCTACACTGTTCAAGGATGTTCATCAACATGTACGGACCTGTCACACTTGTCAGACTGCAGCAACAAGAGAAAGGTGTGCAGCACTTCCGCTCCAGTCAGTCACTGAGGTAAAACCTTTTGCTCAATGGGGTATGGACTTCATAGGCCCCATCAATCCACCATCCTCTGCAGGACACAGGTACATTCTCACCATATTTGATTACTTTACGAGATGGACTGAAGCTTTTTCTTGTAGGCAGTGCACATCAGAGGTAGTAATTGATTTTTTAGAATCTCCCATTCTCAATCGGTTTGGATGCCCTGTTGCTGTTGTTTCTGATAATGGTCCTGCCTTTGCCTCTTTGAGATTCTC
Source organism: Sequoia sempervirens (assembly GCA_007258455.2). Classification (NCBI taxonomy): domain Eukaryota; kingdom Viridiplantae; phylum Streptophyta; class Pinopsida; order Cupressales; family Cupressaceae; genus Sequoia; species Sequoia sempervirens. Next base: position 189,680,276 of record VDFB02000008.1, on the reverse strand, counting down.
AAACTGGGCCTTTGATCATGGCATTGTTGTCAAGTTTGCGTCTAATTATTATCCCCAGGGGAATGGTCTAGCTGAATCCTCTAACAAGAACTTGTTGACTGTCATCTGAAAGCTGTTAGAAAGGAACCCAAAAGACTGGCACACCCAGCTTAGGTTTGCTCTTTGGGCAGATCGTACCAGAGTTAAGTCCTCCATTGGTACATCTCCTTATCATTTAGTGTATGGTCTGGAACCAGTTTTCCCTATCCAACTCAAGATCCCAACTCTACAGTTTATAAATCAGTTTTATGATGAAGGGGATAGAAGGGAGGCCAGGCTGACAGAATTGTTGAACCTTGAGGAAAAACGAGACAATGCCCTTGAAAAGTTTGCCAAACACCAGGGGGTAGTCAAGAGGTGGTTTGATAGGAGAGAAAAAGTTAAGGCTTTTAGGATTTCTGACCTTGTCTTGTGCTGGGATAAACCTCATGATCAAAAAGGGAGTCATGGAAAATTTGATAAATTATGGCTGGGCCCATATCAGATTGCCAAAATACTGGGAGATAATGCCTTCCGTCTGAGGACTCTTACGGGAGAAGACATACCACTGCCTGTCAATGGGCAGTATCTGAAGCATTATTTCTAGTCTTGAGCTGTTTTCAGCTCTTTGCTTTGTACATAGTTAGTTTAGGTTGCTTTGTTCATTTGTTTTGCTTGTTTTGGTTAGAGTAGGTTTCCCCTTTTGCTTTGCTGGTTTCTTTGCTTTGGTTTGTTTGTTTTGGTTTGCGTTGCTCTTGCTGTGGGTCCTTTCTTTTTTGGGATTGGGGGTGCATCTGTATGGTAATGGTGGCGAAGCAGGTCTAATGTTCTTGGTATTTCCCTTACAAAATTTGATCTTTCCAGAACACCATGGTATGGGCTCTTTAACCTATGTCATTTGTCCTTATGATGAGGCAAAGGTTTTCTAGTCAGTCTGAACAGAAATATATTGGGGTCTTATACTTTTAAATCTTTAATATATCTGAAGTTGTAAGGGCTCCTTATAAGGTCTGATCAGGTGAAAAAAAAATTTCTGCTCTAGTGCCACTGTGGTTCTCAGCCCTGAGTATGGACTTCACTGTTCACAGGTTGAATGAAGGGAGTAAAGAGAAGAAATATAAAAAAAATAAAAAAATAAAAAAATATAGATTGAAAATCATGAGGTTTGAATTTAACCTATCAGGGGGATCTGAATATCTCTACCGGGGCTATGAACGCCTGGCTGGCAATAGAGCTATGTTCAGGAGGATCACAACGATAACCTCGTCGGGGCTATGGATGCCTGACTGGTAGCGAGGCTCTATCCAGGATACTTTTAGAGTATGAATCTTCATGTAGCCTGTTCATACCAAGTCTGGTTCTTCTTGCAACTGAGGGTAGGAAATGTATGCATGTGCACACACTTAGACCCCGGTATAGGAATGTTCGAGTGGCTAGGAGTTTCTTTGTTTTGACTTAGGAGGGTGGCTGGGTATTTGAGTTGAAACCATGAGTTCTGGGTTCATGATTCCAGTTTGTCATCGAAATGCTCAGGAGCATTTCCCCAACAGAGTCGCCATTTGTTGTGCAGTTTTCGCACACACGCCCCACTTAGAGTAGGGACCCTCTTTTTGGTGTCTTTGACCTTTGGTTCTATTGGATTTATTATCTTAGGGTCTTGACATGTTGGTCTTGCTGGCTTTGACCTTTCCTTGAGGTTTGAATTAATTAAAAATGAGTTTTTCGCCAGGTTCGGGTTTTCACCTGGATCCGGGATTTTCCAGCGCTGGCGGATTTTCTCGAGCCTAGGTTCCTTGTTCATTTCTGGCAGGATTCTCCGATTCCGGGTTTCTGCCTCACTTTGGGATTTTTCGGTCCTGGCGGATTTTCCCCGATTCTGCCAAGGTCCTGATCTTCCTCATTTCCCCGGTTTGAAGCTTTGCGAATCGATCTCAATTTGTTTGCGTGTGGATTGCTTGAGTGCTGGTGTCGGTGTTTTCATTGCCTGGACGTGTTTGCTACGAAGGTCGCCTTTTCAGGCTCGAACTTCTTCCGCTTCAGTCCATGGTATGTAGTCGTTGCCCTTCCGTTTTGCTTGTATGGTGATTGAGGGTGTTGCATTGGGTATTATTAGATTTGGGTCGGCCCTTGATTGATTTGATTTCATATTGATAGAATTGGGGTTTGACCCATTTTCGTTGTAGAACCCTGTTTCACGTGCCCTATGGGTGCTATTTATCCACGAGGTTGAGTATGTCTCCTTTAAACGGAGTTCTGGGCTTGGTTGCTTGTTCTTTTAGTGCGGAATCTGCCATATCGTGCGAAGTTGGGGTTTTTTCTTCGGTATTTGGGCCCAGAGTGAATATTTCTTCTTGTTTGAGTGATTTTGTCCCTGTATCTTGTTGACTTCACCGTCTTGTGAAGATTCGAGTGCTTTAGGTAAATTCTTAGCCAATATCTTAAACCCTAAAGCTTGCTCTGGTTTTAATGGCGGAGATTTGATTATTCGATTTAGGGCATCATCATTTTAATGTGGGAATTTGTCATTTGCAAGTTCTGGAACTTTGGGGTCCTTTGCGCTTTGAATTTTGTTGATTGTCATCATTTCTGGGATCATTCAAGCTTAGGAGAGGTGAATCCCATGGTCGTTTGGGTTTTGATTCGCGTTTGGTCATTTTTTGGGTTTCCGAGGTCGTCGTGGAATTTCGTCGCTTCCGGATTTTCCCGGTTTGGACTTATTCCGTGGACTGAGGTTATTTCCGCCGCATTTTAGATCGTCCGCGAAAATCCGTTCCATCCAGTTTTTTTTGGATTTCCTGTCTGATTGTGTCCTTTTCAAATGTTTCGATGATAGGATTAATGGAACGGTTGTTTAATGTTTATTTCTTGTTGCAATGAGTGGATTTAATGATTATCTTGTGATTTTTCATCTGCACTAATGTTTTTTTTGACTAATGATCCGTTGATAGCAGGAATCCGTCTGGGTCGGATTTCTCTGAAATTCTGCTCCGACGATATTTTCCCAGTTTGCGTGATTTTCCCGGACTATCTGATTGCTCAGGATCTCAAAGGATTAGCATTTGGCAATGGATTTTGATTGATTTATATGATTTTGTGCTAACCTTTCGGATTGGAATATGAGCAATAATTGAATACTAACGACAATTTTTGGACATGCAGGCTGAATCAAGCAAGGCAGTTGCTGGAAAGTCCAAGGGTGGCGCAGGGGCTTCATCCATCTCTGAGACAAAATGACTACGATTGGACATGAAGAACCCACTTCTTGAGAGCAAAGTGTCTTCTGTGTGGGCCGAGGTATCAGATACTAATGTTGATGCTTGGCAATATGAGGAGTTCAAACAAAGAACGGCCGAGAAAGATCAGTTAGCCCTGAGACAAGGGATGATGAACTCCGGATTGGTACATGTGGCAGGGTTCCCTCCGACAGTTCAGTGTTATGAATTAATCCTGGAATGCGCCCGACAATACGACTTTGACACACAGAGAGTGGTCAGGACCAAGGGGAGAGTCTTGGCCAACTTCAGTCCGGCCTCCATTGCACAGGCTTTCAGTATGCCAGATCTTCCTTCAGTGTGTGCCTTGAATATTGACACTACCAGGACCTACTATGAGAATGAGCTAGTCAAGGCTCAGCAGATAATTAACTCGTGGCTAGAAAAGCCAAAATCCCATCATTCGAAGTTGCCCAAGCAGCTGCACAAGGTAAAATTTAGGTCAGAGGTATATGATGCCATCACACTTCTGAGCAGGGTGGCCGGATTGAGAAGTGCAGGGGTATTAGAGAGTTGGATGGTCCATGTGATCACCAAAATTAGTCAAGGGACCAATTATCACTAGGCAGGGCTCATCAGTGCTGAGATTGACAGACAGTTGAGGAATGTGTTGGAAGCGAAGAGATTCACGATGTCTTCATATGTAGTGTATGTGTTGGCCATCTCCTACCCATACAAGGGCCTGAGTCCGGAGGGAACAATCAGACAAGATATAATTTATGAAGTGTATCCGAAGTTGCATCTGGGGCATGAGGATTACAGGAGAGCAAATGATGCACTTACAATGCATATCACCCGGACGCTCCAGAATGCTGAGCACCTCAGATTATTCGATGGGGCCAAAGGACTAATCAAGAACTACGGAGCATGGTTCATCCAGTTCCCTATGTTCACTTACCTCAGGATTGGTGGATACCAGTAGCCCCTTACAGGTTGCCTCGGTATTCCACTGACCATATTGTGCTGCTGGAAGTTGTAAGACAAATCTGTGAGTTTGATGCAGTGGTGAAGAGGGAGAAGCACAAGACAGGCTTTAGAGGAGACTTCCCTCTTGGGATTGGTGTGGGAGAGATGTGCCCGTCTATCCAATCAGCTCACACCGTAGGGGAGGAACTGGCAGCCTATGGAATCTCCTTCCATTCAAAAAGAATGAATTTTGACATAACTGGAGAGGCTCATAAGAGAGCTACCTGGGAATATAGGCACAAAGATGATCTAGAAGACTACTGGGTCAGTATCAAAGATGACCTTGAGGCGAGGAAAAAAAGATATTCTAGGTTACCTGTGGAGGCCATTAGGCAGTACAATGTTAAGTTGATTCCAGACCAATTGGAGGATGATGGAAAACTGGTTCAGGACCATACCTATGAAGCCATAAAGGATAGGTCGGTCGGGGATATCGATTAGAATGAGGACGAGATTATAGAATTGGAGGACTTAATGGCTCCTGTGATGAAGTTCACTCTTTCTTGGGTGAAACATAAGATTTGGGAATTGGAAAGTGCAAAGGTGACTTGTACTTTTGACTTGATGGGAAATCTCAATCCCATGTCAACTTCTGAGGAATCCGGGGAGGATGACCCCAAAGGGAAGTCTGTGAAGACCTCACCATTCAAAATCAAAGTCAGAGGTCCTAAGGGAGGCGAGCCTGAAACGAAGAGGAAGCCTAAGGGAAAGAGAAGATGGAAGACTCTGACAATCAGCAAATCCTCTGATGAGGAGGAGATGGAGAAAGCGGAAAAGGAAGATGCTCCTCCACCACCAAAGAAGGCTAGGACAATAAGGACAACGAAGAAAAGTCAGGCTGCTTCAAGTGATGAACCTCCCATTGTTGATGTGGAGAGTTCCAGAGGGGAGAAGACAAAAGTATACATGAGGAAATCAAGAACTCCCTCTCCCAAAGATGCTACATAGTAGAAGGACTCTTCCCCAAAGCGGCCAGTTGAAGAGCCATCTAGGTCTGTTTCTCCTCCACTGAGCATACTTGAGCCGGAAAATCCTGGTGAACATGAAACTAGCGGGGAGGCAGAACCATTCAAGGAAGGAGCACTCTTCGATGAAGCAGTAGAGCTGGAGGCTGAAGAAGAGGAAAGGTACACTTCTCCTTTGGTACAATATGAGGACTCCCCGAAAAGTGGCAGAGGCCGCGAATCACCTGAGCCGGAGGAAAGTATCCCTGCTAGGACTCCATCACCGGTGCTTCTGGAGTTAGGGCTTGAAGGGGCCAATCAAGGTGAACAACTTCCAGAAAAGGAAGATGATAGGGCAACCACAGAAGAAGAGAAGGTGACAGAGGAACTGGGAGAAATAGGAGTAGAAGAAATCTGGACTGACCCTGTAGCCCCGGATTGGTTGGAGAAGGAGCTTGCACAGAAAAAAGTAGGTGATTGTTGAAGATACTCCCTTGGACTGGGATGAGATGTTGTCTAAGATCGGTAAGGGAAAAAAGAAGAAGGCTGCAAAGGTCATCTCCCAGGTGGAAAGGGATGAAGCGAATAACCAGGTTGTCCATGTTGCTACTCCTGCTGCAGATAAGATGAGGGATGATGTTTCAAGCCAGGATTATGATGTACAGACTATCAACCTTGGGCCGGCCTCCCTAGAGCAGGATATTGAGGAATTTGAGGGGTCTAGTGTAGTCATTGTTGACAGATTAAAGAAGGAGACTCAGACCAAAAGAGAGCTGAAGAGAGAAAATGAAAGGTTAAGAAAGTGTTTGGAAGAGGTAATGAAGCCTCTGCAGTCTCTCCACCCTTCTTCTGCTACTCCGGGTTTTCTACCTAAGGAAACAATCTCCGGGATTGACAAATTGAAAGCTTCAGCCCAAGCGGCAATAGATTGGCTGATGGGTGTCCAGACCAAAGGGGATGATGCTATCAAGGAAATCCTATTCTTGGGAAAGGATGCAGTCTGGGCTAAGGAATTGTTAGAGCATATCCTGTCTCAGGATAGGGATGATGTAGACCTCCTGTTGCAGAAATCGAAAGTTATCCTGGGACATGGCAGGGAACAATTAGCTAGGGATGGAATCCTTCCTTCCTCCAGGTTGGATGAGCCGTGGGAATGGTTCGAGGCACTGCAACTCAGGTAGAAGGCTCAAAAGAAGATACAAAAATGAAAGAAATCAATTGAAGGTGAGCTCACTGCAGTCTATGACGGGTGCATCACCTTCTTTGAGATAATGACAGGAAGGAAGAAGATGGCTCCCAAATATCTGAGCTTGGGGCAATTGAAGGAATGGTGGCATGAAATTTATGCCCCGGATTCTGATGAAGTTGTCACTGGCCACCTACTTGATGATGCAGCCACCTACATGGCAGTGATGGATAGATACATGGCCAACAAGGAGGATTGGAACAAGATTGTTGAGCGGTCCAAGCAGGAAGCAGACTCCATTAAATGCCGACTCAGGGTTTTTCCATTGCCACCTATTGCTGAGTTGGACGAAATATTCTTGAGGGTCCAAGGGTCATCCAGACAGAAGAAGGATAAAGGGAGCGACAGTTAATGCTCATTTTGAGATTTGTACTTCCCTATTACTATGGGGCATGCATTGGACCGGACTTCCTTGGGGACAGTGTCAGAGCTGACTTGGATGATGGCATTTAATGTGTGCCTTGGTTCGTTTCCTTGGCCGACCTGTTTTGGCCGTTTTATTATTTTGTAAAATGTTTGGCTGGGCCGACATGTCTTGGGGGGAATTTGCTATAAATAGGCGTTCTTGCCTCATTGTAAGGGTTAGACATTGGTTAGCTAAGCAGTAATAGAGATAAGCAAGAGCAATAGTTAGAATTTCTTAGTCTCTTCTTGAAGCAAATACTGTATCAGAACAGTTGAATTGTTGCAGATTTTGGTGATTAATACAATTGGAGACATTGTGGTTTTCCTAGTGGAATCCTTTGTGTTATTTCATCGTGCATGGTTCTTATTGTTCCATCTTTTAAATTGCTTGAAGATTTAGGGTTTAGTATTCAGAAATAGATTAGTTTCAATTGGATAAATGATGTCTATGATTTCATATTTGGAATGTTTGTAGCTATCTCTAGTCTATACTCCCAGTAACTATCTGATTGTAGTAGGCTGGCAAAGTCAACCTGGACCGTATATTCAATGTGCTTAAGTTCGATTGTAGATGCATGTCTATGATTTGAAAATCTGAATTCCTCAGAAGATTGCACCGTTCTTGTAAGATTGCATTGTGGGTCGAATAAGAACTGGTTATTTGAGATAGGTCCATTCCAGATATATGTTATTTACATTGTTTATCCTCTCAGTAGTTTAGATCTTATCACTTCCTTGCATCCCTATCTTTTGCTGTTTCTTTATTATTTGGTTAGATTTAGGATTTAAGATCATCTGATAAATTGAAAGATACAGTTTGCTTGTAGTAAGGTCCGATTGTGATTATCAACATTTCACATTTTATCTGAGTTGTTTTATGCATTGTTATGACCTAACACCTGAGAGACCTTGGGGTAATCTTCAGTGATTTATTGTTGAGAATTACCTTTCAAGAGAGATAGAATATTGTATTCTGTCTGAGTTGTTGCTGTGCAGAAAACACCATCAACAGTTATATTGCAAGAACGTCCAACAAGAACAACAAACAAAAGATAACAATCATTGCCCCATTTCTAATTCTCTGAAATCCTCTATTTTGGGATATCATAGAGACGTCCTTAGAATGAGCAGAAAATAAGATAAGTCAAAAGATAAAGACCTAGTAAACAAACAAACTGATGCTCTTTAATACCACTAACAGAAAGAGGATGTGTTTTCTAAGGATCATAACTGAAACTTATTGCCAAAAGATAATTCCCATTGTAGGAAGAATTCATCTTAGGACATGTTAGTGGATGGCAACACGTCATTTCATTTATCCAAAGTGTTCTAAGGGATGATTGATATGGGACAAATTCAGATGATGTGTTACCAATACGAAGAGATGACCAACTTGCTTACGCACTGACTTAGACTTAAGACTTGACGTTTAGAGTTCTAGTTTTAATCTGCTAGACTTGTTTCTAACTATTTCACCAAAGGTTGATAATGACGATCAGTTTATTATGAGTGGTGTTATTGCGGGTGCAAGCGAGATGAGACAGATGGATTTTTTCAAATATAAGGATGTTTTTGATCTTTTTGCAATGTTTTGAGGTTGTTTTTGGTATTTTTTCGAGATTTTCAAATGTTTTGATTTTCAATTTTCCATTATTTTTGGGATTTTCTAGGATTTTGACCAAGAGACTAACCTAAAAACCTATCCTAGGGGTCTTGAGGACCGGTCAATAGACTAGCCTTACCTACGTTATACACGTAGAGACCACATAGTTCGACTGACAACTTGACCGATTTACAGATGACGATATACATGATGAGATGTCAGTTTATTATGACGAACTCCTATAGTACTAACCTAAATGTCTCGGGGGATGATCAAAGATCAACCTTGCCTACGTTCAAGCTCAGAGATGACATAGTTCGACAAGATGACTCTGTTTTTGACCTTTTGAAAGACTTTTTGACCTGTTTTTGGATTTTGATGATGTTTTGATGTTTTTTGATTTTTTTTGATTTTATGATGTTTTTGGATTTTCTGATTTTCTAATGTTTTTGGATTTTCTGATTTGAGGACTTTAACAATATACACGAATCTGATCCAATGAGAATGTTCCCCCAACATGATATAATAGACTACTCCGATAAAGGTAGGAAAAATTGACCTTAAGGATGGGCCGAGTAGTACTAGAAGGGATCATGATACAAACACAGGACCAAGCTATGGTGCAGATGCGAGTGGATGAGTGATGGATGGAGACCTGAATGCGATCAATGATGGAAGCAAAATTGATGGATGATGTCGAACAAGCCATAAAGATCCTGGTGGGTGGGAAGTGCTTATTTACACAAGGCGCCTGTTTGCCAGGTTTTCACCGAGGTACTTGCCCAAAGTGCCACCAAAGTGGTTTTCACTAGAGGACGATTTTTCTCTTTACTATTTTTTGATCCTTTTTTCTGATTTTTTTAGATTTTTTGCTTTTTTGCTTTTTTTGTTGTTGCCAAGATGCCTGTTTGCTAGGTTTTCACTTAAGTAACCATTTTTTTAGGACTTTTTCTAATTTTTTGGATTTTTTGGTTCTATACCTTGAAATATTTAGGCATAATTTTTTTTGAGATGGGAGCTATTCATTGGCTCCTGTAGAGGTTCCCCTTCAGGTGTTGATAGTTGATATGCCCTTGATTTATAACTTGCTATTATGAAAAATTTTCCTAACCAATTAGGTCTGAACTTGCCTTTACTGTTCGGATTTAGGAAATTCTTCTGATTTTCTTTTAAGACCAATTATTTCACTTGGAAAGTCCTGCTTCTGATTTTCTTGTTGTAGCTCCGTTTGAGTCTATTTTGATAAACTTGCAAGTGATTTAAAGCATCTATGCGTCTCTCATCTAGTAGCTCCAACTTGTTTAATCTTGACACCCAGTAGTCCTCATTAGTGATGAGGTTTTGCAATGATATTCTGAGGGATGGGAGCTCGATCTCAATGGGGAGTATGGCTTCTGATCCATAAACCAAGGAGAATGGGGTGGCGCCAGTGGGTGTGCGGATGCTGGTTCGATAAGCCCAGAGGGAGGGATTAAGCTGTAGATGCCAGTCACAACCTGCGTCATTGACTATTTTCTTAAGGATTTTGAGGATGGTTTTGTTCATAGCTTCTGCTTATCCATTGCCTTGGGGATAGTATGGGGTGGAGAAGCAATGCTGGATTATGAATTTCTTGCACAAGTCACAAACCTCCTGGTTCTTGAATGGTGTCTCATTATCTGAGATAATGGCTTGTGGGACACTGTAATGACAGATGAGATAGTTCAGGATAAATTTTGAGATCTGCTTCCCAGTGATATACGTCATGGGTATGGCTTCCACCCACTTTGTGAAGTACTTAGTTACAGTTATGATGAACTTATGGTAATTGGATGAAGTGGGTATGATTTTTCCAATGAGATCGAGTCCCCACTGTGAAAAGGTCCATGGTGTGATAATAGGATGAAGCTCTTCAGCTGGAGCATGGATGAGGTCCCCATGCTGCTGACATTATAAACACCTTTTAGCATGATCATGCACTTCTCTTTCCATTGTGGGCCATTAATACCCCATCCTCAGTAGTTTCTTGGCAATGGTCATTCCACTCGAGTGTGAGCCACATATACCATTATGAACCTCAGTTAGAGCGGTTAATGCCTCCTCAGTGTTTAAACAGTGTAACAAGGTACCTTCTATGCTTCTATGATATAAGGTATCACCTAGGATGAAAAATATGGATGCTTTTTTGATAAAGGTTCATTTTAGGTTTGATGGGAGGTCAGCAGGTATCACTCCTATGCAAAGATATGTGTAGATGTCATGGTACCAAGGATCACCAAGACCAACGATTTCACACACATTCCGATTTCGGTACCTTGAATGTGGGAACAAGAAGCTTCTCAATCAGAAATTCATATTTCGGCGCGTTATGATGGATGTCTAATAGGGACCCAATTGTAGCCATGGTATCTGCTACTTTGTTGTTGGTTCTTGGAATCTGCTCAAATGTTATGTCAATGAAAGATTCTTTAAGAGTCTCCACCAATTTCTTGTATGGAGTGAGCTTATCATCCTTAGTCTGATATTCATTATTGACCTAATTTATGATCAACTGAGAGTCCCCATACACCTTGAGAGCTATGATGTTCCATTGCAGTGCTATCCTGAGGCCTATAGTCAAAGCCTCATATTCTGTGATGTTGTTGGTGCAAGGAAATGCCAATTTTTATGACTTCAGTATGCAATCCCCTTGTGGGGTGATGAAGAAGAAACCAGCTCCTGATCCATGTTGTGTTTATGAACCATCGAAGTATAGTTTCCAATGGTCAGTTACATTGAGGTTAAAGATGGATTCATCTGGGAATTCTGAGACAAGAGGGTTCTTAGAATAAATGGGTGCTTCTGCTAGTTGATCTGTAATAACTTGTCCCTTAATGGCTTTCTGCTCTACTTACTTGATGTCATACTCTGATAATATCATTACCCATTTTTCCATTCTTCCTATGAGCATTGCCTTTGATAGTAGATACTTGAGGGGATCAATTTTCGCAATGAGCTTTATCTTATGTGCCAACATGTAATGTCTGAATTTTTGGGATGCAAACACAGCTGCGAGGCAAGCTTTTTGGATGAATGAGTAATTTAGCTCATGACCGACCATTGTCCTACTGATGTAGTAGATGGCCCTCTCCATTCCGTTTTCATCATGCTGAGCTAGGAGAGCTCCAAGGGCTGCTACTATTGCTAACACATATAAGATTAATGGCTTTCTTGGGATGGGTGGCATTAAAATTGGTGGTGTCAGTAGATATTCCTTGATTTTTTTAAATGCCTCTTCACATTTTGTATCCCATTTGTACACTACCCCCTTGTGGAGTACGTGAGAGTATGGGTTCTACTTGTCTGCCAGTTGTGCTATGAATCATCGGATGGATTGAAGTCTTCCCTGGAGGCCTCTCAATTGTTTTAATGTCTTTGGTGCTTCCATCTCAAGGATTTCCTTCACTTTTTTTGGATCTACCTCGATACCCCTCATGGAGACTATGTATCCCAACAATTTACCTGATTGTATGCCGAAGATGCACTTCTTGGGATTTAGTTTGACTTTGTATTCCTCCAGTCTGTCAAAGATAGCACTTAGGGTTGCTATATGATCTTGTCTCTTTCTTGACTTAGCTACAATGTCGTCGACATAGTCTTCGATTGTTTTATGAATCAGGTCATGGAATATCAATGTCATGGCCCTTTGATAGGTTTCTCATATATTCTTTAGGCCAAATGGCATAATGTTCCAATAGTAGGTCCCCCATGGACAAGTGAAAGTTGTCTTATGTTGATCTTCTTTTTCTATCATGATCTGGTTGTATCTTGAAAATCCGTCCATTAGTGATAGCATCTCATGCCCCACTATCATGTCTACTATCATGTCAATGTTAGGAAGCGGGAAATCATCCTTGGGACATGCTTTGTTCAAATCTCTGAAGTCTATGTAGATTCTAATGGCTCCATCAGGTTTTGAAACATGTACCAAATTTGACACCCATTTTGGATAATCAATTGGTCGGATAAATATTGCATCTAACAACTTTTTGAGCTCCATTTTGACTAACAGAGCGATTTGAGGATGCATTTTCTGAAGCTTTTGTTTGAAGAACTTTGCTTCTGGATACACTGCTAAGTGATGAACCACAGTCTCTGGATCAATCCCTGGCATGTCAGCATAACTCCACGCAAAGTTTATTTTCCTTTCCCTTAGGAATTCTGGATGGAGTTCTTGCTCTTTTGATAATAGTGATTCCGCATAGAATGTGATATGCGGGGTCTCCTTTATTCCTAGGTTGACTAGATTGCATTTTTTGAGATTGCATTTTTTGGCCAAGACTGTTGACTTCTCCTGATGAATAGCTCTTAGAGGAAGATTGAATCCTTCATCCTCGGGTGCCTCAGAGAGGTTTTCACCATTAGATACATCCTTTCTTTTTACTATTTTCTTGTCAGAGAGTGCCACAGTGTGGTTTTCACTCAAGGACTTGGATATGATTCTTAGTTTCTCACTTTTGCGACTGAAGGATTCAATCGTTTCCCCGTAATAGGCATGTGTGTCCAACTCCATTATAAACCCTGCCTTGTGATCTCCATCTGGTATGTTATCCCTCAATCCTATGAATTCTAAGAGTGCCTCATCATTTTCGAATGTATCAAGAATTGGTGGTCCTCGTTGGTCACAGTCGATCAGTTGGGGGTACACTAAATGGATCTCATGATTTGGATGGTCTGTTTCAAAGGAGAGGGTGCTAATAATACATAGGGTGGTGTTCTCAAATAACCTAGGTAGATCGGTCATGGTATCTTTGTCATCGCTACTAATATAGGGCTCAGTTATAAAATTATGTGTGTCCCTACCTATGACTATTGGTGAGTGTACTTATACTAGTACTGGCTGAGGAGAAATATTAACCATTCTAACTGGAGAACTTTGGCCACGTATGGTTATTCTTGGAGGGGTACATCCAAGACCAAGATTTGTTATGGGTCGCGTCTCTGGCATGATAAGTATTATGAGCCCATTGTCATTTTGTCCCAGTCTTTGATTTCTATTGTAGCCCATTGCGAGCATCATTTGTAGGCCCTTGCTTGTCTCATCCATTGGTAAATTAGCTTCCGGTCTTTCATCTTGATACAACATGTGAGATGGATCTGCTTCAATAACCTCATGGGCAAGGTCTCCCCATCTTGTGAATTCAGGATAGTTTTCAGGATATGTTTGTGATGTGGAAGCTTGGTTTTCTTGTGGGTGTCCTCGTGATCTAGGAGATTATGGTAACTCTCCTATTACAAAAGCATTTTTAGGGAGCTTGTAGCTTCCACAACCGTCCTCCTAGATGATGAGCTTGATATCAGATATGGTGGGGATGGTGGGGATGGCGGGTGTCTCTATCGCAGAAGTGGACGTGAGAGTGGCAAGGTCGATGTATGGTGTGGATGGGCCCTCATCATTCTTTGGCACTTCAGGGATTTTGTAATACTTTGCCTCAATATTTTTGCAATATGAAAATAGTTCAGGATCTCCATGGATGGTAACCTCTTGTCCATTATGTGTAAATTTCACACATTGGTGGAAGGTTGATGCTATGACTTTCATCACATGGATACATGGGTGTCCCAGGAGGATATTATATGGCAAGTCGAGTTCCAAGACCTGACGTGGTTTCCATGAGCATTGGCCCTACTTGAATAGGGAGTTTAATCGTGCCCTGAGACACTCTTTCTTGATCATCATACACTCTTATCATGATGCCCCTACCTTTGTTGATGGAATCTTCTAATATTTTCAACTGCTTGATGAGGTGAGAGAACAGATGTTCAAACCTGCACCTCCATCCACTAGGACCCTTTTGATTTTGGTCTTGTTTACAATGGCTTCTAAGTGAAGTGCACGGTTGTGAGATGGTTGGGCGGGGAAATCTTGGTCAGAGAATGTAAGGAGATTAGGCGTTATGATATTTCTGACCATAGCTTGGAATTGCTCCGCATCGAGGTTTGTGGGGATAGTGGATGAGGCTAATGCTTCCTCGAGAATCCTTTTATGCACTGATGAGATTTTTAACAACTCCATGATGGAGATGTGTGGTGGCGTTCTCTTGATTTGTTCTACAACATTGTAGCTATGCGGAATGGATCTAGATGAAGGGATTCTGTTAGGTTGGGATGATCCTGTGATGGTGACTTTTCTGCCTCTTGTGGTGACTCCACAATCTTCGGCATGGGTGCCCTTGATGCTGATGACCATGCAGTCTTCATTTAGGGAGGAAATGACCATTTCATACACATGATTTACACTGTGTTGGTGATTTTTTCCTTGCAAACTAGGTTTGTCTCCTATTCTACCTATGGAGTAGCCATCTCCAATCAAGGGCAGCTCGGAGGACTTGGACCAATTGACAAGGTTCAGTCAAAGACCGAGATCTTCTACACTTTAGGCTCTGCAGAACCAGGGTGGGTATACCCACACAATGCCTCAAATAAGACTAGACATTGCCTTTTATAGCAGATGACTCCTGATGCCAAGTATTGAGAACCTCAAATAGGGCTAGATTCTCAGTAACACAATACTTGCAGCAACTAGGAGGTAGGGCAAGACATCAAACAAGATTGATTAAATAAAATGAATGTTCTTAAACAAGACAAATGAAACCCTAAAGACAAATAGCATATATCAGATCAGTGCCATATCCATTGGGCTAGGAGTCAAGACAATCTGCAAACAGAAGGAATGGTTACTTGGACAAATAAAGCCTATGTGAAACTAACCTTATTAATCCCACAGCTAGTGATCAGATCTTAAAGACTACTTATCAAATCCTTCAATCATACATGTAAATTTCTAAGATGATGAAAGCAATTTAACCTGTTCCTTGAACATGAGCTATTATCAAAACAAAGAATGCAAGAAAGTATTACAAAGGCTAATGGAATGATCCTTGATCAGTTTCATTAACAATTCAAATGTACAATCCAAAGGAGAGACTCAAAGACCTAAACAAATACATTCAGGTTCTGGTATGCATCCAAGAACCTTACAATTTACAGACTATATCCCTAGACCTCAAAATTTGATAAAAACCTAACTCTGTGACTTAGTGCACTTTTTGTTCTGATTTCAGTATCTAGCCGAAGACCTTTACAAATGATTCAGAAATTCCTTTTAAATAGCATAGGGATCGTCATCCAGCTCAGAGCCACATCAACACTAGGTCAAACACTAATCGCCATGTTCTTCAACTACTTTTTTGGTCTCATAAATGTCACTGGTTGGGTTGCTGTAGGAAAGACATTCCCGCACGAACAAATATCAATCAACTTACACCAAATTCACCGCGAAATCCATGCATCAATACTCGACCCATGCCGTCCTTGTACCAGAGCTGCGTCGCCATGAATGCTAGCTTCGCGGAGCCAGCGAGCAACTCTCTATCACCATGAATGCACCAGGCTTCTGGTTTTCACGTGCACCGTCAGTAAAAAACCCCGACCATGGTTTAGTTTGAAACTCAACCATTGATCATCCATGATCAGACATCCACCTTTTAAATCTCCATTTAGCCATTGAAGCAAGATACCACATATGACTCCCATGCCCACCGTCGATCACTGAATGATATCGCGTCACCTGGCCTTCCTCGTAGCCGTAGGCCCCAATGAGGAAGGGGACTCAGTGTGACATGTGTCAACATATCACTACCCTTGCGGGAGGCAAAGCCACAAATTGCTAACAAAAAAGATAACCTCTCCCTGAAAACTGCATGTTACATCGAGCATTCAACATAGTCGACAAGAGTTGGCCGGGTTGGCCAAACATCATATCGAAGTACCCATAGCCGAAGGGAGTCACATCGAAGGGTTAACATAATTGGTGAGACACGGAGGGGTCGGGGAGACATCTCCCTGACACATCGAACGGGGACCACCAAACAAAAGATCTCAGAGAAACATCACGAAGTCGCCCAGAGATCATAACGATATCAAAAGTCATACCAAGAGCATGGCAGGGGGCGGCAAAAAGAAAAATGGGTGCAAGTGGAGCCGGGGCCGGAAAGAGATGGAGCCAAAGTCGGAGCTAGAGCGGGGAAAGAAACGAAAACCAAAATGACCATTCAAAACCAAAACCCAACTAGGATCCGCCTCTGCAAAAGACAAAGGAAGGGAGACAAGAGCGGAACAGAACCTAAAACTGGAACCTTGAAAAGGTTCCAAAACCTATTCTCATTTTGATCCTGTGCCCGCCAAAGGAAACAAAGCAAAAAACAAAGGGAAGAACGCGGAGAGGAAAATGACCAACGACCGACGCACGGCAGAAAGGGAAAGAAACTCCAAACACGCGGAATCAGAACTAGGACGAATGCGTGAACAGGAACTAGAACTTCAGAATTTAGAAAAGTTCTAGTTTCGTTCAAGCATCCATTCTACCTCCGATAAAACAAAAGAAAAGCTAAGGGGAGCAAAAGAGAAAGGGGAACCGAACTAAAAGCCCAAAAATGGGGAAAAGAAAAGCTAGGAAAAACCCTAGGACAGGCCACCCCACTGGAGAGATGAAAACTAGCATGTTGGGCTCAACCCTTGTGGGAGCTCATTTAACCCACGTGCTAAAATGAAAAACACCCCATAGCCAAAGTTTTATCATGAAAAACAAGAGTACACAACTAGACAATGAGAGAACCAAGAATGGCACTAACATAGTCTCCAGTTGGGGGATGTATGCCCCTAGTGGGCATAGCAAGAATTCAGATCACTGGGAGAGTAGACCAGAGAGGCAAAAGGCCAAAAATAGACCAGGAGCTAACCAGACAGGGTTAGCAAATGCAACAAAAAGGAAAAGACCAAGAAACCAAGCCCTAAAACTATTGTTCATGGAAAAGAGATATACTTTAGGCGAAGTACCCTCATGAAATGACCATGAACAGGCAATTCAAGAGTCACTTGATTCATTCCTTTGTTTCACCTGATGACACTAGGCCACCAAATGAAAAATGAGAGCCATCTTTTACCTCTATCAAAAACTTGATTCTCTGTTGCCTTCCATAGACAAAATATGATAACACTGTCATGAACTATCCACAAACTAGCTTGGTCACTGGCAAGTTCCACTGAATCACTGTGTTTTGCAATGTCACCAACTGTCTTGTCAAACTGCAACATGCAATCAGACATTGATTTGAGATCACAATCATCATGGCATATCTCCCTGGACAATTCATGGTTATGTTTTACTGAATGCTCATTTGCTTGGACTGGGAAATAAAAACATTCATAGTCCACTTGATCCTTGACATGACAAAATTTATCATCAAAATCAGTCTACAAATCAAATTGAAAGCTCTGATAAACAACCTCTTCATTAACATGTAAATCATCACTGCACATGTCAATGGCAAAAAACTCATATTCAGGAGTATCTGTGTACTGGTTACTGCAACACACACATATTCTGATACTCAGGTTCAATGGTGTGCATTGATTCATTATTCACATCAGCACTTAGCTCAAAGCCAAAAACCCCAAGTGAGGCCTCAAGTAAATCAACATCATTAGGGACAGCAGGGAGACAACCAAGTGCATTGGTACTCAGAAGATTAGGAGCATTAAATAGGAAGCAATTGTATTCAGCTTCACATTCCTCAACATGATGCTCATCAGTATGTGAACTATACTCAAACTCCTCAGAATGAGTACTTGAGACTTCACTTTCATCATCATGATCACTGATCACACCATGGCATGGGATAATACCCTTTTCCTCATCTACTTCTCCATCCTCTGAGACACTACAAGAAAAAGATTCTTGCATGTCTACTCTGTGATCATCCCATGTGTCATCAACTTCATCACTGCTACAAAGATTTGAACATGTATCAACTGTGGGCTAAATGTAATGCTCATCTTCTGACATGTTCTCTTCACTTATTTGCATTGTTGTCTGACTTTCCTTAGGAGGAAAATTGTTGTCTTCACTCTGAGAGTCTACATTTTGTGCATAACCATACTTAGCTGATTTGATCATCCTTATCCACTCAGGTACTTGATCAAAGCTACGGGGCTTCAGATCTTCCAAAAAATTATTTAGCCCAGGTTCATAAATCTCATAGAACAAATCAATGCACATAGAATCATCAGGTCTGAAATCTTCTGGAATTTCTACCAAGTAGTCTAAAAGTCTTCAGAACAACCTATATGGTGATTCTCCTTCCCGCCCCTTGAGATCATACAATTTTTGAACCAAAGATTGTTGACCCATTCTACATTCCCTTTCAGGGCATGGTACAACTTTTCTTCCTTGCATATTTTTACTCCCCATTTCACATGGAAACCCTCATAAACTGATATTCAATCAGACTAACCCCATACAAGGCTCTCAGTTACAACATTCATGAATCCAAAATATTGATTGAATAAAAATGCCCTAAGATTATTAGAGGCACAAAACACACTTCACCAAATGTAATAGACATCACATATTATACACTTTGAAGTATGTATAAAATTGCTATTATCCTTTCCCTTTGGTAGTGATAAATCACTAGATAAGGAATCATCATTTCTTTCTAAAGTGTTCAAAAACATGAAGAATACCTGGCAACATTGTAGTTCTAGAACATTCTTCAAATCTTCAATGGGTTTACCTTGATAGAGTTGCCACCTCTTTGCAGAGGACAGAACTTCAAATGGTATGAAGCTCACTTACATGTAAATCTTTCTCTGAGTTCCATCCGACAGAGCACTATAAATCTTGTAGCTTTCAGGTTCACTGCAACAAAATTTTTTCTCCAGGCCTGAGATTCTTCAAACTTTGAACCTAACCAACATGGAAAACAATATGACTCTTTGATAAGGAAAGATTCTAGTTACTCCCCAGGAGAGTCGCCATCTTTTTCGTGACTCAGATGGGCAAATGAGAACTCACACTAGCCAACTTCTAATTACAGACTGTATTACAACTTGTTTATCCCCAGCGGAGTTGCCATCTTGTTGGTGATTTTTTCCTTGCAAACCAGGTTTGTCTCCTATTCTACCTATGGAGTAGCCATCTCCAATCAAGGGAAGCTCAGAGGACCTAGACCAACTGACAAGATTCAGTCAAAGACTGAGATCTTCTACACTTTAGGCTCTGCAGAACCAGGGCGGGTATACCCACACAATGCCTCAAATAAGACTAGACATTGCTTTTTATAGCAGATGACTCCTGATGCCAAGTATTGAGAACGTCAAATAGGGCTAGATTCTCAGTAACACAATACTTTTAGCAACCAGGAGGTAGGGCAAGACATCAAACAAGATTGATTAAATAAAATGAATGTTCTTAAACAAGACAACTGAAACCCTAAAGACAAATAACATATATCAGATCAGTGCCATATCCATTGGGCTAGGAGTCAAGACAATCTGCAAATAGAAGGAATGGTTACTTGGACAAATAAAGCCTATGTGAAACTAACCTTATTAATCCCACAGCTAGTGATCAGATCTTAAAGACTACTTATCAAATCCTTCAATCATACATGTAAATTTCTGAGATGATGAAAGCAATTTAACCTGTTCCTTGAACATGAGCTATTATCAAAACAGACAATGCAAGAAAGTATTACAAAGGCTAATGGAATGATCCTTGATTAGTTTCATTAACAATTCAAATGTACAATCCAAAGGAGAGACTCAAAGACCTAAACAAATACATTTAGGTTCTGGTATGCATCCAAGAACCTTACAATTTACAGACTATAACCCTAGACCTCAAAATCTGATAAAAACTTGACTCTGTGACTTAGTGCTCTTTTTGTTCTAATTTTAGTATCTGGCCGAAGACCTTTACAAATGATTCAAAAATTCCTTCTAAACAGCTTAGGGATCGTCATGCAGCTCAGAGCCACATCAACACTAGGTCAAACCCTAATCACCATGTTCTTCAACTACTTTTCTGGTCTCATAAATGTCACTGGTCGGGTTGCTGCAGGAAAGACATTCCTGCACGAACATAGATAAATCAACTTGCACCAAATCCACCACCAAATCCGTGCGTCAATACTCGAGCCATGCCGTCCTTGTACTAGAGCGGCGTCACCATGAATGCTAGCTCAGTAGAGCCAGTGACCAACTCTCTGTCACCATGAATGCACCAGGCTTCTGGTTTTTGCATGCACCGTCAGTACCAAACCCCGACCATGGTTTAGTTTGAAACTCAACTGTTGATCGTCCATGATCAGACAACCACCTTTTAAATCTCCATTTAGCCATTGAAGCAAGCTACCAGATATGAATCCCGCGCCCACCCTCGATCACTGAATGATATCGCGCCACCTGGCCTTCCTCATGGCTGTAGGCCCCAACGAGGAAGGGGACTTAGTGTGACACATGTCGACATATCACTACCCTCATAGGAGGAAAAGCCACAGATTGCTAACAAAAGAGATAACTTCTCGCTGAAAACTGCATGTTACATCGAGCATTCAACATAGTCGGCAAGAGTTGGCCGGGTAGACCAAACATCATATCGAAGTACCCACGGCCGAAGGGAGTCACATCTAAGGGTTAACACAATCAGTGAGACACGGAGGGGTCGGGGAGACATCTCCCCAACACATTGAACAGGGACCACCAAACAAAAGATCTCGAAGAGACATCACGAAGTCGCCCAGAGATCATAACGATATCAAAAGTCATACCGAGAGCATGGCGGGGGGCAGGAAAAAGGAAAACTGGCGCAAGCGGAGCTGGGGCCGGAAAGAGACAGAGCCGGAGCCAGAGCAGGGAAAGAAATGAAAACCAAAATGACCATCCAAAACCAAAACTCAACCCGGATCCGCCTCCGCAAAAGACAAAGGAAGGGAGACGGGAGCGGAACAGATCCTGAAACTGGAACCCTGAAAAGGTTCCAAAACCTGTTCTCATTCCGATCCCGCGCCCGCCAAAGGAAACAAAGAAAAAAACAAAGGGAAGAACGCGGAGAGGAAAACGACCAGCAACCGACGCAGGGTGGAAAGGGAAAGAAACTCCACACATGCGGAATCAAAACCAGGACGGATGTGTGAACATGAACTAGAACTTTAGAATTTGGAAAAGTTCTAGTTCCGTTCAAGCATCCATTCTGCCTCTGATAAAACAAAAGAAAATACAAGGCAAGCAAAAGATAAAGGGGAACCAAACTAAAAGCCCAAAAATGGGGAAAAGAAAAGCCAAGAAAAACCCTAACATAGGCCGCCCCACCGGAGAGATGAAAACTAGCACGCTGGGCTCAACCCTTGTGGGAGCCCATTTAACCCACATGCTAAAATGAAAAACACCCCATAGCCAAAGTTTTATCATGAAAAACAAGAGTACAAAACTAGACAATGAGAGAATAAAAAATGGTACTAACACACTGCCCTTCCCTTTATCATTTTTATTCCCTTTGTTGCCATCATTCAGCATCAGATTCGTGTAGGTTTTAAGATCCTGATTTCCAGTAAGTTGTTTCACATTTATGATTTTCTTTTCAATGAGATCTTGGATGATATTCTTGAGTCTCATGCAATTATTTGTGGTGTGGCCTTTGATTTTATGAAATTCGCAAAGTTGATTTTTGTTATACCAAGGGGGTTTGACGTCAGGTTCTTGGTAATTCTCGAATGTAGGAGGCTTGATGAGTTTTTCGTCAATCAACTTTTTCATTATGTCCTCCAGTGGTTCCCCCAAAATAGCGTATTTTTGTTTGGGATAACTTTTGCGTTGGGGTGGTCCCCTTTGGTCATTGAGATTATTGATGGTTGGATTGTTGTTGGGTTGGTATGTTGTGTGATTAGTGTTTTGGCGTTGATTTTGGTTTTGCGGTGTGGGTGTATTTTGGCATGGACCACTAATGACCACCTTGGCATCAACGATACCATCATTAGTAACATTCTTCTTCCTTGCCCATGTGCGAGGTTTATCATTGTAAGTGGATGATGGGCGGTTGTTTTGTTGTTCATGATATGATGTTGATTCTGTGGGTTGTGTCACAAGTGCTCTTTTGATGCTGAGTGCTTTGGAGATTAATTGCTCATATGTGGTGATGCCCTGAACCTTGAGATGAAATGCTAGGCAACTTTCAAGGTTGGCTATGATGGTACAAACTTTTTTTTCTTCTGGCATGGTCCACTTGCTCCGATTGGCCTTGGATCGCCATCATTGAAGGAATGAAGCAAAAGATTCATTCTTCCCTTGTTTTAGAGCGTATAGTTCTTAGAGACTAACATCCATTGCAATGTTACATGCATAGTTCTTAATGAATGCGTCCCTGATTTCTTGGAATGTTCTAATGCTTGAAGGTAAGCGAGAGAACCATTATATAGCAGGGTTTTCCAAGCTCCTAGGAAATAGCTGCATTAGATAAGTATCGTCATATGCGACCTCCATGCAATGAACTTGGAATTCCCTGATGTGATCTTTAGGGTTTCCCATCCCTCAATATTTGTCAAATTTGGGGATTTCAAATCCCTTGGGGAATGGTTTCATCTCTAAACTCCTATCAAATGGATAGGGACACAAGTTGCTTGGTATTTTGGTTGTTAGCCCTGATTGAAGGTCGAGCACTTGTTGCGAGAGCAACCTGAGTTGTGTCATCACATTATTTTGTGGATCAATGGGTGGGATGAAAGTGTTTTTTGGTTTTTCAATCGTGGTTTGGATGGATGGGTTGGTCAGTGCGTTGTTCGATGGTATATGTATGTTCTGGCGAGCGAGGTAGGCTTCTACCTGCTTTTGTATGAACAACACTTGTTGTTGATCTTGTTGTTGTTGCGCTAAGATTTGTGCTTGTTGTTGCGCTTGTTGATATTCCAACAACGCTTGTTGTTGGGCTTGATGTTGTTCCAACAATGCTTGTTGTTGGGCTGCCAATTCTGCTGCTCTTGGTATTACTTTAGTGCTTGTTGACATGCCTGCAATTGTGCTGCTTGTCTTTGTACATTGAGTTGTGCTTGATATTGGGCCTGTTGTGCCTAATATTGAGCTTGCACTTGGGCTTGAGCTTGTGCTGCTTGTGCTTATGTGGCTTGTTACTGTAATAAAATTTGTGCTTGAGCGGCCCTTTGTGCTTGCAATGCTTGTGCGGCTTGGGTGGCTTGTTGTTGTTGCTATTGCAATAAAACTTGAGCTTGCGCAGCTTGTTGCACTTGTAGTGTAGCTTGTGCAGCTTTGACAGCTTGATCGGCTTGTTGTACGGATTTTTGTTTTTGCACTTGTTGGTACCCCCTTTGAAAATTAGCTTGCACTGCTGCGTTGGATTGACTTGATGTGGTGGATGTTGGTGGTGGTGGGGGTGGTGGTGGATTCGAAATGGTGTTCGTGAAGGTGGTGTTGATGTTTTGGGTGTTGGCTAGTGGTATTGATGTGATGGTTGGTCCTTGAGAGACCATGCTTTGTGATGTTAGGGGTGTGTTTGATGATGTTGCCATTGCTTGTGTATTTATTGTTTGTTGTTACGATATCAACGATAAATTTTGTGTGTTTGGTGCAATGCTTTGATTGATGGTTGGGATGTAAGTTTGATTGATACTTGGTAGGGGAGGAAGCCCTAAACCAATGAGTGGTGCAGATGATAATGGAAATGGTGAAAGAGGTGGAAAGGTGAGGGGTGTGAGTTGTTGTGAAAATGTCATGGTGTCAAATAGGCCCCCTAGTCCGAACATATCTCCCTCTTCTTGTGAGTTTGTGAGAAGAGGTGTTTGAGGAGTTGCGTGAAAAAATGATGATGATGGATTGTGATGGAATGTGAGAGGAACATTCTTGTGTAATGGGTTTTGGGGTATATTTTGTTCCAATGTGGTGTTTGCATCCAAGTTTTGATTATTAACAAGTGGATGTGATTGAAGAGCATTGAGAAAAGTATTTCCCTTGCTGACATTGGGTTGGGTTGGAGCAAACGATGTTCTGATTTGTGGAATGTTTTGCGTGATGTTTTGGGATGGAGGTGTAGATGAAATGGGGATGGTGGATGAGATAGGTGGAAAGGATGTCTCCACTAGAGTACTTACGTCAAAATCCAAAGGTAGCTTGGCCCCTTGTTTTGCTAGTTCAAGCATGTATAACGAAGGGTTGAGTCTCATCATGATGTTGACGATTTTATGATTCTCTAGATTTTGAAGCATTTCAATCATTTCTTCGTGAGACATTCCAAAGGTAAGATCCTCTCCTTGATTTTCTTCTTGTGGATTTTGCGATGATGAGAGGGTCAACGAATTACTTGATTCAGCTAGATTCATTTTTGTGTTTTTTTGGCTAAGATCGCTTGAAGCGGGTGTTTCTTTGTTGGCTTCCATACTCTTCTTGTATTGAGATCTTGTTTGAACCATAAAACAATGATAAAAAATATGGGAGATGAATCTCTTGATTCTTTGGATTGATCTCTATTTTATGTCCCAAAGTAGAAGGTTTTAGGATGCCTTGAGGATCAAAGGTGATGATGTGATGATGATGCTTAAGGATGTATGATACAAATGTTTTTGGCTTTTGATAAATCTGGAATGAGATACTAGGCTTTTAGGACTTGCAGATTTTGATCTTGGTTTTGGATTTGGGATTCTGAGATTTTGTCCTTTGATTTTGACTTTGATTTTGGATTTTGAACAAAAAGACCTTAAGATGTTGGATGATGATCTAAGGGATAGCTTTGTTTAAAGGATGATGATTTTGAATATGTGTGAGGAGAAGGATGCATCTACCCAAACCTATTCAAACAAGATGATTGTTTTACTAAGCATATGAAGAAGGATTCATCTACATACACTAAGCTAGACAAGATGATTTTGATAACTTTGACTAAGTATATGCAAAAGGATGCATCTACACATGCCTAGCCAAAGGTGTTTTGATAAAAAAATTCAAGGATTTAGTCTCAATGATTTTGATTTTTCCACAAAGCCTAGTATTTAAGGATGATTTCAATATTTTCCAAAAGGTGATGATGAGATGGATTTGTTTTGATGTTTTTGGAGGATGGATGAAAAAGAGATTTTGATATGTTTTGATCCTAAGATGAACCTAAAGAGGTACACTTTGTTTGATTAGACCTAGGTATTGAAGAGCATGCAAATGCTTCCTAATGACCTTTGTAACCAAGAAATGATTTCATTTGAACATTCATTTTCAGATTTCCAACCAATGATTTTTTTTTCTTTTGGGATGGTGGGTCTTCAAAACATATGAAAGTTCCTTTTTCTTAGCTTTTCTTAATGTCTTTATTTTACCAAAAACACTTTCTTCAATTAGGTTTTCAAACTAAGATGTCCAATGTCTTAATTTCTTCAAACCCCACAAGATATGTTATGTGGGAATTCAATGAAGTCAAGGCAAGGGTTTTCCTATAGTTTACTTAGGGAGACAAACTGAGATATAATCCAATGTGTAGAAACCTCTAAGGATGTGAATCCCAAGGGAAAGCAATAACATATGGATTGAGTCAATTGTATTTGTCTTCAAAAGGGTTTGAATTTTGGATGAGGTTCAAGTGTTTGTTTTCATGATGTTTTCGCTCAAGCAATGCATTTTGTAACCCAAGAATAAGTACAATCCTATGGATGTGTAAGACAATATTTGTTGGATTCCCACTTGGACAACTCTAGCTACGCTTATCTCTAGCAAATGGTTAGATGCTTGACCCCACTGGCTCCCCTCCATGACACTCACTTATACGGGGCAGCCAAGCATCAACACCCATGAAACTCCCATGGCATGTTTTCCATTTCTACTAGAAGACCGTAAAAAGTGTGGGGTGGCTTGAGAATGACTGTCTTGCACCAACAAATAGATAAAAGGATTTTGGAAAATTCTAGCACATGGGTTTTAGTAAGGACTTTCGTTCGGAGATTGACCCATATGGCAAGAGTCCCCTTTCGGATCCATCTTGTCAGAATCAACCGCGTGATATTGGTGTTTCTTCCAATATCAACATTTATATCCCGGTTGGAAATACTCCTGGCTTTAGAGTGTTACCGGTTGAGTCATTCCCTTGGGTGAGTACTTTTTCCCCAAGGCAGGCCCTCTAGGATAAACAAAAGCGAATGAAGAACAATATTCGTAACTCGATCAATCCTTGTTGGCAACAAGGAGAGAGAATATATGCAACAAAGCCCCCACTCACACTCACACAAGATTTTGTTCAATTTTAAGCCCAAATCAAAGTGTGGAGTTGATTGCTTTGTCTTAGCCCAAAGTCATGAAAAAGGCCTTTTGATTCTCAAGATTGCTATAAAGTGTGAGAGAAGTGCATACGTTCTTTTTCAATGCCTTTAGTCTAAGTAAGCCCTCACGAAAAACAAAGCTACACTTTTTAGATCCTCAAAGACAAATTGTGAGTTCATTTTAGAGCACCAAATCACAAGTGAAAGACATTTGTTCAATTTGTTAATCCAATAAACGAAATCTAGTAAGTTGTTGATCCTATTGTTCATTTTATACTTTTTACAAGAAATGGAAAGGTTCTTTTTAAGCCCAAATGAAAATTAGTGTCCTAACGATGAAAAGATAACAAATCCTCAAAACAGTGTTAAATAAACACTAAAGTGTTAAAAAACACTTTGATTTCGTAAGACATAGCCCTCATGCTCCTTCTTTCCTCAATTTCATTTTCCAACCTACAAAGAAGAAAAATAGATCAGATTCTGGAAAAATACAGAAATTAAAAGGCAAGAAACAAAAGATAAATTAATCACAAATATGAAACACGTGCTAAAAAATCAAATTTTTCCTTTTACTGTCTCCCAGCGTCTCAACTCGTGAAGGCGTGGTAGCTTGTTCTCAAAGTGTCACCCTCACAGCGTTGCTTACCAGTCAGCAGCGCTCTGTGTCAGGACAGAGAGCTTGATTGCATCACAATTTTTCCCAGCGTCGCAGTTTGTCTCCGGCATCACTGTTTTCAAAAATTTTAAAAAGTCTTGCAAGTCAACGAGTCCAGCGGCGGAGTTAAAAATTTAATTTTTTTTGGCGGGATGAGTCCAGCGGTGTAGTTTGTGTTTTACGCAGTGCCATATAGCGACACTGACGAGCCCACGGTGCCAAAACAATGACACTGATGAGCCCGTGGTGCCAAAACAACGACGCTGACGAGCCCGCGTTGGAATTTCCTGTGTGTGAAGAAAAAATGCAGAAATTTCAAGAAAATGTTAGAAATAATGATGTCAAGCCCTCCTTCTAGCGCCAAATGTGCGAATCCCAACCTTGGTACCTACAAAACAAGGAGAATAAACACCTCAAGTTAGATATTGCAAGCCAAAACAAGGATTCCCCATGAAATCCATTTACAACCTCAAACTAGGAATGAAAATAGTGAAGAACACCATGAAAATGATGAAATAAAGATTGAATCCTAATTTAAATATGCAAACTCATGATCCCATGGGGGAATTGGTGCCAATTTGATGTGAAAATTGGCCCTTTCCCAATTCCTAAGATGCAAGATTCGAATGTTGAAGAGATTGATCCACTTTGTTGGTGAAGAATGGATACTCCAAGCCAAAAATCTGCAAAACCTAGCTATGACTCAATGATGATGGATGGAATTCAAGAGATATTTGAGCATGGTAACTTTGCTTGGATTGTGGATGATAAAATGAGGATATGAGCTCTTTATTTATAGGATTTCAAGATGGATGAATGCCCAAATTTGAGCAATGTGGGACTAACATTCATCCAATGATATGATGCCACTTGTCAAGCTAGGAATGGATGATGGATGTGAAAGATTTGGGGTTTGTGCCAATAAATGCCAATATTTGAATTTCAAATTTGTTGAAATGACATGCAAGAGGGAAGGGAAAATGCAATAAATGCCACTTGGCTCAAGGCAAAGGACATGTAAGATGAAGTTATTGCCTTGTTGGATGTACATGTTGACTTGGAATTTTTGAATTCAAATTGAGAGAATATTCCAAAAGATGCCTTGTGAGGAAAGTAGAGATTTAATAAATGAATTAAATCTATTTTCATGTGCAACTTGCATTATCTAGAGGATGTGACATGAGATGAGGTTAAATTAGTCAAGGGTTAATTAATTTAACAGAGATTAGATGATGTGACTTATTTGACTTAGGTTTATGGATTTATTTAAATCAAATAAGAGAGGAATATGATAAGAGGCTAATTAAATAAGGATTTTGATTTATTTAATTAAAAGGGATGGTGTTAGATTAAATTAAATAAGGTTATAATTTATTTAATTTAATGAACTGACTTTAGAGATTTAATCAAATAAATTGATTATTTAATTAAATAGGGATAATTAGATCAGATGGATTGATTTAATTAACAAGAGAGATGACTTGATTAGATAAAATGATTTATTTAATTAAGAGATGAATATTGATGAATTTAATCAGATAGGGGAATTTGATTAAATGGTTAGACTAAGGGATTATTCAGGGAGAAACGATGTTAGTAAGTTAGGATCAAATGCACGATGTCAATCAGTATATTTTACGTGTCTACAACATGAGACTAAAGTAAAGCTTGTAATAGATAATAAAAAAAAATCCTAACCCATTTTAGTTTGTTTTTGGAAGGAAATGAGATTGGGAAAAATCTATGGAGGGAGGAGTAAGGATCTCTTAAAGATTATTTCTTTTGTTTTGTATTTTTCTAGAGTCCATCCACATAGGTGCCTAAAATGAACTCTCCAAATTTACACATTTGACTTATGATGCAAAGAATAAATATGTTATGTGGCCCTCAACTAGCTTAGGTGATTATTTTAATATCAAAATATTCCTTCTCAATTTACTTTATTATTATAAGTGAGGCTTTTAAGGATTGGGATAAGGGTGTGGCTAACACTAAATCCATTTATCTTTCCTTTCCTTTTGCTAACGATGTAGAGGATGGAAACTATGCAGCAACGTCTCCCTTTTCAAACTGCTCACAATGAATTAGGAGTGTATACAAACTATGGCAATAATTCCCTTGGAATAAGTAGGTATCTACAACTTAAATATATGAATATTTTTAAAAAACTAAATAAATAAAAGAAATAATATGAATGGTTGTATAACTATAGTTGAGGTTTTGTATGTGGTTTCTATATCATTGTAGAGTTCTTTCTACAATTATTTGCATATCATTGTATAGTTATTTTCAGAATCAGTTGTGTGTCATTATTAGAGTTCTTTCTGGAATCAACTGTAGAGCATTGATGAGGCATAACTCTTTATGTAAGGACATGGTTAGAAGTATGAAATTAACAAGTTTCATCAAAAAATTATAGAATTGATAGAAGGCAAAGTAAATTATGGCCCTATTAGTTTATGTTAAAATTAGTCCAGTGCTAAAAAATTCTCTCTTGAATGATTTCAATTTGTGGTCAGTTTAATTGCAACTTATTATGCATGGATGAGATTGAAGTTCCTAGTAGTTTCCTATTCCAAAATGGAAGCTTTCAAAATTATATAGTATTTATGCTAATATACACTTAACTACGTGTGATGAAGGATGTCATAATGTTAGAACCTAAATGTGCTCATTATTAGGGTCTGGATAGTAATTTAATTTTAATGAACATAATCTAAAACCTTTGCAGAAACCCTATTTGTAGGCTGCTAAAACCTAAATGTGTGCATTATTAGGATTTTTGTAGTAATTTTCATTTTAATAAACATACTCTAAAACTAGTGTAGAAAACCTTATTTTTTCGACTGCAACATGCCAAATTGGAGAAGTGAAAAGTCGCTACCAGTGAGGAAGAGTTTGGGGTAGCACACCTAATTCTCTGATCTCCTACCAAAAAAACACACAAAATGCAAACTTAGAAGTATGAAAAATAAACTTAATAATTGAATTGTGGCGTATTTTTAGAGGTGAAGACCGCACATTATTGGAATTTTTCTCACAGTTCATGTTTTAAAGCAGAACGGATGTTTAGAAAGAAAAAAATGAAATGGGACTAGATTTAAATGTCTGAGATTTCTAGTGTTTAAATTTGTGATTCTGTACTTAATGAAATGGGGGGGCTCTAAAAGCCTATAGTTGAGGGGTAGAGTAGTGCAATTTTACTTGGTTGACCTGGGTTCGAGTCACATCACTCCACTCATCGGATTTGGAAAGTACAAAATGCATGCTCGGGTTTCTTAACTTGTCAGCCAGAATCATACTTTACTTGATAATATAGAAAGAAGTTTTTGAAAATAGAAAACCAAAGTTACTTGTGGTAAAAGAAATCTGCACAAAGAGAACCATAAAAAATAATTAGGGCATCCTTTTCCTGTGCACATTTTTTGTTGCTTTCCCCGTCGCTATTGGATTCGGCTCCTCCAAACTCTTCCTCGTTGGTATTGGTTTCGGCCCCTCTTGGTATTGACCGTTCACTTCTCCAATTTGGCAAGCTGCAACCTATAAATAAGATTTTAACGAGGGTTTTAGAGTATTTTTTTAAAATGAAAATTACGGCCAAGATCCTAATACTGAGCACATTTAGGTTTTAACATTACACATCCATTACCTGCATTTTTTGTTGCTTTCTATGCTGCTATTGGATTTGACTGCTCCAAACTTTCCTCGCTAGTACTGGTTTTGGTTCTTCCAAACTCATTTTAGAGTTTATTAAAATATGTTTTCCGCCCCCTAAAAAATGTTAGGGTTTGTTTCTTGCTTTCTATTTTAAAATTGGATTTCAAATTAATTAAAGCGCATAAATCTCCCACTTATGCCTGCAATAATTTATAATATTATAATATAATATAATATAATATTTAATATAATAATATTATTATATTATATAATAATACTAAATATATTATAATATAAATATAATATTAATAATATTAATAATATATAATAATATTATATTATATAATAACATATTTTATTAGTGAAATTGACCACAATTGCTCTTTGATATGTTTGACATGCTAACACAATAGAAAAATCAAACTGGCTTCAACTCATAGTTAAAAACATTAATGATTCATTAACATAATGAGTAATAAAAGTTAAAGAATGTAAATGTTAATTTTTTTTATAAAATATGTGAAGGCCCCTTAAGATTGCACTGAGAGGCAATGCCTTCCATGCAATAGGTATTTTTGGTGCACCAAGAAACCTATGTGGCCAAATGGACCGCTTAGGTAGGGGTCCCATGAGGGGGTCTTAAGCTCTATGAATTGTGATCAATTTCGAAAGAAAAAATAATAGAGGAGTATTAGTCATTTATTTAGTCATTTTTAATCACATGACTAAAAGTTTTAGGACCACATGTGACTAAAATCTTTAGTCACGTAGTCATTTATTTGCAAAATTCTACTAGTGTTTCTTTCTATTTTGTGAAGGCAAACGAGGGGGACCTGGTAATATGGGATTAGGCAATGGGAGGGATGTTGAAAGTGTTTTTCTTGGTTGCAGATTGTTCCTAGTGAACATTATATGTATGAGCAACGGTATTGTAAGTCAGTTGTTGTGAAACATTGTGTTTAGGTGGTTCAAGGATAAGGGCAGGTTTGTTTTGAACTTGTGGTTTGTGAGAGGGTGGATAAATGATAAGTTTAGGCTCAAGAGAGTACTCCAAGGGATATATAATGTGCATAACCTCAAAAGAATTATCCTCATTTTCATGATCTCTTAGTGAAGAGGAGTCTAATGTTCATCATCTTCATGTAAGGAATTACTATTGTCAATGTTCTCATTTTGTTCCACTATTATGTCTTCCCTAGTGGGAGAGTTTCTAGGAGAACTACAAACTAAATCTTCTTGATATTCAATTGTTGGTTCTTCTAAAATGACTTCATCACATGTAAGGGAGTTATCAATGGTGGGGAGATTAGGAGAATTCTCTATTGGATTGTTATGATTGTTCATGACTTTATCCTTTTTCTCTAAGGTCTCATTCTCTTGTGCCATAGTTTCTACCCTAGTAGGAAGGCTTTGAGCAAAGTGACAAACAAGAGATTCATCAAATTTCATGGTTAGATGTTGTAAAGCAACTTCATCACAAATAGGGGAGACATCAAGGGAAGGGAAACTATGATTGTCATGTGTGCCAATGATTGGATCCTCTTGTTCAAATAGACCCTTCCATATGTTAGGAACATTAGGAAGGAGAGAAATAATGGTGTAACTCTCAATCATTAGATCTCTTGATATCAACATATCCTCCTTACAAATGTGTTTTTCATGATTGCTCACGATTGTATCCTTGTTAACTAAAGCATTTTCACAAATAGGGGAGTTGTTGGGAGATGAATGGAGACTAAGTCAAGTGGTGGCAATGAATTCATCTTCTATTGTTATACTATCTTC
This sequence comes from Sequoia sempervirens, assembly GCA_007258455.2. NCBI lineage: Eukaryota > Viridiplantae > Streptophyta > Pinopsida > Cupressales > Cupressaceae > Sequoia > Sequoia sempervirens. Next base: position 189,647,621 of record VDFB02000008.1, on the reverse strand, counting down.
CCAAGGGAAATGAGAAGAAGGGAAAACAAGACCTTCATGATTGTCAACGATTGTATCTTCTTTCACCAAGATACCTTCGTCACCAAAAGGAGAGATATCGGGAGAAGTACAATTATGATCATCATGGTTATCTATGTTTGTATTCTCTTCTAACACATCATCGTCACAAATAGGAGAGATATGAGGGGATGTAATTTTAAGGAAAATATTGACATTTTCACTCTCTTGCACTAAGAGACTCTCATAACTAGGGAATGCATTGAATGAATGACTAACATGATTATTGAGTAACTTTTTCTTTGTAAACTTGTACAAGACCGAAGCTAACATTTTTGAAAATTAATTTATGCAAACTTAAAATGTAATGTAAAGACTTAAAAGGAAATGCAATTTTCAGTTTTCAAGCAAGATAATTTTCTGATTATACTATGCAATGATTTGAAAATGAAATGTTGTAAATGAAAATTTGGAATTGAGAAATGCATGAAATGAAGCACTTTTAGCTAGATTTAGTAAAATGCAATATGAAACAAAAAGTCAACCCATTGAAACAGGTAACCAAAGCCAACAAATAGAAGCACATAAATGCTAATTCAGACCCTAAAAGCTACAATCTAAAATTCCATAGGAACTAAGATGCCAGGGAGGGAATCTTAGTCCTTCTGATGAAATTTGAATGCTTCAGAAGCTGCAACAAATAGCAAATCACTCAGACAGGGTACTACAACAAAAAACCATAGAGGGACTAAGACACCACCAAGGCTGTTTTAGTCCCAAGAAAGGTTTTTTTGTAGAAAATCAGACAATTCTGGGTTGATGACAATGCTCGTAGGTTGCGTACCTAGGGACCTAATGTTTGGAGATAGAATTTGTGCAAATGAAGGATAGAAAAAAGTAACTAGTAACAAGCAATTGGATGCAAAAGTGAATGTAATTTTTTTTTTCAATTTTGAATGCAATAAGAATGTTCCTAAATGCAATGAAAAATGCAAGTTTTTTAGTTTTTAAATGAAATAAAATGATGGAAGAAAACAAAAATGTAGCCTATATGCACTTTCACTAATGCAAATATGAGAAACACTAGATGAACTTTCACTAAATATGAGAAACCCTAGATTCAATTTCACTAATGAAAAATGAAATGCAAGAATAATGCAATCTAGATCTAAGATTTTAATGAACTCCAAATCAGAAAGTGAATTCTCAACAAGGTCAGGTTCAAAAAAATGATGAGAAGAAAAATGGATACCTAGAGATATCACTCTTTCTCCACTAATCATTCAATAATGTCCTAGGAGTCCCAATTGGATTGACTAAAAACCTCACAAGGTGAGTCAATTCAAAATGAGGAGGACCTAGGAGGGGTATTTCTTAGCTTTAAAGGGGTTCACCACCAAGCAAATGCTTGGAAAAATAGAATGTTGGAAAACACAACGTGATATGAAAAATGACATAGAATTAGAAATGTAAGCTAAATGAGAGATGCAAATGATGAAATTATGCAACAGGGAGATATGATATGTGTACCTAGGAAGTCTAGAGATGTTATGAGGATTTTTTTGGGGAGAATATAGAGTCTTTAGATGCCGGAATAAAATCCTAAAGAATCTCTAAAAAATACCCTATGGAGGACTAAGATTCCCAAGGTGGCATATTAGTCTTGTTTTGAATTTTTGGAATTTCTGAGTGTGGTCCTAAGGGTTGATGTATGCACTTGCTTCTCCCTAGATTTGAGGTCCTAAAAATTCCAAATTTGGTCTGTGGGTGAGTTTCTGTGAAGATGACAACTTTGGAAATGCAACCTTTGCAACTTTTCAATATTGCACTCCAAATGATCTTCAAGTCTTCAACCTAGATCTGAAAATACAAACACACAAGAGAGGGAAAACTTGTTGATTGTTAGTGAATGGGGGTTTTCCTTGTTCAAACCCCTTGTAGGTAATTAAACCAAATGATGAAATGAATGAAATGAATCATGAAATATGAAATATGTAAATGATATCACCTTGTATGATGTCTTGTGAAGAAAATCTGTAATCTACCATGTAGTGGCCATGAAGAATGTAGATCTTGGATCCTTGGATATGACGTGAAAAATGGTTGCAAATAGATCTTCAATGCTACATCCACAATCTTGGCTTAACAACATGAATGTATGAACTAAACCCTTGACATGATGCTTGAATCTTGATGATGACTCCAAATTCTTAATGAATTGCTCTTTAATATATAAACTTGCTTTAGGAATGAATACTTGAATGCTTGTTATCTTGTTATATGAAAATGAGTGGAGGGACCTTTTATTTATACTTATTCATGCTTAATATCCTTAAATTACACCACAACAATCCAACATATGAAATCATTAAATAAAGGAGGCTAAATCCCACCCAAATTTGAAATTGAATCTTGAAAAAAAGCCAAGGATGACTAATGTACCCTAGGTGGCATCTTAGTGCTAAGGATCAATTCTCGGGGCATAGACTCCAAAAAGGGACCCATTTTTGTGGTTTCAAAATCAAGGTCCCAAGATGGGCATGGAGGACAAAGACACCCTAGGTGGCATTTTAGTCCTAGTCCAAAAATTAGGGACACACAGACAAAAACATTAAATGATCATTTATATTTTCATGTTTGTCAGGATTCTCCATAAAAATATAAAGTTTATTAGGATTGTGGATGAAAAATAGGACCAATTAAGCCATAAAGAAGCATAAATAAAGCAAGGCATGCCCATTCAAGTGTGAAAATGCAAGGGTATGCATTTTACTACACTACACTATGTAATTCGAAGTGATTAGACTATTGCCTTCATTCCACCTCTATAAAGCAACAAAATCAAGGGGGGCATACATCTACCCTCAAATTTGTTTTCTACGAGAAGTTAGATAAGAGGATTTTTGGAATGAATAACGAGTTAGTGTTGCAAGATGTGGTTCCTAATATTGTGGTTTTGTAGATAGCTACAATGGGGGCTTCATTCTCCCATATTATGAATGAATCCATATGAGTATCCTTTTATGAAATGAAGTTTATTGTTTAGATTCCTTTAGCTTCCATATTCACATAAAGTTATATGGGTGCTAAAGCAGGGGCTAGATGTAATGACAAAAAAAATACTCCCTTATTGAAGATGGTACAATTTCTCAGTTAACCTAGACCTATTTAGTACCCTTGCATTTATGGTCCCCTTTAAATAATCATTAATAGGCCCCTAAGACCCTTTATTTCAAATTTTGAGGCTTATTTCAACTAAAATCCTAACAAAATCAGTAAAAGCATTAATTTTTCTAACAACCCATCATTGGACCACCTTGAAAATATAGGGTGGGACTCATATGCCACCCTAGGTGTATGAGTCCCCCTAGGTGGAACTTGTTGGTTATTTTTTTGGAACCAAACTTGATATCACCATATGCCTATGAATTTTCCATAATTCAATAATTAACATAGGTAATGATCATCCAACAAACAAGTAAAGAATTACTAGGCCTTTACTTCTACTCTCCAAGCTATATGAAACCTAGGAGGGTGATCTTGACAATGCTTAGATAATGTTCCTATGCCATTTTATCATGAACATTGAAACAAACAGATAATCCTCATATAATCGCTTTGTAAACATAATGTATCAAATAAGTTGGCTACTTCTTAATAAAATTTCATGTTCAAAGCATGAGAATGGTAAAACTCAACACAATTGTAACCCATTTTATGAAATTTGATTTAATGAATGATTTGTTGTTAAATTGAACAACTAAATGCAACATTAATACTTTGTTTAGATCAGTGCTTTATCCTTCGAACAGAGTCATTTCTAACATCTACACAAGTTGACAAAAATTTCATACATGACATCAATTAAGCTTTCAAGATACTGCATTATAGTATTTCAACATTATATCTCAGCGACCACTTATTACCAATATCCTAGCACTCAATTTAACATAAACTAGTAGCCTCACTCAAACATTTACATTAATTCTTTGAATTAACAAGCAAGAATAAAACCAAACATCCAATGAAAAATAATGGATACAAATAAAGTAACCTTTGATTATATTATTTATAGATCATGAAACGATTACATGGGAGATAAAATGGCTTCGAATTTGCATCATTATGTACTATATTGCTAGTGTTTCTATCAAAATTACATGTATATAAGTAGACACAAAACCTAAGACTTAACTCTAAAATTATCATTATATTCTTTACAATGTTCTCTCTATGATTAATTACAAAACAACCAACCCTTGTAACTAGCCCTGAATTCCCATTTATAGAAACATGGGAGCAAAAAAGCCTTAGGCCAAATTACAACTTCAGTCACATTTACATTTGACATTCAATTGCATCTTAATTTAAAAGATATCTAGACAGTTATACTTGCACTTTCATATGGAGGGAAAGCACAAAAACACAAAAACCCATATTATTCATTGAAGAAGATTCGCCAGCCTTCCAAAATGCATCATTCGTCATTGAAGCAACACCAAAACCTCTCATCCACGTCAACCAAAGAAGTTTTACTCATCAAAACCCAAGACAAAAACTTATACGCTTGTTGAAGAAGATGAACCCACTATTGTGACAGTGGAGTCCAACACCTCTCCTTCAGGATCATCAAAAATAAAAATATCGAACTAGGATGCTACTGTTAGTGCCTATTTTGGTTGTCTCTCATTTTCCAGTTGTTTGCCTTTGATCTTCCTGACAAATCTTTAGCTTGGGAAATTTCTATCATTTTGGCACGTGGGGTAGATGGGATCCCACCAGAGTTGAGCTCAGCCTGCTAAGTGTTCATGTATCAAATGGCTAGATCTTTCTTTTCTTCCTTGCCTTGTGTTTTTCTTTGTCTTGCGGGGGAGGAACTGGATTGAAATCGGAATCAGGATATTTCCTTTGGTTTCTTTTTCTGGTTCCATTTCGGCCTCGGCTCCGCCTCTTCGCTTGTCTTTTGTTTTGTTTCCTTTGGCGGGCATGGGATTGGAATGAGAATCTATTTTGGAACCTTTTTCAAGTTTCCTGTTTCGGGTTTTGTCCCGCTCCCGGCCCCGTGGCTTCTCTGTCTCGTGTCGGTTCTGGCTCCGCGGTCTTTTATGGAGGTGGGAGCGGGATGGTTTTCGGTCCCGGTCTCTTTTGTTCCTTTTTGTCCCCCGCTCAGGCTCTGACTCCGTGTCTTTCCTGTCTCCAGCTCTGACTCCTTCTCTTTCTTTGTTCTGGCTCCACCTCAGTCTGGTCCCCTCGAGCCCCATTTTTTCATTCGTTACTAGCCTCCCACTGTGCCTTTGGCATGACCTTTAGCTCTCAAGGTGACATCTTCCCGACTTTGTGATGTCTCCCTGAGACCCCTTCCTATCGGCCTGTATTCTTTGTGTCAGGGAGATGTCTCCCTGACTCCTGCTTGTCTCATTAACTTTGGTGGCCCCTTTGGCACTCTGTGTGACTTCCCTTCGACCGTGGTGACTTCACCATGATGTCTAACTGACCCAGCCATCTCTCCCCGATTTTATGATGCTTTCGACGCAATATGCAGACTTAAGCCAGAGGTCTCCCCGACTTCCTTTTGTTTGGCCGATATGTTTCGCTGACTTGGTGGCCTCTTGCCGACTGTGTTCAGTGATCAATATAACATGTTTTCTTCGGCCAGATGTCTCCCCGACCTGATGATGTCTTGTCGATTCGATGAGCTCCTCGGCGTGACTTCGTGCCCTTTGCTCACTGTCACCCTGATGTCTTCCCGACACCGCTTTCTCTTGCCGATGGTGCTTCTTGTTGGGGTGTCGACATGATCTCCTGCCGATTGTGCCTTCTCTCACCGATGTGGCATTGTTGTCGCTGTGATGTTTGGCCGAGTGCCCTGGTCTTGCCAAATGGTATGTTTGCTCGATGAAACATTGGTTCTCGGTGTGTTGTCTTCCTGACTTCGTGGTGTCATGCCGACTGGTTTGCTGGAAGCTGTGGCTGATGTGGATTAAACCAGGGATGCATTTATTGTGGTTGGTCACTTGGCCCATGGCTCAAGAATGAAAACGATGAAGATTTCACAGGATCGGCATGATGACCCCGATTTGGTCCTGAGCCTCGATTGTTGGTGCTGGTTGGTGTGGTAGAGATGAATTAATTGTAGAATTAGGGCAACAAACTATCTGGTGAGGAGAGGTGGTTGAAACAGCTGGCTTCTGCATTTAAGGCCTTTGGATTTGTGACGATCTCACCTGCGGATTTCTTGGGATGGCATGATCGGTGTACCTTCCTGATTTGACTACCATGGCCGCCCATCCCTGTACCTGCTTCTTCTAACCTGATCGGATCTACATAGAGCTTTCTCATGGATTCACTTGACGTGAACATTCAATGTAGTCCTGATGTTGGTGGTGGATTGGTGACTTAGCCTGCGTGTTGTTTAGGGTTTGTTCAGTTAACTGTTGACGTATAATGTCACCCTGGCCGGTTGCTTGTTGCTCTCCCTGTTCCTATAAAGGGAGAATTCATGGCCAGTGTGAAGGGTTCCGAACCTTGGTGTTCTAGTTCCACATTTTTGTGAGTCTTGGATTAGTCTGAGACAGATTAGGGTTTAGTCTTGAGTCTTGATTTTGAGTCTTTGGTTTGTAACTTTGATTTCCTCTTTAAATGCAATCAGTTTGTACAAGGAACACATGGAGACGCTTGTCTCTCATGCATACATCATTAGATTGTCTCCACATGTGTATGCTTTTAATCATTTGAATGAATGGCATAAGGTGTCTTTATTCATCTTCTTGTATTTCACAAGTTTGTGTTGTTTGTTGATAGGTCTGCTTCAAGAAAGCGGTTAAATCCTTTGAACATATAGCAGTGATTACTTGTTTGCAGGTTGGATTTGGTAAGTACAGTCTAGTTGATACAAGAGTCTGGATTGTCAGTGCAAGGCATTGACAGTTGATGCAAGGCATCAACAAAATAGGATCCACTAATTAAGCTCTGTTTGCAGATGAATTCCATCTTTTGTGTGTGACTCCATGACCCTGGATTAGGAACTGATCTGTCTTGTGGCCTTGTTCCTCTCAGAAACCTTTTAATCTACAAATCATTGAATGTCTTTTGTTTAGTATGTGTCCTGCCTCCTCGTTGCTTCAAGGTTGAGCTACTGAGAATCTAGCCCCATTTGAGGTCCTCAATGCTTGACATCAGGAGTTATCTGCTATAGAAAGCGATGTCTGGTCTTCTTTAAGGCATTGTGTGGGTATACCCACCCTGGTTCTGCAAATCCTAAAGTGCAGAAGATCTTTTGATCTTGTCAGTTGGTCTAGGTCCTTTGAGCTACCATTGATTGGAGATGGCTACTCCATAGGTAGAATAGGAGACCAACCAGGTTTACAAGAAAAACCACCAACAAGATGGCGACTCCACTGGGGATAAACAAGTTGTAATACAGTCTGTAATTAGAAGTTGGCTAGTGTGAGTTCTCATTTTCCCATCTGAGCCACCAACAAGATGACGACTCCGCTGGGGATAAACAAGTTGTAATTCAGTATGTAATCAGAAGTTGGCTAGTGTGAGTTCTCATTTGCCCATTTGAGTCACCAACAAGATGGCGACTCCGCTGGGGAGTTACTCAGAAATCCGGTTATAAAGTGCCATATCAAAATATTCATATTCATTTTCCATGTTGGTGTTGTTCAAAGTTTGAAGAATCTGAGGCCTGGAGAATTTTTTTTTTTTTTTTGCAATGAACCTGAAAGCTACAAGATTTATGGTGCTCTGTCGGATGGAACTCAGAGAAGAATTTACATGTAAGTGAGCTTCATACCATTTGAAGCTCAATCTTCTGCAAAGAGGTGGCGACTATGTCAAGGTGAACCTATTGAAGATTCAAAGAATAGTTCCATGGCTGTAAAATTTCTAGGTATTCTTCATGCTTTTGAACATTTAAAAGAACTTTATTCCCCTTTATTTGGTGAGATCAAGCACTAGCATCAAGGGAAGTTTGAATATTGCAAATGGATAGTTGTAGAGGGATAGGTTTCATTTGCAAAATGCATTGTTGTCCTGATGCTCCCTCTACAAGCTATGATACCATGCTTAAGGCACACCATGAGGATGATTCAGAGTCCTTTGATGACTCTCATTGCCAGCATGATGAAGAATAGAGCCAAGTGAAAAGAGGAAGTGGGAGTAGTAGTTTAAACCATCATTGCACTAATGATGTGCATCCTCCTACTGAAAATGATATAGAGCAGTTGCAAGATGTGTTGAATGGTGAGTGTATCCCTTTGTATACACTTGATGAAGTTTTCACAGAATGTGACAATATGCAGAGCACTGGAGCTAGTTGTTTTCAGCTTTAGGGTAATGTAAATAGTGAATATGACAGCTTGTTGTCACATAGCAGTCAGTATTTTGAAAGTATGCCTGACTTTCAAATGCATAAGGATCATGTACATGTTTATAATGATGAATATGACAGCCTGTTTAGAGGTACTAACATGTTTTATCAGGTAGCCATTTATGATCAGACTATGTTTTCATATGGTCTTGATCAGTATTCACAGGTATTGCCACATGACACAAAATCAGACAATCAAGAGTGTGGCAATGATAAATTTTATTGGATCTGGTTGCCAGTTGAAGATAAAACTAAACAGAGAGCAAGTTTTCACTTGCACAGAGGCAATCAAATACTTGTGTTTGTAGGGGTGTTGTCATTTATATTGTTGCTATTTGGCAGGGGCAAGCATGAGTTAGGGGAAACCAACTCATTCTGTAGAATTGTATTTGACAGGGGTAAATGTTGGCCCTCATTTTCATTTGGTGGCCTGGTGTCATCAGATGAAACAAAGAATCAATGATGTGACTCTTGAATTTCCTATTCATGGACAATTCTTGAAGTGGTGCTTCATCTGAAGCATTTCTTTTTCCATGAACATTAGGTTACATTTTTTCTTTTTTGGTCAGTTTTGTTTTGCTGTCTCTGCTAACCTTGTCCAGTTAGCCCCTCGCTATTTTGGGTTTCCTTTTGTTTTTGTCTACTCACTCTGAGATCTGAATTCTTGCTATGCCGACTAGGGGCATACATCCCCAACTGGAGCCTATGTTAGTGTCTATTTTGGTTGTCTCTCATTTTCCAGTTGTTTGCCTTTGATCTTCCTGACAAATCTTTAGCTTGGGAATTTTCTATCATTTTGGCACACGGGGTAAATGGGCTCCCACCAGAGTTGAGCTCAGCATGCTAAGTGTTCATGTCTCAAATGGCTAGATCTTTCTTTTCTTCCTTGCCTTGTGTTTTTCTTTGTCTAGTGAGGGCGGAACCAGAGTGAAATTAGAATCGGGATATTGCCTTTGGTTTCCTTTTCGAGTTCCATTTCGGCCCCGGCTCCGCCTCTTCGCTTGTCTTTTGTTTTATTTCCTTTGGCAGGCACGGGATTGGAACGAAAATCCATTTTGGAAACATTTTCAAGTTTCCTATTTCGAGTTTTGTCCCGCTCCCGGCCCCGCGGCTTCTCTATCTAGTGTCGGTTTCGGCTCCGCCTCTGTGGTCTTTTGCAGAGGTGGGAGCGGGATGGTTTTCGGTCCCGGTCTCTTTTGTTCCCTTTTGTCCCCTGCTCCGGCTCTGACTCTGTGTCTTTCCTGTCTCCAGCTCTGCCTCAGTCTGGTCCCCTTGAGCCCCGTTTTTTGTTCGTTACCGTCCCCCCAATGTGCCTTTGGCATGACCTTTGGCTCTTAGGGTGACATCTTCCCGACTTTGTGATGTCTCCCTGAGACCCCTTCCTATCGGCCTATATTCTTTGTGTCGGGGAGATGTCTCCCTGACTCCTGCTTGTCTCATCAACTTGGGTGGCCCCTTTGGTGCTCGGTGTGACTTCCCTTCGGTTGCGGTGACTTCGCCATGATGTCTGGCCGACCCGGCCATCTCTCCCCGATTTTATGATGCTTTCGGTGCAATATGCGGACTTCGGCCGGAGGTCTCCCCAACTTCCTTTTGTCTAGCCGATATGTTTCGCCGACTTGGTAGCCTCTTGCCGACTATGTTTAGTGATTGATATAACATGTTTTCTTCGGCCAGATGTCTCCCCGACCTGATGATGTCTTGCCGATTCGATGAGCTCCTCGGCATGACATTGTGCCCTTTGCTCGCTATCGCCCTGATGTCTTCCCAACACCACTTTCTCTTGCCGATGGTGCTTCTTGTTGGGGTGTCGACATGATCTCCTGCCGATTGTGCCTTCTCTCACTGATGTGGCATTGTTGTCACTGTGATGTTTGGCCAAGTGCACCCGATCTTGCCGAATGGTATGTTTGCTCAATGAAACATTGGGTTCTTGGCATGTTGTCTTCCTGACTTCGCAGTGTCACGCCGACTGGTTTGCTGGAAGCTGTGGCTGACATGGATTAAACCAGGGATGCATTTAATGTGGTTGGTCACTTGGCCTATGGCTCGAGAATGACGACAATGAAGATTTCACAGGATCGACATGATGACCCCGATTTGGTCCTGAGCCTTGATTGTTGGTGTTGGTTGGTGTGACAGAGATCGAATTAATTGTAGAATTAGGGCAACAAACTGTCTGGTGAGGAGAGGTGGTTGAAACGACTGGCTTCTGCATTTATGGCCTCTGGATTTGTGACAATCGGACTTGCGGATTTCTTGGGATGGCATGATCGGTGTACCTTCCTGATCTGACTGCCATGGCTGCCCATCCCTATACCTACTTCTTCTAACCTGATCGGATCTGCATCGAGCTTTCTCATGGATTCACTTGACGTGAACATTCAATGTAGTCCTGATGTTGGTGGTGGATTGGTGACTCAGCCTGCGTGATGTTTAGGGTTTGTTCAGTTAACTGCTGACGTATAATGTCACCATAGCTGGTTTCTTGTTGCTCTCCCTGTTCCTATAAAGGGAGAATTCATGGCCAGTGTGAAGGGTTCCAAACCTTGGTGTTCTGGTTCCACATTTTTGTGAGTCTTGGATTAGTCTGAGACAGATTAGGGTTTAGTCTTGAGTCATGATTTTGAGTCTTTGGTCTGTAACTTTGATTTCCTCTTTAAATGCAATCAGTTTGTACAAGGAACACATGAAGACACTTGTCTCTCATGCATACATCATTAGATTGTCTCCACATTTGTATTCTTTTAATCATTTGAATGAATGGCATAAGGTGTCTTTATTCATCTTCTTGTATTTCACAAGTTTGTGTTGTTTGTTGATAGGTCTACTTCAAGGAAGTGGTTAAATCCTTTGAACAGATAGCAGTGATTACTTGTTTGCAGGTTGCATTTGGTAAGTAGAGTCTAGTTGATACAAGAGTCTGGATCGTCAGTGTAAGGCATTGACAGTTGATGCAAGGCATCAACAAAATAGGATCTACTGATTGAGCTCTGTTTGCAGATGAATTCCATCTTTTGTGTGTGACTCCATGACCCTGGATTAGGCACTGATCTATCTTGCAGCCTTGTTCCTCTCAGAAACCTTTTAATCTATAAATCATTGAATATCTTTTGTTTAGTATGTGTCCTGCCTCCTCTTTGCTTCAAGGTTCAGCTACTGAGAATCTAGCCCCATTTGAGGTCCTCAACGCTTGACATCAGGAGTTATCTACTATAAAAAGCAATGTCTGGTCTTCTTTAAGGCATTGTGTGGGTACACCTGCCCTGGTTCCGCATAGCCTAAAGTGCAGAAGATCTTTTGATCTTGTCAGTTGGTCCAGCTCCTCCGAGCTGCCCTTGATTGGAGATGGCTACCCCATAGGTAGAATAGGAGACCAACCTGGTTTACAAGAAAATCGACCAACAGCTACCTTTGCAATTCTTTAGAATCAAAGTATACATGTCCCCTTTGTGATTTTGCTGAAACTGGAGAAGCTACCTCTCCATCATTAGAATCCTCTCGGCCTAGGAATGTGAGAAGGTACTAGGAATATTCTATGTTAGTATCTACTTTATCTTTAAAAAATCTTATGGATAAATATTTTTGTACCCACAGGTTCTCTAACACTTCTAGGGTTTTTCACCTAAAAGGAGAGAGATGGGCCAAAATGGGAAATGTCCCCACTCAAAATTAATGCAAGGATTAATGAATTATGCATAAATGAAATGTTTAAATGCAATATACTAATAAATGAGATGAATTATTGATGTGAAACCTAAGAAATGCAAGTTTTTTGAAAACACAGTGATGTATGGAAAATGACTTGAGAATGCAAGTTAACAATAACAGAAATGAACAAGACTGAAGAGGTGCACCTAGAAACTAGAATGTGATGTAGAGAGGCTCTAGAATCCTATAGAATTTTCTATTAAGGCCAGTTGGGACAGTTACGCCAAACTGGGTGACTTAGTCCTATTTTGGGGAGATTTTGCTCGAATAGGTTTCTACCAAATGGGTATCCAAAAATGCAAAAATCACTTTTCAGGCCTGGTAGTGGGACTAACTCACCATTGATGGTGATTTAGTCCACCTTCATCTTTCAATAATTTTGGGACATGAATCTGTAGCTCTCGGTCTACACTTCTCTTCTTAACAAGTGTCTAGTTTTGATTATGTAGAAATCGGGCTGAAAAGGATCTCCAAGCTAACAATTAGGGATTTTGTTGACTTGAATGAATTTAATGGGTTTTTGACCACTTTTTATCACCTCTCTTTGACAAATATGCATACAAGACCTACAAAACACACATGCAAATAGGGGAAAAAGGGTTAAGGGTTAGAGAATAGGGGTTTTCGTTGGTCAAACCTTGGTTTGGTAATCAAACCCTTGAAAATGAAATGAAATAAAGAGAGAATGATGAATGAACAACATGTAATGCTACAACTTACCAAACCCTTGATGTAGAAATCTGAAGATATGCAAATGGATGCTCCAATGAAGACTTGATAATGCTTAGAATGCTTGAGAATGATGTATGTATGCTAATGTATGAGTGAATGATTGGAAATTAGAAGATGCAAAATGAGGGGAAAACCCTTTATTTATACTTGATTTTACAATATTTCCCGAAAATAACACATCACAAGCTGACCTTAAGGTTAAGAGAATAAAATTTTTCTTGAAAATTAAAATAATTTTGATTTTTCTACCTAGTGGGACTAATTCACCCCAGGTGGTGACTTGGTCTCACTAGGGAAATTTTACTGGGTTTCAGGAATTAAAGTGTATTTAATAATGTTTAACGGGATTATTCTCTGAAATACACTTAAGTAGGGCCAAAAAGTGCATTAAGGGGTCATTTAAACATAAGAAAGGGTCAATTTAGTGATGACAAGCCTAGAAAAGTGTGAAAGTTTGTTACAACTCTTTACAAAACTTTGAAATAAGACTTGGTAAGTGATAGAAAGAGGTTATTTAGGTGAATTATAATGAAAAGGTCCTAGAAAAGTGTGAAAGTGGGTAACTACAACACTTCATAACACTTTTATAATACATTATAGAATTATTAATGATTCATAAGGGTCCAAGACGTAATGTGAATGTGTTGGACACATTACAACATTAAATCTAGGAAAAATCAAGCCAAAATCACCAAGAGGGCCTAAACATGGGAAAAAGTAGAAGGGTTACTTTTTCTGTTTCCACAATTAGCCCCCACTTTAGTGAGAGGGTGAACTTGCTTCAAACTCACACTAAAGTAGTTGAATATGCAATCCAGAGGAGTTTCAATGAACTAATGCTAGCAAGATGAGACAACAACAATCAAGATGGATGATCAAGCCCCAAGGATGAAGATCCCATGGAAAACTAAACATAGGCACATAGAAACACACATGAGAGTGATGTAAATAAAGAAGAAGAAAAGGAAAGAGAAAGTTAAATCAAAATTTGATTATTTTTCCATCTCGTTATGGATCAAACCTAGGCTATTTGTCTAGAAAGAAAATGCATACTCACTTTGAGGTGATGAAATTCATGGCTATCTGTCGGGTTAGAAGGCCCAAAAGGTGAGAAACATACACTCATGGCTGGTATGCACTCACACACATGCAAGTGGCTATGAGGAAAGCCATCCCTCAGAATGGGCTTCCCGCTCAACCATACCAAAGTTATACCTCCTGAAACCTTTGATAAGGAGCCATAAAAGAAAATGACATTTTGAGCTTCACGAGACAAGAAGAACTTTGTATGCTTGGAGCACATGAAAAAATGTGATGGCACCATAGGGATGCAAGTTGTGTTATGCAAGGTGGCCATATAAGAAATGCAGAAGAATGTTCAAAGGAGTCTTGTTTAGTTCATGCAAGGTGTTTAACTTAGGGAACATTGTGTCTAATGTCTCCAAGAGAGGACTGATCAAATAATAAAAGATTCACAACTTAGGGGATTCAGTGTGTCACATCAAGCCACTAAGAGGAATATAATATCCTAAGATGGATCATGCTCATGAAGGAAACTATACTCGATGTCATCCACAAAGCGACAAAACAAATCATACAAAGTAACAAGGTTTCACTAAGAACCAAGAAAAAGAAAAAGAAAAATGAATAATGCCAATGTATTTCCCCACTTTAAAGGAATTGCTACACACCGTTCTATGAGAAATTACTTTAAAGTAGCAAATGAAAAATTAAAATAATAAATAATACATGAGATCCAACTTGGAAAGCATCTATGCCAAGTCATATGTTTTTGAGTAAGGCTACACCATGTGAAGGAAAGGAAAAAGAAAAGAAAGGGTTGCCCCCAAAATGAAAACACCAAACACATAAGGGATCTATGTAGTTGGGGTCAGTATGTTCTTTTATGCAATGTTGTTTAGAGAGCTTGGAACTATCATCATTCCCCAAATACATAGAAATGGAAGAATGACACAAAGAGAGTGAAAAAAATAAAAAGAAAGATCTGTTTGGGTCAAAATGGAAGAGACATAGGGTGTCTCGACGCTTTGCATCATCCCCAAAAGGAAAACATAATCCAAATGAAAACAAAAAGGAGAAAGAAAAAGGAAAAGCTCGTGGATCAACATGAAAGAGACATGGATGTCTCAATGTATTGCATCATCCCCAAAAGGAAAACACAAGAAAAAAAGAAAAAGGAAAAAGGAAAGAAAAGGGGGGGAATTTTGGGTTAGCATGAGAGAGACATTTTGGTCTCAATGCCTTGCATCATCCCCAAAAGGAAAATACAAGAAAAATAAAAAGGAAAAGGCAGAAGTGATGCATGGAATATAGAAGAGTGAAGGTACAAATAGAGGAATGTCACAAAGAGAAGGAGAACATCAGACAAAACATCACAGTGGAACATGATATGCTCATGCAACCATGAAAAATAAAATGAAAAAGACTAGTAAGGAAAATGCAAGTCAACCATCAAGCAAGTCATCTACCTCCCAATCATGTTCATGATATGTCGAGGGAGGGACAAGTGCAAGTGCCAAACTAGGAGAAGCACCAGATTCTACACTACTTGTAGGAGATTTGTCATGTAAGCTCATGGAAGAGGAAAACAATGTGTTCAAATCATTATGCACCTCTTCATCAATTATAGTAATATCATCATCATCGTCCAGATTAATCACATCAAGAGGATGAATGATAATTTCCAATGAAGGGTGTACCTCTTGTTGCGGTTGTTGTATTGGATCATTTTCTTGTGATTGGCAAGGAGGGTTGTCATGCATTGCTTTGGTCAAGTGTGGATTTTGATTTTCTTTATTTTCATCATCTTGTGACTTGCGAGCAAGGGAACAACATCTATTCCTATGCTCCCTAGCTCCTCTATTTCATTTGGTTTTATTATCAAGTTTTGTTTATGAAGGAGTGGTTGATCAACCATAGGTTTCTTTTCTTCCCTAAGGGGAGGAACAGAAGGAACCAAGGAAGGTTGTTTTTCCACTTTCTCGTTTTCTTTGTAAACTTGTTTGATGTGAGGAGGCATGATGGATTTGGTATTGCTATATCGTGGTTGCTTAGACAATGTCGAGGAGGTGTCGGGTGTTGGTTGAGTTTAATGGGTTGGTTCTTGTTCGGGTTGAAGCATTGTTTCATCTAGGATAGGAGTGTCGAAAGTGGACAGGGCTATGTTGTAGAGAGACAATTCTGCAATTTTCTTTGCTTTAAATTTTTGGTAAGCAATTAAAAAGAAGTCTTTGCGAGGTGTTATAGGTTCCATGGGCTTGGTCCAAAAAGATTCTAAGGAAAATTTTTCTTTGGAAGACAAAGGGTTAAAGCCACTATGGTGAATAGTGAATATGTCATTGTCAAAGGGAAACTTTAAACATTTGTGTATGACCGAAGGGACAACTTTCATTGAGCGAAGCCATGGACGGCCTAGCCACAAACAAAACTAGTCTGACTATGGGATGATGGAGAATGTGACATCCAATGTTTTTGGTCCTATTTGTAAGGGAAGGACGATCGATCCTATCGTAGGGCAAGAAAAACCATTGTGTGTTTTAATCCATGCTTTAGGTTTATCATCATCATCTTGATAAAGATAATGTAATACAAGAAATTCCTCGATGATCATGTTCTCTCCACAGGCAGGATCTTTGAGTATCTCATTAGTGGGCTTATCATAAATACAACCGGCTATGTAAAGAGGACCATCAGGGATATTTTGAAGTATTTCCATAGAGGAGAAAGTAATATCAAGAGATTTCTTAGGTTTGCCCTTACGAGGTATAAATTCTATCATACTGACCATTTCATCCATAGGATTACTAGTGGTAATATGTGGAATGGGATGAGGATGTTCAACATCTATATGAAAATTCATCACATCATTCTTTGGATCTTCACTAGCCTTAACAAATGAAACATTATGTGGGTATGTGTAGGATCATGATGGGCCAAAAAGTGGCAATATGATGGGTATGTGGCTGATGACTTTTTTTTACTCAAAATTGATAAAACGAAAAGGGTTTTTAAAGGAGATTCTCAGCTTTCCACCATTATAAAATATGCTTTACTTTGAATTTAATAAGTAATTATTATTCATTTTTTATTGAAATTATGACTAAAGTCTTGATTGATAGACCGATTGAAAAAAATCTATAGCTTTCAAATAGTATCACATTTTTTGAATCCAAAACATGTATCACATTCTATGCTTTGCATACTATAGGATTAAAAAAATAAAAATTTAATTTCATGAAGTTTTGACCAAGTTAAGGTGGTCAGACATACGAGTTTTTTATATTTTTAAGAATTTGTAATAAAAAATTCATAATTAATTATTTACTAGGAAAAAAATTACAAAAAATATGCATCACATTAGGACATGAGTCCTCTACTTATATATAAAATATTATAAAAAAATATTATCATTTTATTGTGGTTAGGGTGGTCAGACAGACACCTACTTCTTTTTTCCCTGAAATTTAAGTACTACTGCATGAAATTTTAGATTTTCACCAAATAGATTTATTTTTTTAAAAAAAAACCTAGTAGTTTAGAAACTACATTCAATTTGCTACAGATTCTATTCTTACATATTTTTAAAATAATATAGATAACTTATTCAAATTTTTAGGTCAAGTTGCCTAACTCTGATTTTTCTGATTTTTTTGCCACTTAAGGACCTATTTTTTCCATGATGATCCTGCACATACCCATGTTTGGGGATTGGATTAGTGAAAAATTGTAAGTTTTTATTTGGAGGGGAAAAAAATTTATTGCCCTAATCATTAACACCTACAATGGATAGATGACCATAATCAATGAGGTCTTGCACAAGGTGTTTAAGATGCTTACAATTTTCCATGTCATGTCCATTTTGTCTATCAAAATGGCAATAACCATTGGCTTTAAAGTTTGGAGGTAAAGGTTTAGTAGGATCAGGTGCTTTAATGGTAGGTAATGTAATCATTTGTTGATGTAAGAGTTGGGACATTGTGTTATGAAGGGTGTTTGGTAAAGGTGTAAACTGTCTTTTCAAATCTCCATAACTATAAGGTATCATAGTTTTAACAACTGCTACTTGGTTGTTGATGGGTTGAGTTGGTTGTTGAGGGGGATTGAACTGTAAGAACCTTTTTTTTTCTTTCTAAATGGTTGTGAATTGTTTGGATTGGCATGTTTAGATTTCTCGGTTCGGCTAAAAGTAGACTTTGCATCACAACTACTAATCGAATTGTGATAATCGCAAAGGGTAGTACGCAAGTGAATAAAGGAGGGAAACTTCATCATGGTGAGTTTGTCCTAAAGTTTAGTTTGCAAGTTTTCTATAAACATATTTTGAAGATGTGGATCATGAATCTTGACATCAGTTTGAGAATAAAGTGATTAATAGCTTGAAATAAAATAAGTTACCTTTTCTTCTTCATGTTGCTTCCATCTCATCAAATCTGCCAAGGTCTTCTTTGGATTCATATGCACTTGGAAATGATTTATGAATGCATCAAATAGTTCATTGAATGAATGAATTGAATTATTCAGTAAGGATGAAAACCATTCCAAGGCAGTGTCTTTTAAAGTCATAGGAAACAATTTTACTAACAATTTATCATCAAGGACAAAGTCACTACATAAGGCAATATAAGCATTAACATGGCTAGAAGGATCTCCCTTCCCTCCATATTTCTCAAATCTAGGCATCTCTATTCCTTGTGGCATCAGTGTTCACAATATTTCCAAAGATAGTGGGCTGCTTCAAACATAATAGGTAGGTGGTCCATTCTTATTTTGGTTTATGGCACTGGATATTTGTTTTTGCATGGAGGAGACAGTTTGGAAAAGTTGTGTTATGAGAGGGTCAGTGTAAGTGGTATGGGGTGGAAGGGAAAGTGGTGATGGAGTGTATGTAGTGATAGGGAAAGTGAAGGGAATGCTTATAGATGGTATGGTAGAAGAGGATAGAACATGTAATGCCACATAGGAATTAGGAATGCTAACAGGAAGAGTCAAGGAAGGAATCACATTACTAACCTGTTGCATTGTTGTTGTGACTTGAGGAGTGGTATAGGTAGGTATGGATGCTACTATTGAAGGAGGAGGAGTGTGAGGTCCTCCTTGGCTAACCATAGTGTTTGTTGGTTGAGATGTACTAGAGGTGGAAGGAACATGTTTATGGTATATCTCGACTATTCATTTTATAACATCTAGGCCTTTGTCACATTCAAGTATGCGATGGTTGTTTTCTATGGTAGGAATGGCAGTGGTTAAAATGTTTTTAAGACACACTTGATGTTGAAGATGTGTTAAGTCCTCATGAATGTTAATGATTTTGTCTTGCGGGATGTGATTTTTCTGTGTGTTAACTTGCATGTTATTTGAAGGCGAAGAGTTGCTAAGGGTATTATCCATGCCTAGTGTACTAGTTACAATACTAGGAGTGGAAGCTTTAGATAACCCAAGATCCACAACATGTGTATTATTGTGGGATAACATGAGTCTTGAGCTTCTTCTCACTAAGTTATTAGAAATAGGACACCAAACACTCATGCAAAGGGTTCTAAATGTGGGTGAATGCAAATGCAATGTAAACTAAGAGCAATAAAATGTTGATAACTAAAATTTTAGAAAGCAAGACAAAAATGGAATAACAACAAACAAAAATGCAAAAACTGATATGAAAATGACATAAATTACTATGCAGAATGTGCAAGAGGACTAAGTTGCCTAGTGTGGGGAATTAGTCCCACTAGTGATTTTTTTGAGATTTTTTTAGAATTTTAAAAGTGAATTTTATGATTTTTAAGTTTTCAGATGCAGGTATAATATGAAAATGCATGATTTTGTGAATTTATAATGAAATGCAATGCAAAAATGTAAGCTATATGAGCTTTTCACTAATGCAATTTTTTAAAACCATAGGATGCAAATTAAATAATGTAAAACCTAATACAATGTTGATGCAAGTTATGCCTAGGATGTTAAGCACTTAAAATCAGAAGTAAAATGTTCTAAAGTTGGGTTCACCAAAATGTGGAGAAAGATTTTGGCACCCTAAGACTCTCTAGCACTTCTAGGGTTTTTCACCTAAAAGAAGAGAGACGGGCCAAAATGGCCAATGTCCCCACTCAAAATCAATGCAAGGATGAATGAATTAGGAATAAATGCAAAGTCTAAATGCACTATACTAATAAATGAGATGAATTATTGATGTGAAACCTAAGAAATTCAAGTTGTTTGAAAATAGAATGATGTATGCAAAATGACCTAAGAATGCAAGTAAACAATAACAGAAATGAACAAGACTGGAGAGGTACACCTAGAAACTAGAATGTGATGCAGAGAGGCTCTAGAATCCTATATAGTTTGTTGTTGAGGCCAAATGGGACACTTACACCAAGCTGGGCAACTTAGTCCTATTTCAGGGAGATTCTGCTAGAACAGGTTTCTACCAAATGGGTATCTAGAAATGTAGAAATCACTTTTCAGGCCTAACAGTGGGACTAATTCGTCACTGATGGCAACTTAGTCCACCTCTAGCTTTCAGGAATTTCAGGATAGGAATCTATAGCTCTTGATTTGCAGTTCTCTTATTGACAAGTGTCTGATTTTTATTATGCAAAAATTAGGTTGAAAAGGGTCTCCAAGCTTCAATTAGGTATTTTGTTGACTTGGATGACTTTGATGGATTCTTTACCAATTTTCTCTTTGAAAAATTTGCATACAAGACTTGCAAAACACACATGCAAAGAGGGGGAAAAGGGTTAAGGGTTAGAGAATAGGGGTTTTCCTTGGTCAAACCATTGAAAATGAAATGAAATAAAGAGAGAATGATGAATGAACAACATGCAATGCTACAAATCACCAAACCCTTGATGTAGAAATTTGAAGATGTGCAAATGGATGCTCCAACAAAGACTTGATAATGCCTAGAATGCTTGAGAATGATGTATGATTGCTAATGTATGAGTAAATGATTAGAAATTAGAAGATGCAAAATGAGGGGAAAACCCTTTATTTATACTTGATTTTACAATATTTCCCAAAACTAACACATCGCAGGCTGACCTCAAGGTTAAGAGAATAAAATCCTGCTAGAAAATTAAAATAATTTTGATTTTTGTGCCTAGTGGGACTAAGTTGCGCTAGGTTGTGACTTGGTCCCACCAGGGAAATTTTACTAGGTGTCAAGAATTAAAGTGTATTTAATGATGTTTAATGGGATTATTCTCTGAAATACACTTAATTAGGGTCGAAAAGTGCATTAAGGGGCCATTTAAACATATGAAAGCTTCAATTTAGTGATGATAAGCCTAGAAAAGCATGAAATCTTGTTACAACTCTTTACAACACTTTGAAATAAGACTTGGTAAGTGATAAAAAGAGGTTATTTAGGTGAATTATAATGAAAAGGTCCTAGAAAAGTGTGAAAGTTGGTTACAACACTTTTACAAGACATCATAGAATTATTAATGATTTACAAGGGTCCAAGACCTAATATGAATGCATTGGCCACATCACACCATTAAATCTAGGAAAAATCAATCCAAAATCACTAGGAGGTCCAAAACATTAGAAAAGGTAGAAGGGTTACTTTTTTCGTGTCCACACAACCAGACCCACCTTCCATGGCTAGATCAGGCTTCCCCATATAAGAATCATAAGCCTTGTGGTACTTATTCTTCCTCTTCCCCCTAGGCTTATCCAATTTCCTTGACTTAATAATCTATCCCCTTAAGGACACAACACCAGGCTCATTCTAGTTATGAATAATAACCCTACTTCTTAGGTTGTAATATTTCTTGACACCACCTTCCAGAGACTTATCATGGGCTCTCTTCTTGCCTCTTGGCATTACAAGAGCTCTTGATGTATCATGCTTAATTTCATGTGTATCAGGTTGGAGTTTAAGTATACTTATCCTCCTAGACCTCCTTACTAGTTGGGTAGACTCACAAGACTTAAAATCACTCATTCTTACAATAGAGCAAGGCTAAAACTTATGAAATTTTGAATATAGGGAGACCTTACAAATTTGCAAGACAAAGACACCTCAATACTACACAAAAAATCCTATAAATTACTTGAATTTAGCAAATAATCAAACCCCTAAAACCATAGGTAATTAATCCCATAGAGCTCTCAAAAATTCACAAACAAGCCAACTGATGCACAATCGACACATAAAACTGTGAATACCAACTTACTCAAGAAAACTATCTTCAATGCCTTTGCAACTACTTTCCAAAGCTCATGATGTCTTCTGCTCAGACTTAAGAATAATTTATTGGCTCCTGGTGATTGCAATTATGAAACAAATTAGCTGAAAATTATCATTATATTAAACAATTAGAGCATGTCGGTCATTACTTCTCAAGGAAAGCTCACGTGAGCGAGTTGACAATCGGCTACTGGAATTTTGAATCTCCGCCATTGATCACTTGATGAGGTAAATCAATAGATAACTCAAATCAAGGAAATTAATATTGAAAAGGTTGAATGCATGCATCCATTTCCTTTGCCCAATTAGAAAAAACCATGTGGATAAACATCTACCTTGTTTGCACACTCCACCATCCACTAGAATTAAAGAAAGCCTACTGTGTCAAATTTATTGCCTTCCAATGAGATTAACTAGCTTACAACTAACAAAAATGATGTGGTAGGGAATGGACAAGATTAGATCTCAGGCCATTCAACTTGCACTTATCATAATGCAAGATCACTTGCCTAAGTGTACAAACTTCTGACAAAATTGACAACCGAGATAAAAAATGTTTCACATATCTGGAACATGTGTAGGAGAAATTAAGTTTGATAGTGTGCACTTTATCCTTCACATCCTCATGGAAATATTTTGTTAATATTTTTCCTTTACCAATTTTTTCCTACCCTTTAGATTACCTCAACACGGTGTGTGCCCACTTCCCTGCTGAGACATAAGAGACAAAATGGGTATAAGATTGCAGGGAGTGGTTAGGATTTACCCACGTCATCCACCATCGATCGCCAATCTTGATCAAGCGTAACATTTCTATTCATTTAAAACCTAGTGGGTCCCTCTGATAATGGGACATGTGTCAATAGCCCACTATCGAGTGATGTTATTCTAATATAGAATAGAAACCAATGAGGTGGTGGGGAATGGTTTAGATGAAGACACATCACCAATCAACCACCACTGATCTCATTAAAACATTGTCCACTGACTATTCAAAACCTCTAGGCCCATCAATGAAAAGGGCATGTGGCACTCATGCGCCAGCCTGCCATATTATTTAAGTGGGAAATAGAATGGAGTGAGGGAACGGGGAGTGCCTAAGATCTTCCTTCGGTGATTGGATGGTCCTCATAATCACTGGAAATCTACACATGCCAAATATTAGTTCTTAAAAAGGGGTCACTACTAGGCATGTGATAGGAAAGGACATAAGGATTAAGGTTAACACCAAAGGAAACCGATGGAAAATTAAGCCCCAACCTAGTACCCAACAAATATTTTGAGGAAAATAAATCATGCTACCATAAGGTGGTATATTTTTTTAAGACAACGGGCAACAACCGGGATCATTAGGAATCAAGGGCCATTAAAAGAACAAAGTTAAATGGCATAAGAAGTGTCTTAAATGACCAATAACTAACAAAAAATGGTCAATGAAAAAATATAATGATTTCCAAAGACATCAGACTTAAGGGTTTTTGAGAGAGGGTTTAAGTAACACAAACCCTAAAGCAATGACAATGAATGAAACCCTAAGCCTATAGACATGGGATTAACCAAATTTTGCAATATTGTGAGGTGGAACACAAAGAATTTTTAGGGGTTCCATTAGTGGCTACTGTTGGGGATGCATGTTCCTCCAGAACAGAGTGAGATCCTAGAATCTTAGGTTGAAGCAGACCAATCATAGAGAACCAAAACCAGGACCTTCCTGAACAAGGCAGGAAGACCAGACCAAAGCAAACTGACATATACAATATTTACATGACTCTACAATATGCTTCAACTTCAAATTTTCTTAGAGTCCCTTTTCGTTGTACAACTTCTTAGCCTGCATCCTTCAATTAATTAGGCTTCAATTTCACTTGGTGGGCCCAGGCCCTCAAAAACTTAAAACAAGTATTTACCCTTGTCAAAAACCTTGTTTTCTACTATCTACACTAAACCAAGGCTAAAATTATTTCCATGAACTGCCCACCAACTAATCATGCTATGGCCACTACAATTAACCATAATTTCCATGTATCTAAACTTGCCATTGTCAACATTAACTCTATCCAACTAAAAAATGTAATCATATATCAATTGAAATCCATAGTCAATGTAACATTTTACCTTGTTCACTTCACAATCATACTTCACCAATTACTCATCCAACTGGACTGGGAAATGAAAATATTCGTAGTCCATTTGATCATTAACACCACAAGGGTTGACATAAATTTAGTTTGGAAATCGAACTAAAAACTTTCATAAACACCTTGTTCAATATTGTTAAAAGGAATATGACAACTAAGAGGGGGGGTGAATCAGTTGTCACGAAATTCAAATATAAAACTTCAAACACTTATCAACTTCACAACCATACTATTTTGTTATTAAGTATGAACATGAGATGCATATAATAGAAAACAAAATCAACACATTGAACACCAGAGTTTACATGCAAAACCCAATGAGTGAAAAACCATGGTGAGGATTAACTCACAATATAAAGTGATAGAAAAAAATGAATATATAAGGCTCACTACCTTGAGTAGGACTCGCTATCTGAATACAAAAGCTCGCTGCTTACACAAGGAGGCTCACTTCCTACAAAAAGGATTACAAAACAATTTTTTTTTCACAAGCAAAATGAACTGATGAGAGTGCACTGATGAGAGTGCACCTAACAAGTGTTGATACAGTTCTAGTGATGCTCAATAGACTGACTTAACACACTTCATCATTTTCGCACTTCTTCACATTCACATCAATATCATTCCTTTCTCTCTTTATTGCTATAATCTTCAAAACTATCAGACATATATATCTGACCTATTCACAAGAATCAATTAGGTCATCCTAACTAAGTACAATCCTTGTTCATCAACAGTTGACATCAATCATTGAAAAAAATCTTCCAAAGATAATTCAAATGATCATCACACTACATCATGTCGGCATGTATCTAAGATAGGTCACACATATATCTGCAAAACAAAATTAATTCACCATACCACCAATTATCTAGGAGGTCGGCCAGAGATGGGATTAATAGAAAAATGTAATCAACAGAAATAATTCCAATACACCATACGAGCACCTGAGCATGAGAGATTTTGAACATACATGATTTCAATATCCATAAACTATTTCCAAAAACCACAAGCAACAACCATCAACCATAGAGTATTGCAGGCCAAAATACCAGAGGATGTAAATTGTATACTAGTTCAGATACCAGACCAAAATACTAGATAAAATAATGACATAGTCTTGTAGTCGCAACCCTTATAACATGGTGACATCAATGAAAGCACAAAAACTGTATAGTTAGTCATTCTTCTCCATTCTTCGAACAATCTCCCCCTTTGTCATTGATGGCAACATGTGCCAAAATTTTCAAAACATTTTTTCCCCTTAACAACATTGTCCTTTTCCTTTTTACTCCTCTCTCCATGGCTCTCTCCCCCTTTGACATCAACAGAAAAGGGCGACCAAAAATAGGATGTAAATGTATGTATATGATAACATTGTATATACAAAGAAATTCCAACTTCCTATTTCAAACATTCAAGTGAAAATGACACTTTTTACATGAAATATTTTCTTGTTCCTATCTCTTATGATCAGAAGAATCCTTTTCCAAGCAAGCACAACTAAATTCATCCTTTCACTCATACCATCCAATAAAGACAAATACGTAAAAGAGGATGTCTGGTCCGAAGACAAAGATTGTTGTTCACAATCTTCTACGTCAAATAGTATTCTAGAGAGATGATCCAATTGGACCTCAACAATTTCTTTAACCAACCAAAAGGTTTTAACCAAGTCTTCTCTTTGTCTCTGAGCAATCATAAATTCCACTTGCAATTCACCAACTCTTATTCTTTTTTCTCCATTCTTTTCTTTGAAGAAATCAAAACTCTTTCCAATACAATTCATATTAGATTCAATAGCTTTAATTCTTCTAAAATTGACAACAGATGTCAACCACCAGAGACAATACCTGTAGATGTTAGATGCTTCTTTGATGTATTCTCTTGTCTCATTAATGTTTTTAGATAACATTTTTTTGGCTTTAACACATCTTCTTTCAATCATAGCTTCAAATTTGTGACCTTTGGGTCCTTCCAACAATTTTATTTCCTTAATAACCTCTACTAGATCATCTAGTAATAAGGGTATATGCAGGATCATGATGGGCCAAAAAGTGGTGATATGATAGGTATGTGTAGAGTATGTGGCTGACAACATTTTTTTTACCCAAAATTGATGAAACAAAAAGGGTTTTTAAAGAAGATTCTCAGCTTTCCACCAATATAAATTATGCTTTACTTTGAATTTAATAAATAATTATTATTCATTTTCTATTTGAATTATGACTAAACTGATTAATAGGCTGATTAAGAAACATCTATAGCTTTCAAATGGTATCACATTTTTTGAATCTGAAACATGCGTCACATTCTATTCTTTGCATACTATAGGATTAAAAAAAGGAATTTCATGAAGTTTTGACCAAGTTAAGCTGGTTAGACATACGAGTTGTTTATATTTTTTAAAAGTTGTAATAAAAAAATCATAATTAATTATTTACTTGGAAAAAAATTACAAAAAAATATGCATCACATCGAGACATGAGTCCTCTACTTATATCTAAAATCTTATTAAAAAATATTATCATTTTATTGTGGTTAGGGTGGTCAGACAGACACCTACTTCTTATTTTTTCCTTCAAATTTAAGTACTACTACATTGAAATTTCAAATTTTCACCAAATAGATTTCTTTTAAAAATAATCCTAGTGGTTTAGAAACTACATTCAATTTGCTACAAATTCTATTCTTACATATTTTTGAAATAATATAGATAACTTATTCAATTTTATACGTCAAGTTGTCTAACTCTAATTTTTCTAAATTTTTCGCCACTTAAGGGCCTATTTTTTCCATGATGATCCTACACATACCCATAAGTCAGACACATCTAAAACTGAAATACCACTATTGAGAAAATAATCAACCAGTACATCATCAATCTTAAGTATTTTGATTAGAGAGCATTCACTTCACATTTCACTAACTTTCTTCATATCACCATTATCTAACATCATTTGTATATCCTCTGGATCAAAGGAGTCAGATCCAGACAAAAAAATTTATTCATTCTTTCGTGATAGTGATATAATATTTTGTGATAGTTTTTCTCCTTTTAGATTGTAGAGAGAATTCACCAATGACAACTTCCAATTGTTTCTTATCGGAGGAGGATCCCATTTCAAACTGACTATGTATTGACATACCAGAGCATAGATTCATCTTTAGGGATGCCACATAGGTTCTACAAACATTTACATTTTCTTCCATTCGATTCCAAATACCTATAAACTTGTTTTCCAATAGGGATACCAGATTCCCACTCAACATTCTCTCTACTTGGTAGCGAGCTCAGAAAGTAAACTATCAAACATATGAGCAATGACCCAAACTAAAAATGATAGCCCTCGACCAAGGACATTCTAAAATTCTTAATTAGTTTTTCTAGTAATATTCTACACAAATCAAACTACTTGTTTTCCTTAAAACATCATGTGTGCAAGATATACAACAATAGCTGAAGTCAAACCTTCACGATTTCTGAAATAAATTTTATATGATATGTCACATGCAACATACTTTACAACAGAATCAGCAATAGTATTTATCAATAGAGCTCAAGGGTCTTTTTCAATACCAGTAAGTTCCTCCACATCTCTGTATTTCATGGTTTTCTTCCAAGGGAGGTCCCCGACACTACATAAACAAGTAATAGATTTGATTTCCTCCTTCATGATCAAATAGGGTTTGTCCAACATAATGTTGTCGTTCTTGAATCAACTTAACAAGAACAAGATAGATTCTTTGTCTACAAACTAGTGAAATTCTCCCCATAAATCCATACTTAGGTTTTTTATGCTCTGCAATTCATTTTTCTTCAACCCTAGTTCCATTTCCTTCATCTTCCTATGATCGAATTCTTCCAATTCAACACCCTTCCGCTTCAGTGGAATATTGCCACTCGATCCTCTGTCCATTTTTGTGCTTACCTTTCTTGAATTTTTCATTGTTCAATTGAAACTTCTTCCTTTTCCCTTCTTCCCCTTTGTAAACTGAGCAATAACTCCTAATTATTTGTAATAATTCCTTCAAGTTACCTCAAAATTGCTTCAAATCGCTTTAGGATCACTTCAGGATTGCTCCAAGTTATTTTTCAAACTCTTCAAGTACACAAGTGATCAAAGAGAACTTATGAATTTTACTTTATACAACATCGGTTTTCCCTAATTAGGACTAAATGCGAGACTTTAAAAAGTTGATGAAACCCTTGTTTCTACGCACCCTAAATCGATCTGCACGAGAACATGCATGCAATTTTTCTTTCAGTTTCCTTTCCCTAACCTTTGTTTACTCATTTTTTTACAATATATCCTCGTGCCAACATATGACACACCATTCATATAAGGGGTTTGTATATTTTTTTGTTAATGCTCCCCCTATGATCATGCTAGTTCGAATTCCCAGATGAATAGTTTGTACTGGATGAGGGCACAAACACATCTATTGTCTCTAGCTCTTCTTCTTACTTCCTCCATATCTTATTCATCTCTTTCTTCACCTCATCTTTGTCAATTTTCTTCCTTGGCTTGTTCTTCTCTACCGGTGTAGACTACTGTTGATGTGTTTTTTATGCACTTCTCAACATAGGCAGTGCGTAGGTGCACTACCTCTATTGAAAGACAATCTTCCATAATCATATTGCAGAACACTATCCCAAGGTTTCTAATGTCAGGTGTTGACAGTGCTTGGAATATCTCGGTTGTTTGATGTGATTTACTGGAATCACAAGGCGAACTTACGGATGAGTTACAAAGTGGGGAAGTTGGATTTACAAATGTAGTTTCAAAGTGCTGGAAGTGAATGAACAGTGGTTGTCCACTCAAAACAACAAGCTGAAACTCATCAAGTTCATTTGATTTAGCTTCATGGTGATGTTGGAGATCCTACTCTAACCAAGGATTAAAATAAATAGCAAAAGGAGAAGGGTTAAGAAAGCTATTCTAATCCTAAGCTATGAATGAACAGTAACAATGGTGGCTGCTAAAGTAGACAGGCTTCCTAAACTGAGTTTTGCTTGACCAAGAGAAACCTACAGCTACACAAAACCAGTGCAATCTTCTAAGGTCTGCTGATTTTCAAATTACACATACACATCATGAACATGCAATTGAACTAAGTTGCAGCAATGACATAAAGAAGCCCAGGCTAACTTTGCACAATAGCTTGTCATCGACAAGTGCTAAAAGTATGGGCTGAAAGCTCATCAAATACTATAAGAGCAACACCATCATGACAACCATTCATGAAACTACTACTAAAACTAACATAGAAGGTAGAACCATGCATGCAAGATTAGCAAAATCAAAGAGAACATCCATAAAATCATGCAATGTTGTCTTCTATTGCTGTAAATGCTTTTTACAATAGCTCTCCAACCCTTACAAATGAGGGGCAAGCCCCTATTTATAGTTTTCCAAAGCCCAAATGAATGGATAGGATTAATTCACAATGAGTGGCCCAGATTTGATTTACATTAGGGTTTCACCTACCCCACAATATTCAGCAATTAAAAATACATTCCTTGTCTTTTCTCTGTTTTTTCATCTAGTGCCAGTCATTGTAGCAATTTCATCATTTAGCCAATTTCCCTTTTACTGTAGCTAAAATTTCCTAAAAGTTGTCTTCTTACTTGATGTGTTTGTAGTATTCTTCCTTGGATCAGACTAGCCCATCGACAATTGGAATCAATGGATTGGTTGCCCTTGATTCGGGCAGACAACTCATCATCATTTGGGGAAAAGTAGGACAACTCCTTCATGCCTTCTTCAAGACCACCACCTTGCACTTTTGTCTTTGACTTCCTTGGCACAGGCCTTCTTCTAATGCTGACCTTGTTGGTGGGTGTCAGGGGGAGAGGTGAACATGAAATGAATGGTGATAGGAGCGATGCGCTTTCCTTGTTCAGCTTTCTCGATGGGTCTCCTGACAAACCTGCAGTAGGCTCCTTGAATCCTACATACATGAAGTGTTGTAAGTGCTCTCATAAGGAAAACGTTAGTCAAATCTTGCAAAATCCTTGTTAGATCCATCCATGCATTATCAAAAGATCATAATATTCATATTTGGAGCTCATTTGGATCATAAACATTAATGTGGGCCCAAGGGGATAGGCAGCGAACGAGGGACAACAAATCGGAAGGGATGTTCCCAGACCTCACATAACTTAGCAAAACCAATATTTTTCAATTATAGCACATGGGAAAAGGGGAAGGAAGAATGCCCAAAAAATCTTAATTAAGATTGGACCCATTTGAAAAAAGCAGAAGCTCAAAACGGCCATGGAGGGACGGAGTCCCGAAAATGGCCACGACGGGGCCAAGCTCTGGAGGCCGGGTCACTGGGGCTCCACGGATGTTCAAAACGGCCATGAAGGGGCCGGGCTCCGGTGGACGAGTCGTTAGGGCTCCACAAATGTTCCAAAATAGCCAAAGGGGGACGAAGTTCCAGAACCACCGAAACTTAACAGAACATTGATGAAACCTTGGCAGTTCACTTAGGCACCTTAAACACATCCCAGATCCAACAAAAAGTTGTCCCCAAAGTCAAAAATGTGGAAACCGGACCGACAGGGGTCCACGGATGTTCAAAATGGCCAAAGAGGGACGGAGTCCCGAAAATGGCCATGGAGGGGCCGGGCTCTAGAGGCTGGGTCGCCAGGGGTCCACGAATGTTCAAAATGACCAAAGAGGGATGAAGTCCTAGAAACGGCCACGGAGGGGCCGAGCTTCGGAGGCCAGGCTGTGGGGACTCCATAGATGTTCCAAAACAGCCAAAGGGGGACGAAGCTCTGAAACTGCCAAAACTTAACCGAACATTGATGAAACTTTGGAAATTCACTGAGGCACCCTAAACACATCCCAAATCCCTCAAAAAGTTGTCCCCAAAGTCAAGAATGTGGAAACCGGCCCGACAGGGTTCCACAGATGTTTCCAAAATAGCTAAAGAGGAAGGGATTTCCAGAGGGAAAGTTTTGAAAGCACTGAAACTTAACGGAACATTGACAAAACTTTGGCAGGTCACTTAGGCACCTCAAACACATCCCAAATCCACCAGAAAGTTGGCCCCAAAGTCAAAAATGTGGAAAAAAGTGAATCGTGCGTCAGGGACCAAGTCAGCAGGAACAAGAAAAAAGGCAGAAAAGGGATGGGGGACTTTGTTTCTCCTTGGATTTGAATACCCCAAGTAGGTGAATTTGGTTAGGGGGATTTGATCATTTGAAGGCACATGACCAATTTGGGCTTCAAAAATGAGGCATGCAAAACAAGACAGGAGTAAAGCAGTCTGTCGGGAGTGAAAAAAAAGGGGGTCCCTGCGTACGGCAAGGCGTGTGTGCAAAACATGCACAACAACTGTTTTCCTTTCTTACTTTTGTAAACTTTTAAGATATGTTCGGGTTTGTTGCAGTTATAGAAGACAACACTTTTATGATTTGTCTGACCTCCATTAACCCTTCATCTACACTGATTTTCTTTGTGTCCAATTTTTTTACAAGTATAGTAGTAGCCATTAAAGGATTTATTCATTCTTCCTCCATTAAACCTATTCACCATCACTTGACTAACCATTCTCACCTAAGATCTACATTCAGTGGCTTTATTTCCAAATTTCTTGCATGAAAAACATTGTCTAGAAAACTAATTCATTTTACTTCTACACTCAGTTTCCCTATGACCAAATTTGTTATATGAAAATCAAACACCATTGAAAGATGGATACCTTTGTGCATTACGATGTGTCATAGGCGGTCTTCTAGCAAAATTTCTTGAATTTCCTTTTTACTTCCCTTTGTCTTCAGTCTTTTGATTATTCTTTGAGGTTTCACTAGTTTCATTTCCCAAGCCACCTTTGTATTTACTTGGTTTATATCCTTCAATCAATTCATCAAGCTTGTTGGAGCTAGATTTAAAATTATTTTCATAGAGCTTTTCTTTCTCTAGTTCTACTTTCAAGTTCACACCTCTTGTTCAAGTATAGTGCATTCATCAGACTTTCTCTTCATCATTGTATTCAGACATTCTTCAATTCTCTTATTTTCTTCTAATATAACTTTAGTTCCGATGATCTCTTGTTTTTGTTGCTCACTCACTTCTCTATGTCTTTCTTTGAATTTCTTCAATTGCTCTTTCAATTTTAGGACACATTCATTTACTTCATCAAGATTTTATTTCAAATCTCTATTTTCATTTTCATCTTTATCAAGATCTTCAAGTGCAACCTAGAGTTCTTCTTTATCATCCATTTGATCAACCTTTAGGATACTCCTCAAGCACTTAAGCTCTTCACCAAGGAACCAAAGCTCTAATACCAATTGTTAAAAGGCACAGGACAACTAAGAGGGGGGGTAAATTAGTTGTCACTAAATTCAAATACAAAACTTCAAACACTTATCAACTTCACAACCACACTATTATGTTATTAAGTTTGAACATGAAATGCAAATAACAGAAAACAAAATCAACACAATGAACACCAAATTTTATGTGGAAAACCCAATGAGGGAAAAACCACGGTGAGGATTAACTCACAATATAAAGCAGTAGAAAAAATCAAATATATAAGGCTCACTGCACTGAGTAGGACTCACTATCAGTATACAAAAGCTCGTTACTTACACAAGGAGGATCACTACCTACAAAAAGGATTACAAAACAAAATTGGCTTCAAATCTGAAACGAACTGATGAGAATGCACCTAACAAGTGCTAATACAGTTCTAGTGATGCTGAATAGACTAACTTAACACACTTCATCATTTTTACACTTCTTCACATTCACATCAATGCCATTCCTTTATCTCTTTATCATTACAATCTTCAAAAATGTCTGACATATATATATCTAATCTATTCACAAGCATCAATTAGGTCATCCTAATTAGATGCAATCCTTGTTCATCAACTATCAACATCAAGCATTTCACAAAATCTTCCAAAGACAATTCAAATTCTCATCACGCTACATCATGTCGACATGGATCTAAGATAGGTCAGACATATATCTGCAAAACAAAATTAATTCACCATACCACCAATTATCCAAGAGATCAGCTAGAGATGGGCTGAATAGCAAAATACAATCAACAGATATAATGCCGATGCACGATACAAGCACCTGAGCATGAGAGATTCTGAACATACATGCTTTCAATATCCATAAACTATTTCCCAAAACTGCAAGAAACAACCATCAACCGCAGAGTATTGTGGGCCAAAATACTAGAGGATATAAACTGTATACCGGTTTAGATACCAGACCAAAATACCAGACCAAATAATGACATAGTCTTGCAGTCGCAACCCGTATAACATGGCGACATCAATTACAACACAAAAATTGTATAGTTAGTTATTCTTCTTCATTCTTCCAACAAATAGTTCCATCTAGAAATATACATCTTGACCCTTTGAAGTTATATTGCAATCCTATTTCTAGTAACTTAGAGTCAATAAAAAGTTTATATAAAACCATGGGATCATCCTTTGGTTTATGTCCCATGCTAGACAAATATTCATCTTGTGTGATAAATAGGAAATTTTCATATGCAATAATATTTTCAAACTAGTTTTGACATTCATTTGAGCCTTGTGAATTAATTACATTGTCACTGCATGCCCCATTACATTGGTAAAGTGGGTCATCAAAGCCCATAGTATCTTTCCTTTTATTCAAATCAATGTCATGTCCACAATAATTAGTAATAATAACATCCCATGCATCAAAGAATACCTCCATTTCAGGCTCAGTAACATATTCTGATTCATCATACAAATCATCATTTAGCTTAATGTAAAATGTTTCAAAGGATGGCTCAAATAACTTAGAACTAGTAGGGTCAGTAGTAAGGCACTCATGTGCTCCATCAATTGACAGGTATGCTAACCTGAATATGAAAGGCTCATTATGAACTAAATGTTGTTCATTAGCAACTGAAAAAGACTCTTCATCCCTTTTCTCATCAATACATTCTTTATCAAAAACAATCGTGTCCATTTTTGTGAAAAAAACTTGCATATTCCATCTCTACTTCACATAAACAATCAGGAGTAGGTAGGACATGATTCTGCTGGTTAGAACCATAGTTTTCATCATTTTTAATACTATGCTCAAGGTTAGGATGCTGAACACACATGTTCTTATCTTTGAATTCATAATCACTCACAAAGCTAGCATATTCCACTTTTGATATAACTGGATGACACTCCAAGTATCCCTCACATGGGATTTGTTCACTCACTTGAAAGAGAAAATATTATGAGCATTAATATTATTGCCTCCTTCATGTAAATAAATTTTTTCTGGATCATCCTCATAAAAAGATTCATGCTCCTCAAAAAAATAATTAGAAACCTCTTTTCCCCTATGATCATTATCACAAAGGAATTCATTATCACATGCACTATTCTCGGAGTATTCAAAGTGAATGCTCCAAATCTCATCCTCAATACCTTTATTATTGATTTGTGATGGGGAACCAACAACACTCTCAAATGTATTTTCTTCCTTATCACCAATGTACTAAATTACAAACAGGTTTCTTGTAAATTGATTACAACCATTGTCCTCACCCATACCACAAGATGGATTTTTATTCTCTAATATACCCTTTTTAACTTTCTAGGTTGCTTTCTGATTTTTCTCAATAGGGAAACCATTATTGATACTTTGAGACATCATACTTTTTGCATAATCACACATAGCTTCCTCAAAAATTCTTATCCAATCTAGCATCTGATCAAAACCTTGAGGCTTCAATTCTTTTGGAAAGGTGCTAAGCCCTGGCTCAAAAACTTCACAAAATAGGTCAATGCACATTGAATCCTTTGGTTTGAGATTCTTGGGGATTTCTAGCAAGGCATCCAAAAAACTTGCAAACAAATCATATGGTAATTCTCCCTTATGTCTTTTCATGTTAAACAATTATTGACCAAAAGACATTTGACCAATATTACTTAGAAGATTTGTTGATGTTCAACTTGGAATTCATCATTAGTTATATTAGGTAACGATGGAAAAATAACAATAGTAGAAGCACCATCATCATTACAATCACTTCTATTGTTAGATCCATTTATATGAGATGTAATAAGATAACCTACACTCACAACCATATAATCCTTCATCATTGAATATCTCAGGTTATTTTCAATGTCCATGACACTTTGATATGCATGATGCAATATTGTAGGCTCCTTATCTCTCAACAAATAACTCATCTCCTCATCAAATGCACCCAAATACACAACCAAACACTCTGCATCACTTGGTCTCATATTTTCAAGAATATCCCTTATCGCCTTTAAAAATCAGAGATTAAAAGATGGGACTAACTCTTCTTCATCCTTTTGAATTTCCATAAGTTTTTGCCTTACTGAACTTGGATTAATCCTTTCACCAAACTATTCTATAAATGCTACCATGAACTCATTCCACGAGGAGATAGAACACACTAGAAAATATGAAAACTAATCTCTATCATCTTCCTTTAGAGATTGAAAAAAGGATTTCATAACCACATCTTGATGGTTTATCTCATAACATCCCATCAAGTCCATAAATGTATGCAAATGTCTATAAGTTGAGCCTGAGCTTTTCTCTATGAATTTTGGAAAATGCTCCCTAACTACATTAGGAACAAGGTTTGGGAAACCCTATATACCATTAAAATTTAATGGTCTATACCTCCCAATAGAGAAAACTCCTTGAGGCCCTAACATGGGCCGCACATTCTACATGCTTTCAAATGACATTCTAGAGGGGAAAATAGGGGAATGATACATTTCCCTACACCCCTTTACAAACCTCAAATATCAACTCTTGGGTTGATCATTTTTTGTCCTATTCCTCATTTTAATCTTGACCTTAAAATGAATAACTAATATCTTTTTAATGGGAATATTTAAATAATAAGTACACTTCTTCATCATAATATAGATACTTCAAATTATCTTAGAAGTGTGTAAAATAATCACTACTATTCCCTTTATTAGTGCTTAACATCACTTAATAGGGAACCACAATTCTTCCAAACTTTTGCATAGGGTTTTCATAATAAATTTATGCTTCCTGAAAGCCAAAACATGGGAAATACCTGGATATCTTGCAACTGTTGAAAATAACCCTTATGACTGGACATTTTTGTAGATCTAAAGCTATCATCACAATTTCATCAAGTTCTTTGCATAGAGTCTCCACCTCTTTCATAGAGGAATGAAATTCATAAATATGAGGTTTATTTCAAAGGTTAATTTCACCCTAGGTCTTCTTCAATAGTAGAATCACACATAAATCCCTTTGTATTCAATTCAAAACAATCCCTTCCAGGTCTAAAACAATTAATATCTGAACTAGATGTTCAAATTTAACAAATTTCTTGACCCTGATAAGATAGTACTAGAGTGTTTTGATATATTCTTTCTAGATTCTCATCAGGGTTCCTCATCATGTGAGCTCAGGTCCACTTCATCTCTTCTTAGCAATTTTTTCATTCTAACTTTTCTAGATTTTCTCAAATAATACACACTAGTGCAGAGATCTCGTTTAGTGAGAAATTATGAAAATATTAATGAAATTATGGTAGACCTTGATAGAACTTGCAAGTTTCATAGGACACACATCAAATCCTAAGAAACATATCTGAGAATGAACCCACTGATTCCAAAGCCAAATAGAAAATATACTTGTATTCGCAAAGTATTGGACTCTAATACTTTTGGGCTGCAATTGGAGATTCAAAGTTCTTCCCAGTGGAGTCGCCAATCTATTGGTTATTTTTTTAGAGCCAAACATGATCTCACTAGATACCTATGTATTTTCCATAATTCAATAATTAACATAGGTAAGTATTGGCCAACAAAAAAGTAAAGGATTACTAGGCCTTTACTTCTACTCTTTGGGCTCTATGAAACCCAGGAGGGTGATCCTAACAATGTTTAGACAATGTTCATGTGCCATTTTATCATGAACATTGAAACAAACAAATAATCCCTATATAATCACTTTGCAAATATAATGTATCAAAGAAGTTGGATATTTCTTAACATTTCATGTTCAGAGAATGAGAATGGTAAAACTCAACACAATTGTAACCCATTTTATGAAATTTGATTTAATGAATGATTTTTTGCTGAATTGACCAACTATATGCAACATGAATACTTTTTTTGGATTAGTGCTTTATCCTTGAAATGGAGTCAGCTCTAACATTTACACAACTTGAAAACAATTTCATACATGACATCAATCAAGCTTTGAAGATAATGCATTACAGTATTTCAATATTATATCTCAGCCACCACTTCTTACCAATATCCTAGCACTTAATTTAACATATTAAACCAGTATCCTCACTCAAGAATTTACATTAATTCTTTGAATTAAAAAATAAGAATAAAACCACACATGACAATGAAAAACAGTGGAGACACATAAAGTAACCTTTGATTATATTATTTATATCCCATGAAATGATTACATAGAAGAGAAAATGGCTTCGAATTTGCATCATTTTGTACTATATTGCCAGTGTTGCTATCAAAATTACATGTATATTAGTAGACTCAAACCTAAGACTTAACTCGAAAATGCTTAGTATATTCTTTACAATGTTTTCTCTATGATCAATTATAAAACAACCAACCCTCATAATTAGCCCTAAATTCCCATTTATAGAAATATGGGAGCAAACAAGCCTCAGGAAAAATTAAAATTTCAATCACATTTACATTTGACATTCAATTTCATCTTAATTTCAAAGATTTCCAGATGGTTATATTTTCAATTTCATGTGGAGGGAAAGCACAAAAGAAAAAAACCCATATTATTCATTGAAGAAGATTTGCCAGCCTTGCAAAAGGAATCATTTGTCGTTGCAACAACACCAAAACCTCTCATCCATGTTAACCAAATAATTTTTACTCATTAACACCCAATATAAAAACTTATACACTTGTTGAAGAAGACTAACCCACTATTGTGGCAATAGAGTCCAACACTTCTCCTTCACAGTCATAAAAAAAAAAATACTGAACTAGGATGTCAGCTCTTCAATTCTTTAGAATCAGAGTATGCTTGTCCCCTTCATGATTTTGCTGAAACTGGAGAAGCTACCTCTCCATCATTAGAATCCTCTTGACCTACAAGTGTGAGAAGGTACTAGGCATAGTCTGGGTCAATATTGTTGGGCCTATAGCACACACACCCCGTTTAGAATAGGGAACCCCTCTTTTCACCTTCACTGGGTCATTTTTTTCCTTTGCCTCATTTTGCATGCCCCTAATTTTGAGCCCAAATTGGTTAGGAGCCATAAGGTCATCATCCTAAGTTGACCAAATTTCACCACCCTAAAATTTTCTAAGTCCTTGGCTCCTGTGCAGGTTCCCATGCACACTTCTTGCATTTTGCTCTGGTGTCCTTCGAGTCCTTCGAGTCTGCCCTTGTGGGCTTCCCTTTGCATGTTGTTGTCATCTCTTCGTCAGTCAAACTTTGGCCAACCCGGGGCGTCCACCTGTATGGTGGGTACCACAGCCTTCCTGACCATCATGCCTCAACTATTCAGCAATGACAATGTTTGGAGGTCTCTTCATAGTGTGGTCTCCACTTTACCCATCGTTGGCCCGTCGAACTTTATTCCTAGCTACCTTTCCGATCGTTGTACTCTCATTTAATGTGGGTGATTAATGACCTTTCTACTATAAATAGCCCTCTGACCTTTCATTTTCACCAACCATGTTTGAAAGTTGTTAGAGCAAATGACAATCACACCCCTTGTGCCTGCACGAACTTCTGAGGGATTTGAAGCACAATCTTCACCGAAATTCTTCGTGCCTTATAGGTATGTCCGCCGCCACTGGCTTGAAATGTGTCCTTTGTGAATGGAGTTTTAAAATTAATTAATTGAAATGCATCCTTTGTGAATGGATTTTTTTCCCTGCATGCTTTGAAGTGTTCAAAATCAAAGGAAGTTAACTTGAACCATCCAAACCTTTTGCGGTTCCCGCACTATGAGATTCTCCATGTGGGCCTCCATTCCTTGGCCACCATTTCTTAATGGTAGAATTTGAAATGCCCATGAAACCTCCTCCTTCTACATTCCACAAACTCGCACGAGCCTAGGGACCAATCAAGTGGTTCCAAAGACTTCATGGCTGATCCCACATGTTCGAAATTCCTTATTGAAGACCTCAATTAACAAATCTATGATGCGAAACTTTGAGTGTGGGTGACTATCTATGAGCCATCATGACCTCGATGTTGTCCTACTCTTGAATACTCCTGATATATCCTAGCCTAGGGAAACCCACATCCCTGAGCCCACATTCATGTAGTTGATCCAAATGAGCCTCAAATGATGAATGATAGTGGATTTTATGATCTTTTAAAGATGAATTACTGGATCTAACCCTTGTTTTATAGGATTTGACTGACGATTCCCTAATTTTCTATGTGAATTCACATATTGCATCTTTGTATGGAAGATTAATGGAATCTACTGCAGGACCATCA
The DNA here is from genome assembly GCA_007258455.2 of Sequoia sempervirens. Taxonomy (NCBI): domain Eukaryota; kingdom Viridiplantae; phylum Streptophyta; class Pinopsida; order Cupressales; family Cupressaceae; genus Sequoia; species Sequoia sempervirens. Next base: position 189,607,949 of record VDFB02000008.1, on the reverse strand, counting down.
GGGAAGCTTGTTGAGAAAGAGAAAGGAAAGAAGCCTGCAAAAGCACCAAGAGGGAAAGAGGAGAAAGATCAAATGAAGTACCAGTTCCATGGGGTGGAGTGCACCTCCAAAATCACTTCCACCTGGGATTCAGTGTCAGACACCAACCTTGGGAATTTGGATATAGATGAGTTCTGACAAAGGGTCATGATCAGCCCCACAACTGAAAATGCATGAAAAATCAGAAAGAGTGGCCTTGCTAAGGAAACCGACTTTCCACCTGTGCTCGTTGCTCTAGAGTTAGTCATGGTATGTGGAGAATTCTACCATAGCAGCAGAAAGAACATTGATCATGATGGCAGAGTGTTGGAAGATTTGTCTACCAGATCCATGGGCCAAACATTCCATATTCCTACATTCGACATCATGGAGGAAATAGAGAAGGAATATGCTAAAAGCATGTGGAAGATAGACCCTCTAGGATGCAAGAAACTAATAACCAGCATTGGTTGAAGGAAAGGAGGGGTAGTGCCACCAAGGTACCACAAGAGTTCTTCAAAAGCAATTTCTATGAGGAGTACCATGACTTGGTAACTCTACTGAGCAGGGTAATGAGCCTCCCTATTGCTACCTTCTTCCAGGAATAGATGTTCTACTTTATCGAGGAGATCATCCATGGTAAAGCAAAGTTTCACTAGGCCAAAATCATTAGTGACAATATGCATAACCATCTTATGGCTATAAAGAAAATATCCTGGTTCTACATGAAATCCTATTTGGTGTACCTACTAGCAGAGCCATTCCCATACAAGGGCCTCTTTGTTTCTAATAATCTGAATCTGGGGAGGGGAGAACTCAAAGTATATGACCACTACCCTCAACTACAATATAGAAAATTCAAGAAAGAATTCCATAGGGTAAAAGATGCCTTTATTGGGAACATCATTAGACTCCTTGGGGGAGAACTTGAGGGAAGAATCTTGCCCAGTGCTAGAGCATTCATCTAGAGATTTGGGTATCTTTTTATATAGTTCCCAAAATTTACATACATCAGAACAAAGGGATTCTCTGAGAGGCCTTATAAGCTGCCACGATACGCCAACAACCGAATGATCATGTTGGAGGTCTTCAAACAATTTTAGAATGTCCATGCTCTACTGAGCGATAAACATAGAGTCAGTATCTCATATCCCCTAACCTTTGGGAAAGGAATGTATGTTGTTCCCACTGACTAATGTGTAGAGTATTCAGAGAAGGAGATAGTGGAATACAATCTATATCTCCACACAACTCGAGCAAGAATGGACCTGTATGGGAAGCTGAAGAAACAAGTCATAAAATAGTATGCTCATCAGCCTCATATTAAAGACTTCTAGGCCAATTTCCAAGATGATAAAGAGGTGCGAATGAGGTACTATATGCGGATGACGACCCAATTTGTAAAATCGATAAATCTATTTCCGGTGATCGATCAAATTGTAGAAGAAGATGACACCATTGTTGATGAAAGGTTTGATGCTATAGCCAACTTTCCATTGCCATTGATAGATTGGGATGAAGTAGAGGTCGATGACCTCGATATAGTGACATGACCAGTTGAGAACTAGACAAGGCAGCAAGTAGATGCTCAAGTTTCCCAACTTAAATTGCAAGGAGTTGTACTTACATATGGTGAGCTCGAGAGGGAAATTGACACTAAAGCAGATACTACCCCAACAAAAGAAGCCCCTAAATCCCCCCCATCAATGAGATCAAAGAAAAGGAAGGATGGTCTCGAGTGCCCTCCAAAACGCAAGGTATACACATGAAAGGCTGTAGAGGGAGAGTCCTCGAAGAAAGCAAAGAAATTAGGGGTATTTATAAGTTAAATGCCAACAATTAAAGAGGATCCCCAACATGAGGGAGAAGAAGAAGTCGAGCAGCCACAATCACCACCAACCACCTCCACTCCTGCCGCTACTGCTACTGTTGCCACTCCTCCACCTCTTGCATCTTAGGAATTTCCTATTCCATCTCCACCTGTCATGGACATTTCAGTCCACCTCACTTCCACCACACTGATGGCCCCAATAATGGTGTTGGATTCCTCCTTGGCAACAACATCCCCACTATCATCTTCCTCATTACCTCCTCCACTACCCGTTCTCTCTGCTCCAATGCCTACAAATTCCACTGCTACTATGCCACCACTCACCTTGCTAGATGCTTTCACAAAATACATGTAAGGAATTCCTTTTGATATCTTTGGGGTGATTATGAATCCCATAGTTCAAGCCTTAATAGCCCAGATTGCATCTAGCCTACCCATTCCTCTGCCACCTATAGAGCCACCGAAGATGGATAAAATCCAAAGGGAGGCTACTAAAGGAATAGTTGAAGAGCCCAAGGACCCTTTCAAGGATGATTATTTTGAACACCCAAAGGGTAGAGTGAACATAAACTTGGATAAGGTTGCGTATGATGAAGAAAAATCACACTCTTTAGAAGAGGATACTGATGCTCTAAACCAGAGATATGTAATAGAAACCTCAAATTAGGAGCTCGAAGATGAGCTATCCCAACGGCTCAAAGAGATACGTGAAAAGGATGAATTTGATCTAGAAGGGAAATTCCATGAAGAGAAAGATGATACTGATGTAAACATGGAGATACTCGAAGAGCATCCACTAGTTGGTTAGGATAACGGCCCTATCCAAGAAGAAGTGACTCTCGAAAAGGAGGAAGAAGAGAAAGAAGAAGAAAGGGAAGAAGATACACTAAAGAAGAGCCCTGAGCCTGAGCACCATGCTGAGCTTGAGCAGGAAGAAGGGAAAGTACCTCAAAGAGAGGATGTCACTGGAGAAAAAATAGCCTCCATTGAATTGGACAAGGAAAGGGTTATACACATTAAGGAATCTGATGAAGAAGAGAGAACAAATCAAGAAGCCCTACGCCATGAAGAGAAGCAACCTCAACATGAAAAAAGAGAGGAAGGTCATCGTGAATCACCAAAAGGAGAAACCCAAGTGCCTGATTGGCTAGAAAGGAAATTACAAAAGAAATCCCCTATGGTTGTTGATCCAAAGGCTACAATTGAGGCAATACTAGCAAGAGCATAGACCAAAACTGTTAGAAAAATGAAGAACATCTCATTTTGTTGTCTTTTCATTGATGTCACCATAAGTTTCCTTTAAAAGATCAAGCTTGGAGTTGTTCCGGTTTTCTGGTTTGGTATCTAAACTAGTATTTTTCGTATATCATCCAATATTTTGATCTGCATTTGTTTGCTGGTTACTACTGTTGCTCGTGGTTTTGGGAAATGGTTTGTAGATCTCAGGAGCATATGCATTAATGATCTTACATATCCAGATGCTCATATGGTGCAGCGACATTACTCTGGTAGTTGCAAATATTGTATTAGGTCTATTCTTGGCCAACCTAATGGATGTATTGAGTATGGTGAATTAATTTTTTGTTATGCGGATATATGTGTGACCTATTCTAGGTCCATGTCAACTTGATTTAGTGTGTTGGATGTGTGTATTTATTTTTGTGAAAGCTTGAAGTTGACTGTTGATATTTTTTGGGAGATTTTTGGATGTTGTGGATGTGTTGCTAATATGTGGTTGTCATTAATGCCAACACTATTAGCATTTGGCATATCTAATATTGTATATGTCGAGGATATTGAGAAAATTATAAGGAAAAGTGTTCCAGGTTCCTAGTGGAACTGCATAGGTCATCAAAAGGAATTTTGTTCTATACGTAAAATATTAGTTGATGTGGATTAAAGGGTTTATTATTGAGTATGACTAGATCACCTACCAGAAGTTTCAGAGGTCCACGTGAAGTTTTGTGTGAGTTATAGTCTGACAGTGTTTTGCTGGTCTACGTCAGTGTTCTTGAATGAAGATTATGTGATTCTAGTTATCTCAGTCATTGCAGATGCTTCTTTGTTATTTCTTGGTATTCTCAGATGTCTCTAGTTCATTCTCTATCTTTTTGGTATGTCCACATTAATCAGTGAGATCATGGTTGAAGATCTTTGTGCGCTTGTTAGGTTTTTCATGTTTTTGGCTGTCATGTTGGTGATAGCGTGTTGTGGATCTTTGAGGTGAAATTAATTAAAGTCCTTTTTTCCTAGAGATGTTAATTTGGGTCTCCACTATGTTGTGGCCAACATTGGGGGATACACATTAAAAGTTTATTTGTAAAATTGGGCCGACAATCCAAATATATTTTATTTTCTTGGCTGATGAAGTTGTGATGGAATCTCTTGTAGCAAATATATAAGAGCGATTTTGTGATTGGTGGAATGTATGCTTTGTGTGCTCCTATGTGCATATGTGTGAATATCATTACTGATCAGAGTGTGAAGAAGATTGTGTGAAGTGTGAAGAAGTGTTGAGCTTAATTGGAACTATAATCAGGCTTGAGGAGAAGCTATTTTCTCAGTTCATACCCTCTAAATATTTTAATCCAATTTTTTTGGGCAATGACCCCCTTTTGTAATTGAGCAGTGAGCTCTAGGTAGTGTGCCTAAATGCATGTGCATTCCTCTTGTTGTTCTTCATTATACTTTTAGTAGGGTATAATCTTGTGGACTAACATCCACCATGGTTTTTCCCCTAACAGGGTTTCCATGTAAAAAATTTGTGTTCCTTGTCTCTCTGATGTGTTAATTGCTTATGGTTAATTTTTCATTCATTAGTTCCGAGATTAAGGATAAGTTAAGTTAGAAGAAGTTTAAATTTTTGTGACAACTGATTCACCCCCCCTCTTAGTTGGTTGTTTTTGTTTTTCCAACAATTGGAATTAGAGATAGTTCCTCTGAAGAAGTCTAACAACTTGAGGTGATCCAGGATGGCAACATCAACATTCAAGAAGGACAGTCCTAGATTTGATGGCACCAACTACTCACTGTGGAAAGTTAGGATGCAATTTCATCTACAGTGCATTGGTGATGCTTATTGGAAGATTACAAGAGATCAATACATTATTCCTTTGAATAGTCCCTCCTCTGCTGATGAGATCAAAGACACTAAAAGTAATACCAGAGCTATGGAATCATTGGTGAGCACTCTAATAGATTTAGAGATGGCTAATGTGATAGGTCTGCAGACAACTCATGAGATCTAGACAAAGCTGGAAACTTTGTATGAAGGAGATACACAGGTGAAGATGGCTAAGCTACAAAGCTTAAAAGGAAAGTATGAGAATTTGAAGATAGGTGAAGATGAAAATATTACTTCTTTTATTCAGAGAGTAAATGAAATAGTGATAGGTATTACATTTTTTTGTGGTTCAGTGAGTGAGGATGAAATTGTGGCTAAGATACTCAGATCCTTGCCTCCTTGCAAAATGAAGGTTCATTCTATTGAGGAATTTATGTTTGTAAACAAGATGACAAGAGATACACTGATAGGAAAGCTTGCTACTTTTGAAATAAGTGAATTTGGTGAATCTACACAAAAACTGAATCTGCATTCAAAGCTACTATATCCAGAAGCTACAGGCATAAATAGAGTTTGGTAGGGTGCTCCAGAAAGATATGTAAATATGATGAAGAACTAAAACAACTTGAAGAAAAAGAAAGAGACATACAAGAACTTGAAGCACTAATTGCAAAGCAAGAAGGAAGAGGAAAAGGTAAGTATAAAGATGTATTTCCTATTAAATTTTTTTCATGTAGTAAGATAGTTCATTTTTCTTCAAGATGTCCTGAAAGAGTTCCTAGGACTAAGCCTAGAAAACCTAGATTCCAAAAGATATGCTACTTTGCTTAAGAAGCAGTAACTGATGATGAGTCTAATAAAGATAATGGAAATGGAGATGAATTGGATTTCATTGCTACCATTGAAAATAAACCTATGCTTACTGAATCTATTGAAGATAAGAAAGCTCTTGCAGCCCGAGTTGAGGGGAAAGATGAGTGGGTCATTGATAGTGGATGCTCACATCATATGACCAGTGATAAAAAGCAAGTTTGTGAGTCTAGAGAAGTATGATGGCGGGGTTGTAATATTTGGAGATAACAATGCTTGTGTGATTCGTGGAAGGGGTTCTATTAGCCTTGGTGGTAAGGAAAATAATGATGATGTTCTCTATGTTGAAGGCCTAAAGAATAACTTGTTAAGTGTTGGACAGATGGTACACAAGGGATATGATCTACAGTTTAGGAATGGTAAATGCAAGATTTGTGGGAGTTCTGGAAACATGATTGCTACTGGTGTGCAAACTAAAGGTAATATTTTTCACGTGAATACTGCTAGTGGAAGTTGTTTAATTGCTCAGGTAGATGAATGTTGGTTGTGGCATAGGAGGTTGTGTCATGTAAACTTTGAAAACATTATAAAGATAAGTTCTACTCAAGCAATGAGAGATTTTCCTAGGTTAGTGAAGCCTCATAATGTAATATGTCAAGAATGTCAGATGGGTAAACAAACTAGAGTCTCCTTCTGGAGCAAACAATTTCATTCAAATAATGTGCTGGAATTTATACATATTGATCTTTGTGGTCCCTCTAGAGTTAGAAGTATTCATGGAGAAAGGTATATTATGTTGGTCATTGATGATTACTCTAGAATGATTTGGGTTTCCTTCTTAAGAGAAAAGTGTGAAGCATTGGAAAAATTTAAAAGTTTCAAGGCCATGGCAGAAAATGAAAAAGGTTTGAAAATAAAATGCCTGAGATCTGACAGAGGTGGTGAATTCATTTCAAAAGAGTTCAATTCTTATTGTGAAGAACATGGAATTAAAAGACAGTTATCTACTCCTCAAACCCCTCAACAGAATGGAGTTGCAGAAAGAAAGAATAGAACAATTCTAGATGCTACCAGAACAATGATGATAGAAGGGAATGTGTCTTAGATGTACTAGAGTGAAGCAGTAAGCACTCTTGTATATACTTTCAATCGGGTAAATGTGAATGGTAATTCTGGTAAGACCCCTTATGAATTATGGTTCGGTTACAAGCCTACTGTTAAGTATTTCAAGATCTTTGGAAGCAAATGTTATATAAGGAGAGATGATGATAAAGTCAAGTTTGATGCTAGAAGTGATGAAGGGATATTCCTAGGTTACTCCACAAAGAGCAAGGCATACTGATGCTATAACAAAAGACTGAGAAATATTGTTGAGAGTGCAAATGTCATAGTTGATGAGGACTCTATCAAATCATCCAGACGATGCAGCTATGATTCAGATGAAGAAAACACAAATCAAGGGAAGAACACTCAAACACCAAATCTACTTCAGATTATTCCATATGTTCCAATGAAGAAACCACAAGTTGTTCTGGAAAATCAAGTCAGTCAGGAAGCACAGTCAAGTGCAAGTGTAGAAGAAAGTTCAGAAGACATAGAAGTCTGAGAAAGTCCCAAGACTCCAAGGTATGTAAAGTTGAATCACTCTGAAAGTCAAATCATAGGAGATAAGAGTAAAGCAGTGCAAACTAGAAGAAAAATTGCAGAAGAATATTGTTTGATTTCCAAGATTGAACCTAAGAGTGTCACTAAAGCTTGTCAAGAGGAACACTAGCTGGAAGTCATGAAAGAAGAATTTACACAGATTGAAAAGAATGATGCATGGACATTTCTTCATAGACCCAAAGACAAGAATGTGATTGGTACTAAGTGGGTATTCAGAAAAAAGATAAATGAGGAATGTGAAGTGGTCCGGAATAAGGCAAGACTGGTATGTAAAGGGTACTCTCAAATGGAAGGTATTGATTTCAAAGAAACCTTTTCCCCTATTGCTAGAATTGAATCAGTAAGATTATTTCTTGCTTATGTTGCTTATAAGAGATATAAAGTCTATCAAATGCATGTAAAGTCTATATTTCTGAATGGGGAACTAAAAGACAAAGTGTACATTGAACAACTTGATGGATTTCAGCTAACAGATAAGGAATACATGGTTTGCAGATTGAAGAAAGCTATGTATGGACTCAAACAAGCCCCTAGAGCCTAGTACACTAGATTGGACAAATATCTATAGAAAATTGGATTCACTAAAGGTACTGCTAATAGTAACTTATACTTCAAGTTAGATCATGACAAGGAGTTAATCAAATAAGTCTTTGTTGATGACATCATTTTTGGTGGAGATGATAATCTTTGCATGAAGTTTGCTGATGAGATGAAGAGTGAATTTGAGATGATTATGATTGGTGATATGAAGTTCTTTATAGGATTGCAAATTACACAGTTAGACCAAGGGATTTTCATATCTCATTCCAAATATGTGAAAGAACTATTGAAGAAGTTTGGAATGGAAGAATCCATACCTTTTGGTACTCCCATGGTAACCAGATGTAAGTTGACTCAAAATGATGAATCTACTAATGCAAATCAAACCAGATATAGGTCCATGATCAGTGGATTGTTCTACTTGACTCAAACCATACCAGATATTATGAATGTTGTATGTATGGTCACTAGATTTCAAGCTAATCCAAAAGAATCACATGTAACTATTGTTAAAAGAATCTTTAGATATTTGAAAGGAATAGTTGACTTTGGACTTTGGTATCCAAAGGATGATGATCTCACTTTGTGTGCATACACTGATGCTGATAGGGTTGGTGATGTGGATGACAGAAAAAGTAATAGTGGCGGTGATTTCTTCTTAGGAAAGAAGTTGGTATCCTAGTTAAGTAAAAAGAAAAACTCAATTTCTCTATCTACTGCTGAAGCAGAATATACTATTGCTGGAAATAATTGTACTCAAGTTATGTGGATGAAACAAATGTTAAGAGATATCAGAATAATATATGAAGAGCCTATTGCCATATACTGTGACAACTCAATCACAATAAATATATCAAGGAATCCAGTGCTACACTTTAAGACTAAACATATATCAATCAAGTTTCATTTCTTGAGGGAGAAAGTTAATGAGAAAGAAGTCAAATTGGAGTATGTGCCTACCAAAGAATAGATTGCAGATATCTTTACTAAACCATTGCCAAAGGATACTTTTAAGTATCTCAAAGGAATGCTAGGGGTAATCACCCCTCCTAAAAAGAACTAAATGATGCATTTACTTGCATCAATCCCTAAGCCTCATTGCTATATTATGATCTGGCTTGATGTTTCCATGGCTGCTACTCAGGGAGAGTAGTCAGATGTGCAAATATGTGGTTCAAAGCATGTGTATTGAAAGGTCATAGTTACCTTTTCCATTGATGTCAAAGCAAGAGAAGAGTTATGTGAAAAACATCTTAGGGGGAGAAATGCTACATGACAAATCTTTTTTAGAAATGAAGTTGAGTTGATGGTATTTTTCACATCATGTGTTGCCATCAATGCCAAAGGGGGAGATTGTTGGGAGATTGTTGGATGCTATAGATGTGTTGCTGATATGTGGTTTTCATTGATGTCAACACTATTAGCATTTTGTGTATCTATTACTGTATATGTCAAGGAAATTGAGAAAATTATAAGGAAAAGTGTTACAAGTTCCTAGTGGAACTGCATAGGTCATAAAGGAATTTTGTTTTTTATGCAAAATATTAGTTGATGTCAATTAAAGGGTTTGTTGTTGAGTATGACTAGATCATCTATCAAAAGTTTTAGAGGTCCGCGTGAAGTTCTGTGTGAGTTATGGTCTAACAGTGTTTTGCTGGTCTTTGTTAGTGTTCCTGAATGAAGATTATGTGATTCTGGTTATCTCAGTCATTGTAGATGCTTCTCTATTGTTTCTTAGTGTTCTTAGATCTATCTAGTTCATTCTCTATCTTTTTGGTACGTCCACATTAATTGGTGAGCTTGTGGTTGAAGATCTTTGTGCGTATGTTCAGTTTTTCATTTTTCTGGCCGACATGTTGGTGATAGCATGTTGTGGATCTTTGAGGTGAAATTAATTAAAGTCCTTTTGTCCTAGAGATGTTAATTTGGGTCTCCACTATGTTGTGGCCGACCTTGGGGGATACACATTAAAAGTTTATTTGTAAAACTGGGCCGACATTGCAAATATATTTTATTTTCTTGGCCAACGAAGTTGTGATGGAATCTCTTGTAGAAAATATATAAGAGTGATTGTGTGATTGGTGGAATGTATGCTTCGTGTACTCCTATGTGTGTATGTGTGAATATCATTACTGAGTAGAGTGTGAAGAAGATTGTGCGAAGTGTGAAGAAGTGTTGAGCTTAATTGGAACTATAATCAGGGTTGAGCAAAAGCTATTTTCTCAGTTCATACCCTCTGAATTTTTTAATCCAATTTTGTTGGGCATTGAGCCCCTTTTGTAATTGAGTAGTGAGCTCTAGGTAGTGTGCATGAATGCATGTGCATTCCTCTTATTGTTCTTCATTATAATTTTAGCAGGGTATAATCTTGTGGACTAACATCCACCATGGTTTTTCCCCTAACAAGGTTTCCATGTAAAAAAAAATGGTGTTCCTTGTCTTTCTGATGTGTTAATTGCTTATGGTTAATTGTTCATTCATCAGTTCTAAGATCAAGGATAAGTTAAGTTAGAAAAAGTTTAAATTTTTGTGACAACTAATGCACCCCCCCTCTCAGTTGTCTGTCCTTGTTTTGCCAACATACCTAATTGATGCTTGCAAAGATATCATATATATATGGGAAAAATGTTTGAAGTTTGATAGATAGTTGTACGATGATGCAAATGTGAATGTGAAAGAAGAACCAACATGATGAAGTGTATCAAGTCAGTTTACTAAGCTTCATTGGAACTGAATCTACACTCACTAGGTGTACTCCATCAGTTCATTTTCTGGCTGTAAGCTATTTTGTCATTGTAATTTTGTAGGTAGTGAGCCTTTGTCTCTGGACAATGAGTCTTAGCAGTGAGCCACACATTTTGTAATATTTTATAACTGGTTATACTTTATTATGAGCTAACACTCACCATGGTTTTTCCCACTTTGGGTTTTCCATGTAAAAATCTTGGTGTTCATGTGTTCTCTAATTTCATGCTTTGTTAATGCTTTTACTTATTCTTGCTATTGTATATGTTGGAATAATTGGATGGTATTTGATCAGTAAATTTAAGAAGATACTGATTCATCCCCTTCTCTCAGTATCTTGGACATTTAACAATTGGTATCAGAGCGTGGTTCCTCTGGAAAAGCCTAATAGCTTGAGGGAGATCTTGAAGATGGAAGAAATGAATGATAAAGGAGAACTCCAGACTGCTCTTAAGGATATTGACAAAGTTGAAAGAGAAAACAAAGATCTGAAAGAGAACCTTCAAGATGCAAACGAATGTGTCCAAAAATTAAAGGAGCAATTGAAGAAGTTCAAAGATAGACACAAGGAAGTAACTGATTAGTTGAAAAAGGCTAATGAAGATATTTCTGGTTTGAAAGTGCAAGTAGAGGAGAATAAACTAATTGAAGAGTTTCTAAACAAACTGATACAGAGCAAGTCTGAAGATTGCACCAAACTTGAACAAGAATCTATGAACCTGAAAGTGGATATCAAGAAGGAGAAACTCTATGAGAACAATATCAAATCTAGCTCAGAAAGGCTTGATGAGTTGATTGTAGGATAAAAACCTAGTAAAGACAAAGGTGGTCGGGGAAATGATATTGGTGAAAGTTCTAAAGCTATGGACAATCAAAGGACTCAAAATAAAGGAAAGCATAAAGGAAATTCAAGGAACTCTGCTAGGAGACCTCTAGTGAGATAGCCTAATGTCCAAAGGTATCCTTCTTTTAATGGAATCTATTTTTCATGCAATAGATTTGGTCACAAGGCAATAGAATGTAGAAGTTGGATGAATCAGTTCCTTGGTGCTTTTACTGGTCAATGTTTTGCATGCAAAAGAATTGGACATAGGGCAAGTGAATGCATAACTCTAATGATGAATCGGTTTAATGAAAGAAGAATGAATCAATCATTTAATGGCCATTGCTATACCTGCAACAATTATGGACATAAAGCTAATCAGTGTAGAACAAGAATTAGTGGAAGTCAATCCAAACAAAGAAACATGGTATGCTATAACTGCAACAAACCAGGACATGTTTCAAGAGTCTGTAGAAGCAAGAAGAGTAAGGAGACCAATCTAGTGGAAAATAGTGAATCTATCAAGAAGGTTGACAAAGATGAAATTAAGAAAGAGATGAATAAGATTTGGAGGAAGAAAGAAGAACAAGAGACCATTGATGAGTCTATGCCCTCATCTAGTATAGACAATTTATTCAGTAATTAGACCTAGCAAGGTTGTAGGGGGAGCATTATCAAAAAATTATAAGAATCCCTTGGATAAATGGCATGTTAGAGGCTAGCACGAGGATGAAATGAGAAGAATGAGTTTTAAAAGGTTTTGGAAAAGGAACTGGGTGAAAATATGAAGGGATGATCTTTTGTGGAGTGAATTAGGGTTTTCTTCTATGCAAATGAGGAGAGTTTTTAGCAACTTTTTGAAATCTGCCACATTTAATGCGAATTAGGGAAAATTTTTGTTTTATAAAGGAAATATTTGAGGAATTTTGATCATTCATGTATTTGAATAAGTTGAAGAGATTTGGAGCATTCTTGAAGAGATTTGGAGGTTGAGTTGTGCAAACCCTAGTTGCAGTTCATCATGAAGAAAAAGGTACTTTAATCTTCTATGCAGTCATGTCTTTGTGTTGGTTGTGTAGTTTGAATTCAAAAATTGGAAGAATGGCTACCCCTATAGTTGTTAAAGTGTTGGAAAGGCCGAGACCCTCCTATAGAAAATATTCCTCAAAAGTTTTTGAAGATGACCCCATGGGTGTATTTTCATCAATCCCTCATGGAATTGTGTTGATAGAGGATACAAGGATGTCAATTCATGTAAATTATGAGGAATTCAACCACACAAAATTGATTGACCTATGGAAGAAAGAGATTATTGCTGACAATTTCCTGATAAATCCTGAATATTCAAACTTGGTCGTGAAGAAGCTTGATAGGTGGAACAATTTTCCTAACTTCAACCTTGATGACAAATTTGTGAAATCAGTCCTAAGCAGAATTCATGATAAATTTCTATGGATTGACTAGCTGCACCTAATAAATAAGGAAGTGATTAGGGCCATTACTGGGCTCTGGGATAAAGGTACAATACATGTGTTGAAGATTGTGAAGAATGAGGTTGTAATAGAACTTACAGGAGCCACTTATGATAAGAGAGCATTAGGGTATGTGCAGGATCATGATGGGCCAAAAAGTGGTGATATGATGGGTATGTGTAGGGTATGTGGCTGATGACTTTTTTTTTTTACCCAAAATTGATGAAACAAAAGGGGTTTATAAAGGATATTCTCAGTTTTCCACCAATATAAATTATGCTTTACTTTAAATCTAATAAATAATTATTATTCATTTTCTATTTGAATTATGACTAAAGTCCTAATTGATAGGTTCATTGAAAAACATCTATAGCTTTCAAGTGGTATCACATTTTCTAAATCCAAAACATGCATCACATTCTATGCTTCACATAATATAGGATTAAAAAAAATGAATTTCATGAAGTTTTGACCAAGTTAAGGTGGTTAGACATACAAGTTTTTATATTTTTTACAATTTGTAATAAAGAAGTAATAATCAATTATTTACATAGAAAAAAATTACAAAAAAATATGCATCACATCGAAACATGAGTCCTCTACTTATATCTAAAATATTATAAAAAAATATTCTCATTTTATTGTGGTTAGGGTGGTCATACATACACCTACTTCTTATTTTTTCCCTGAAATTTAAGTACTACTGCATTGAAATTTCAAATTCTCCCCAAATAGATTTCTTTTTAAAATAAACCTAGTAGTTTAGAAACTACATTAAATTTGCTACAAATTCTATTCTTACATATTTTTTAAATAATATAGATAACTTATTCAAATTTTTATGTCAAGTTTCCTAGCTCTGATTTTTCTAATTTTTTCACCACTTAAGGGCATATTTTTCCATGATGATCCTGCACATACCCTGGTATGCACTCACACACACACGCAAGTGCTATGGAGAAATTCATTCCTCAACTAGGCTTCCCACTCAAACCATACCAAAGTTATACCTCTTGATAACTTTAATAAGGTGCCACACAAGAAAGGTTTTTGAGCTTCATGAGACAAGAAAAATTTTGTATGTTGTGAACTCATGAAAAAACAAGATGGATCTACAAGCATGCAAGTTGTGTTATGCAAGGTGGCCATATAAATGCAACATGTAAAATTCAAAATGTTAAGAACGTCCAAAGGATTCTTGCTTAGTTCATGCAAGGTCTTTAACTTAGGGAGAATTGTGCCTAATGTCTCCAAGAGAGGACCAATACAAGAATAGAAGATTCACAACTTAGGGGATGTATTGTATCACATCAAGCCACTAAGATGAATTTAATATGCTATGAGAGATCACACTCTTGAAATACATCACACCCAATGTCATCCACAAAGCGAAAAACACATCGTATAAAGTAATAAAACTGCACCATGAACCATAAAAAAGAAAAATGCAAAAGAATAATGCCAATGTATGCCCCCACTTTAAAGAAATTGCTAAACACCATACTATGATCAATTACTTTAATGTAGCAAATGATAAATGCAAACATGGAAGACATGAGAGCTAACTTTGAAATCCCTATACCAAGTCATATGTTTCCAAGTAAAGCTACATCATGCAAAAAGAAAAGAAATGAGAGGGGTCACCCCCAAACTGAGGAACACCAAACATATAAGGGATCTAAGGATTTGGGATCAATATGTTCTTTGCTACTTTTTTTTAGAGAGCTCAGAACTGTTATCATTCCCCAAATACATAGAACAGGAAGAATGACACAAAGAGAGAGAAAACAAAGAAAAACCTTTTGGGTCAACATGTGGAGGAAACACGAGTGTCTCGATGCCTTGCATCATCCCCAAAAGGAAAAAACAAGATAAATGAAAAGAAAAGTGAAAAGGAAAAAAGCCTTTTGGGTCAACATGGAAGAGACATGAATTTCTCGATGCCTTGCGTCATCCCCAAAAGGAAAACACAAGATAAATGAAAAGAAAAGTGAAAAGGAAAAATCCTTTTGGGTCAACATGGAACAAACATGAAATCTCAATGCCTTGTGTCATCCCCAAAAGGAAAATGTGAAAGAGATAAATGGTAAAAAGATTAAATATTTACGACATAGAGAATAATGAAGGTACAAATAGAGGAATGTCACAAAGAGAGAGAGACCATAAAATAGAACATCATAGGGGATCACATTACACACATCCAATCACACAACAAAAAATGAAAATGTAAACAAAATGTGAAAGAGTAGTAAGGCACAAGAGAGTCAACCTAAAGCAGGTCATCCACCTCCTAGTCATGTTCATTATATACCAAAGGTGGGAAACTAGCCAAAGGGACAAGAGCAAGTGTCGAACTAGGGGTAGCACCAGGTTCAACACTCTTTGTAGGAGATTTCTCTTTTAAGCTCATGGAAGAGGAAAATAATGTCTTCAATTCAATATGCACCTCTTCATCAATTCTAGCAACCTCATCATCATCATCCAAGGTAATCACAATAAGAGGTCGAAGGATAATGTCCATGGAAGAGATCAAGTCTTGGTGTGGTTGATGTATTGGATTGTTTTGTTGTAGAGGCTAGTAATGAATTGCTTAGATCAAGTTTGGATTTTTATTTTCTTTGTTTAATTCTTTATGTAACCTCCGAGTAAGGGCATGATGTGTAAGGAAAATCAAATGCAAAATTTTTTCTCCTAACGTCAATACCTCAGGAAAGAATGTAGATACAATTTTACAATTTTCAATTACAGTCCAATTAAGATGCACTATGAAACAGATAACAGAAATAGAGTATTTGACAATCACACATGAACACCAGATATATGTGGGAAAACCCTTACGGGAGAAAAACCCACCACACCAAGAGAAATCACTTTGTATTATAGTAATGGAGATTACATACAAATGCCAGACTTATCTTTTTGGTGTCATTATATAGCATTGTTCACCATGAACATTCTTGTATAGGAAACTTTGAGTTACTGTCTTTACATAATAGAATTCATTTACTGATACAATCACTCAACAATATGTCGATTCAACCTTCGAACTAACCAACTGATTCCAATCTACAATCATAGATTATATCCATGGCGTTCCCTGTCTATCGAACTTCCTCACAGAACTCTCACAAACAATTGTCTTCCAACTGTTCAGATTCGACTTCTCCTATTGGTCCATGAGACTCCACATAGGACGGTCTTACTCGGTCAACAGAATTTGCACTGTGTTGGCATCTCGGTGAGACACTAACAGTGTCTCGTCGATTCCACATATCCTTCATATCAGTATCGCCAAGAGTTACTATAGTCACCAAGATGTTCCATCGAGCTTCATGTGTCACATCGAATCACCAAGCAGTCGCCCAGACCTATTGCTTTCACCAGGAGATCATAGTGAGTCACCAAAGGTTTTACCGAAGTCACAAGTCATATCGAGCTCCAAAGAATAGTCAGAAAGACTTACATCTTTCGCCGAGAGAACATACCGAACTCCAAGACTTACTCTGAAAGATTCAGCATAAAGCATTGTCAGCAAGACATTAGCTTTCACTAAGACATCACACCGAGCTCTAGGACTTACCCCGAAGTGTTCATCTGTCGCCAAGAGTTATACCGAAGATCCAAAAAGGTGTTTCTATCGGTGAGACCTTCAACTTTCACTGAGACGTCTTCCTGAGACCTTTGAGTTACCCCAATAGCCAACCCTTGAGCCTCCGTCGGTGAGACATTTGCATATCGCCCAGAATTAATAACGAAGCCTTAGTGTTACATCGATGACTCCCGAGTGTGTCCCTGTTAGCATGACTTTCATCTATCGCTAAGACCTCACACCAGGATCTTTATGTTACGGTGAAGACATCAACAGTATTCCTATTGGCAAGACATTCACTATTCACTGAGACTTCTTAGTGAGAACCCTCAGTTATCCTGAAGATTTCAATACATATGCTGTCGGTGAGAGATTAACACTTCGTTGAGACTTCTTAGCGAGAACCCTCAGTTATCCCGAAGCCTGTAGTCGCCATGAGTCTCCCTAATTTATGATTGAATGGCCTATTGGCCAGAGGTCTCCCGACCGCTAAGAGGTGATACCGAACATTCCTTGTCACAGCAATAGCTTCACAGTGAAAGCATTCGACAAGACTTCTGCAAGGTCAGAGCGACCTGTTCAAAATATAATGAATCAAACTGCTAGTCGGCCAGACAATGAAGATGTCACACTGACTTGGCTCTAATGGAGGTTTCAGCTTGTATTGTTTGAGGCACATATTTCCAACAATCTCCCACTTGACGAAGATCATACAGGAACCTCCAGAGCACAACATAACTTACTGAAAATCATGGGCACTAAGGCCCATCGAACTGGCACACCACCTGAACTTGTCTGTGCTCACTAGCTTCGTCAATGAATCTGCAACATTCTCTAGAGTATCGACCTTTTCCAAACTGACCTTTCCATCCTCCACCATATCTCGTACAAAATGGTATTGTACATCTATATGCTTCATCCTAGCATGGAAAGTAGGATTCTTTGCTAGACAAATTGCACTCTGACTGTCACATAAAATAGTTATTTCTCCTGCATCAAAACCAATGTTAGAACACAAATGTTTCAACCATACAACTTATTTACAAGCATGAGTAGCTGCCATGTACTCAGCCTCCATAGTGGACAAAGTGACTACAGCCTACCACTTACTCATCCAACTCACTGTACCACCATTCAACATGAAAATGTATCCACTGGTGGAACTCCTGCTATCAATGTCTCCTGCCCAATCATAATCTACATAACCACAAAATTTGAGAGTCCTCTGTGATTCAACCGAATTCCCATGGTAACACAAAGCGAAATCTGAAGTACCCTTCAAATATCTAAACACTCTCTTCACAGCATCCCAATGCGTTCTTCCTGGATTAGCTATAAATCGACTAAGAAATCCCACTGCTTGGGCAATGTCTGGCCTTGTACAGACCATTGCATACATGAGACTACCAACCGCACTAGCATAGGGTACACTAGTCATGTCCTCCATTTCAGTAGGAGATTTTGGACAGTCCTCAATAGATAGCTTCATTCCCTGCATGACTGGAACCACTAGATGTTTTCAATCATTCATACAAAATCTCTCAAGAACAGTTCTGATATACTTACTCTGACTGAGCCATAGTTTTCTATTCTTCCTATCCCTGGTTATCTCCATCCCTAGAATATACCTTGCTACACCAAGATCCTTCATTTCAAACTTAGCAGACAACTGAGACTTAAGATCAGAAATTATTAGCTTGCTATTTCCTATGAACAACATATCATCAAAATAAAGAGCAATAACAAGTACTTGATCACTTTCATCTTTATAATATACGCAGTGATTAGATTTTCATCTCACAAATCCCAAAGACAATACAAAAGTATCAAATTTCTGGTACCACATTCTAGGTGACTGCTTTAACCCATACAAAAACTTCTTTAATTTGCATACCAGTTTTTCCTTACCTTTTTCAACATGTTGCTTAGGCTGGGACATATAGATTTCTTCTTCAAGATCACCATGAAGAAATGTTGTCTTCACATCCATCTGTTCAACCTCTAAGTCATATGCTGCTGCAAGTGACAAAAGAAATCTGATAGATGTTAGCTTTGCTACAGGAGAAAATATTTCCCCATAATCAATTCCCTCTACCTGGGAATAACCCTTTGCAACTAGTATTTCCTTGTACTTTTCTACACTACCATCCAAACCAATCTTTTTCTTAAATACCCATTTGCAGCCAACAACCTTTCTGTGTTTAGGCAAGGGCACCAGAATCCAGGTTTCATTCTTATCTAAAGATGCCATCTCTTCTTCCATGGCTTCCAACTAAGAATCTGAATCAAACATTTTAAATGCCTCTTTCATAGTCCTTGGCTCATCAGTACTAGAAATCAAAGCATAGGCACAAGTAGAATCAATCAATGAGAACCCATACCTATCTGGTTGTTTTCTCTCTTAGGTTTACCTCCTCACTTGTTGAGGCTAAGGTTCTTCTTCTTCAGAACTTTCAGAACTACTTGAGCTCTCCTCAGTTTCAGGTACATTTTGAATTTCCAATTCCTCTTTCTCAGGTGTAGGAGGAATTAATGCTACATCCTTATTGTTTTCTGACATTTTCTTTGACTACAAATCCAAAGTGGAAGGTTTCAGCTCACGAAAGATTACACTTTTGTTGTACAGAACCTTCTCTGTATTAGGATTCCAAAGCTTGTATCTCTTTATGACAACACTATAGCCAATAAAAATACATTTGACAACCTTGTTCGCTAGTTTAGATCTCTTCACATCTGGCACATGAGCATATGCCTCACAGCCAGAAACACGAACATTTCTAAGAGAGGGCTTCTTACCAGACCACACTTCCAAAGGTGTTTTCTCAACAAGAGCAGAATTTGGAGAACGATTAATTAGATAACATGCAGTAGATACAACCTCAGCCCATAATTTCTCCTCCAAGCCAGCACTACTGAGCATACTTTGTGCTCTCTCCATCACTATCCTATTGAACCTTTTTGCAACTCCATTCTGCTGTGGAGTATAAGGTGTAGTCTTTTTTCTTTTAATTCCATGGTCTTTACAGTATCTTTCAAATTTATCAGAACAGAATTCACCCCCATTATCAGTCCTTAAGCATTTTATTTTTCTACCAGTCTGATTTTCAACAAGGTTCTTAAATTCCTTAAATCGACTGAACACTTCTGATTTACTTTTCAAAAAATAAACAAATGCTCTTCTTGAATAATCATCAATGAATGACACATAGTATCTTGATTTAGACAGAGAAGGAACATCTACTGGACCAAACACATTCGAATGAATATAATCTAGCAAACCAGAAGATTTATGAGGACTGGAATAAAATGAAACATGGTGCTGCTTTTCATATATACAGTGTTCACATAATTCAAATTCAAGATTACAATCTTCAAGCCCCTCTACCAGGTTTTTATTCTTCAAGGTTTTTAAACCTTTTTGCTCCTATGTGGCCTAACCTATGATGCCAAAGCATAGTCTTCTCTGCAGGAAGTTTTACTTCCATAGAGTTTACAGAATTAGGGATATTTCCCTCTTTACCTCCATGAGCAGCTTTCAGTGACTTTCCAGAGACACTGTTACATTGAACAACCCATGCATCCAGCTTGTACAGGGTACCAATTCAAGCACCTCTAGCTAGCACCAACGAACCTCTAGTCATCTTGCGGCCATTTCTAGAGAACGTAACTTGTACTCCAATATCATTCAACATACTTACAAACAATAGATTTCAAGCTAGACCTAGTATGTGCATAACATTATTAATTCCCTTCATTCTACCATCAGGGAATTGTATTATGACTCTTCCATGGCCAACTATCTCTAAAGTTGAATCACTCGCCAAGTACACCTTTCCACCATTATATTCTTCATACTTTGTGAACCATTCTCTGTGAGATGTCATGTGGAAAGATGCTCTAGAATCAATCAGCCGGACATCATCTGATGCCTGTGTAGCCAAGGCTACAATGAAGGCGTCACCATCACTATGAGAAGAACCATTATCAGAAGAGCCCTTCTTCTTCTCTTTCTCCTCTTTACAATCCTTTCAGACATGACTAGGTTGCCCACAGTTCCAACATTTCACCTTGGACTTCTTGCTAGAAGACTTTGATCTCCCCTCTGATTTCGATTTCGACTTCTTGTCCTTCTTCTTGCCTTTCTTTTTCGGTCTTCCTCTGATAGCAAGAGCTTCCTTCGCCATCTTAGAAGATTTACTTCTCATCTCTTCTGACAGCAAAGACGCAACATCTTCCATCTTGAAACTGGATGTTGTACTCCCAATCGCCATCACCAGATGATCCCATTAGTCTGGAAAAGAGCACAATAGAAGCATACAACGATCCTCTTCTTTATTCTTCACACCAACATATGTCAATTGAGAAAGCAGCATATTAAATGCGTTTAGATGATCAGCCATAGACCCTCCTTCCTGCATTCTCAATGAGTATAGCTTCTTCCTCAGGAATAGTTTATTCACCAAAGATTTCCCCTAATAAATAGACGCCACTCTATTCCACAAAGAAGAGGTAGTCTTCTCCTCATGCACATTCAGAAGAACTGAGTCTACCAAACAGAGCCTTATTAGCCCCTTAGATTTCCTATCTGCAAGGTCCCAATTTTCTTGCTTCATGCCTGAAGGTTTAGTTCCAGACACTGCAAGCCATAGATCACGATCAACTAGAAGATCCTCCATCTTGAGTTTCCACAACTCAAAGTTATTAACGTTGAACTTCTCTATTTCAAACTTTCTAGATGTACTAGCCATCTTAACCTATAATCAGAAATAATAATTTTCTACAAGACTCCCACTAAACAAAATTGACTCAAAAAAACCCAACGTTCCCACAAGGATAACACAACTGGCCAGGCTCTGATACCACTTGTAAGGAAAATCAGATGCGGAAATAATTCTCCTAACGTTAATACCTTAGGAAAGAATGTAGATACACTTTTAAATTTTTCAATTACAGTCCAATTAAGATTGACTATGAAACAGATAATAGAAATAGAGTATTTGAAAATCACACATGAACACCAGATATATGTTGGAAAACCCTTACGGGAGAAAAACCCACCACACCAAGAGAAATCACTTTGTATTACAGTAATGGAGATTACATACAAATACCAGACTTATCTTTCTGGTGTCATTATACAACAACATTCACCATGAACATTCTTGTACATGAACCTTCGAGTTATTGTCTTTACATAATAGAATTCATTTTGCTGATACAATCACTCAACAATCTGTCGATTCAACCTACAAACTAACCAACCGATTCCAATCTGCAATCACAGAGTATATCCATGGCATTCCCTGTCTATCGAACTTCCTCACAGAACTATCACAACCGATTTTCTTCCAACTGTTTTGATTCGGCTTCTCCTATTGGTCCACGAGACTCCACATAGGACGGTCTTACTCGGTCAACAAAATTAGCACTGTGTTGGCATCTTGGTGAGACACTAACAGTGTCTCACCGATGCCACATAACATTCATATCGGTATCACCAAGAGTTACTGTAGTCGCCAAGATGTTCCATCGAGCTTCATGTGTCACATCGAATCACCAACCAGTTGCCCAGACCTATCACTTTTGGCAGGAAATCATAGCGAGTCACCAAAGGTTTTACTGAAGTCACAAGTCATATCGAGCTCCAAAGAATAGTCGGCAAGACTTACATCTTTTACTGAGAGAACATACCGAACTCCAAGACTTACTCTGAAAGCTTCAGCATAAAGCACTATCGGCAAGACATTAGCTTTCTCTAAGACATCACACTGAGCTCTTGGAATTACCTCGAAGTGTTCATCTATCACCAAGAGTTAAACCGAAGATCCCAAAAGGTGTTTCTATTGGTGATACCTTCAACTTTCACTGAGACGTCTTCCCAGGACCTTTGAGTTACCCCGATAGCCAACCCTTGAGCCTCCATTGGTGAGACATTTGCATATCGCCCAGACTTCATAACGAAGCCTTAGTGTTACATCGATGACTCCCGAGTGTGTCCCCATCGGCATGACTTTCATCTATCGCTAAGACCTCACACCGAGATCTTTATGTTACAGCGAAGACATCAACAGTATTCATGTTAGCAAGACATTCATTGTTCACTGAGACTTCTTAGCGAGAACCCTCAATTATCCTGAAGACTTCAATACATATGCTGCTGGTGAGAGATTAACACTTCGCTGAGACTTCTTAGCGAGAACCCTCAGTTATCCTGAAGTCCGTAGTTGCCATGAGTCTCCCCGATTTACGATTGAATGGCCTATTGGCCAAAGGTCTCCCGAGCGCTAAGAGGTCATACCGAACATTCCTTGTCACAATGATAGCTTCACATTGAAAGCATTCGCAAGACTTCTGCAAGGTCACGACCTATTCAAAATAGAGTGAATCAAACTGCTAGTCGGCCAGACAATGAAGATGTCACACCGACTTGGCTCTAATGGAGGTTTCAACCTGTATTGTTTGAGGCACATATTTCCAACATGATGCCTACACCTATGCTCTTTAGTACCTATGTTTCTTTGAGTTTTGTTTAGAAGTTGCGTTTGTGTAGGGGCAAGTTGATCGACCAAGGTTTTATTTTCTTCCCTAATGGGAGGAATGGAAGGAACCATAGGAGGTTGTTTAACCAATTTCTATTTGACTTTGTAAACCTATTTTATTCTAGGAGGTGTGATGAGGTTGTTTTCATTGTCTCTTGGTCTTTTGTAGGAAATAGGGGAACATTCTGTCTTATTTTGGTTTTGGTTTTTTGGAGTTTCTTTAGGCTCAATCATAGTTTCATCTAGGATGGTAGGTTCGATGGTGGATGGGGACATGTTTCAGAGGGACAACTCTGCTATCTTCTTTTCCTTGAACTTTTGATAAGACAAGAAAAAGAAGTCATCTTGCAGTTTTATAGGTTCCATAGGCTCCGGCCAAAAGGAATCTAAGGAAAAGTTACCCTTAGAGGAAAATGGGTTAAATCTACTATGGTGGACAATGAATACTTCATTTTCAAAGGGAAACTTTAAGAATTTATGCACAACCAAAGGGACAACTTTCATGGAGAAAATCCATGGATGGCCTAGCTTCACATGAAATTGGTCTGACTACAGGATGATGGAGAATGAGATATCTAATTTTTTTGGTCCTATTTGCAATGGTAAGGTGATCGATCCCAATGTAGGGTAAGAAAAACCATTATGTGTCTTGATCCATGCTTTCGGTTTATCATATATGTCTTGATAGATCTCATGCAAAAGTAAGAATCCCTTAGTGATCACATTCTCTCCATAGGTGGGATCTATTAGTATCCCATTAGTGGGCTTGTCATAGATACAACTGGATATGTAAAGAGGACCATTGGTTGCATGTTTAAGTATATCCTTAGAGGAGAAAGCAATGTCAAGAGGATTCTTAATTTGTCCCTTACGAGGAATGACTTCTATTACTCCTACCATTTCATCCATAGGATCATTATCTATAGAATCATGTTGAATAGATTCATTGTTATCATCATCTATGTCAAAATTCATCACATCCTTCCTTGTAGTTTCACTGGATTTGACAAATGAAATATTATATTTAGGCATGGGGTTGGTAAAGATTTGTAGGTTTTTATTAGGAGGGGCAACAGACTTATTTCCTTGATCACTAACACTTCCAATGGAAAGACGGTCAGAATCAATGAGGTCTTGCACAAGATGTTTAAGATGCTTGCAATGTTCTATTTCATATCCATTTTGTCGGTGGTAGTGGCAATAAGAATTTGATCTAAAGCTTGGGGGTAAAGGATTATTAGGATCTAGTGTTTTGATGGGAGGAAAGGTAATCATTTTTTGTTCTAAAAGTTGGTTCATTGTGTTATGAAGGGTATTAGGTAAGGGAGTGAATTGTCTTTTCGGGTCTCCATAGTTGAAAGGTATCAAGGCTCTAATACTAGCTACTTGGTTATTGGTATTTTGAGTTGTTTGATGAGGAGGATTGAATTGAAGGAACTCTTTGTTCTATTTTCTAAAAGGTTGGGAATTTTTTTGGTTTGTGGGCTTAGATTTCTCTGTTTAGCTATAAGTGGACCTTTTATTGCGACTACTAATTGAATTTTGATAATCATGGAGGGCAGTACACAAGTGCATAAAGGATGGAAATTTCATCATGGTGAGCTTGTATTGAATCTTTGCAAATTTTCTATGAACATCTTTTGAAGTTGAGGGTTGGGAACCTTAACATTGATTTGGGAATAAAGTGATTGATAGTGTGAGATAAAGTTGGTTATCTTTTCTTCTTCTTTTTTCTTACATCTCATCAAATCAGTGAAGGTCATCTTATGAGTCATGTGCACTTGGAAATGATTAACAAATGCCTCAACAAGTTCATCGAATGAAAAAATTCAGTTTTTCGGTAAAGAAGAAATTCATTCCAAGGTGGTATCTTTCAATGACCTAGGAAAAATCTTAGCCAAAATTTTATCATCAAGGACAAAGTCACTACATATGGCACTATAGGAATTGACATGGTTAGAAGGATCTCCCTTTCCTCTGTATTTCTCAAAACTAGGCACCTCTATTCCTTGTGGCATCGGTGTTTGCAATATCTCCAAGGACAATGGACTACTTTTGACATAATATGTAGGTGGGCCATTTTGATTTTGGTTGATGGCAGATATTTTCTTTTGGAGGGATGAAACAGTTTGGAATAGTTGGTTAATGAGAGGGTCATTGCTTGTGTTATGAGATGGAAGTGAAAAAGGTGATGGGGTGTATGTGTTCATCAGAAAAGTGAATGGAATGCTTATAGGTGGTAAAGTGGTAGGAGATATAACATGTGATGCCACAAAAGAACTAGGGATTCCAGTGAAAATACCCAAGGAAGGAGTCACATTACTAGTTTATTGCATTGTTGTTGTGACTTGTGAGTTGGTATAGGTAGGTATTGAGGAAATTATTGTGGGAGGAGGAATTCGAGCTCCTCCTTGGCTTGTGACATTTCTTGTTGGTAAAGGGAAACTAGTAGTTGGGGTGAGATGTTTTCTAAAGATTTGACCTATGTTTTTCAGAAGGTCAAGGCCATCCTCACTTTCAAGCATGCAGTGAATGCTATCTATAGTAGGGATAGTGGTAGTTGAAATGTTGTCATTTTTCAATTGATGTTGTAGGTTTGCTAAGTCCTCATGAATTTGAATTATTTTTTCTTGTGGTACACTATAATTCCTTGTTTCAACTTGCATACTACTTGAAGAGAAAGAGTTGCTAAGGGTGTTGTTCATACCTAGTGTACTAATTTCAACACTAGGAGTGAAAGAGCTAGAAAACCCAAGATCCACAATGATTGTGCTATTGTAGGATGACATGAGTCTCGAACTTCATCTCACTACAGTGTTAGAAATAGGACACCAAATACTCATGCAAGGGCTACTAAATGCATTATAACCTAAGAACAATGAAATGCTTAAAACAAAAATTTTGGAAATTGAAACAGAAAGGAAATAACAAAAAATAGAAACTCAGAAAATGAATTGTAAATACCAAAAAATGTAATGCAGATTATGCAAAGGGATTGATTCTCCCAAGGTGGTGAATGAGTGTCAGGGATAAGTTTTTTCATAAATTTTCAATTGAATTTTATGCTTTTTATGTTTTATGATCTTTATTTGAGATGCAAATGCATATTTTGAATGATTTTGAGTAAAATGAGATGCAAAAATGCAAGCTATATGAGCTTTCACTAATGAAAAATTTGAAACCCTAGAATGTAAGTTATCCAATGCAATTCCTAATGCAATGTTAATGCAAATCAATTCTAGGATAAAAATGCACTCCAAATCAAAAAATGAAATGTTCTAAATGAAAGTTCACCAAAATGAAATGATGAATTTGTGGGATTGTGCCATCATATGATTTTGGTCATAGAGCATACCCACTCCTTCAATTTCATTCAAGGGTAACCATAAATATCTCAATGCAAAAGAGAAAGAAATCTTGTAACATAGTAATCCTAGGGGTTGAATGCAAACTACTAAGGGGTTCACCACCAAGTTTAGACTTGGAAAAGATAATGAAATGCAAGATGAAACTCTAAACCCTAATTTAATGAAAACTAACATTAAATTACTTATGAAAGTGAATGAAAAGAAACAAAAAACTAAAGATAGGAAGGTGTGCACCTAGGAAACTAGAGATGGTTGAATGGAGGTCTAAATCACTGAAAATTTTGCTTTTACTACTGACTGAGACTCATTCACCAAGTTGGACAAATCAATCCAATTTCTGGAAAACTGTGCAAGAATAAAGATCTAGAAAAAGGGTATCCAAATCTATAAAATCCTAAAAACTGACTGGAATTGGGACTCATTTTCCAAAAGTGGCGAATCAGTCCAGTTGGGCTTTTCAAAAAATTCAAAAAATGATCCTACTCTTCTCTATTTGCTCTATCCTTCCTGACTAATTTATGCATCCAAATCTCCAATTTGTAACCTGTAGGCCTTCTCCAAGGCTCTCCAAGGCTTGATAACAACTTTGACAACTTTGAACAACTTGCAACTTTTCTCCAATCTTTCTCCTTAGGAAATATGCAACCTAGACTTGCAAATCACACATAAAGGAGAGGGAAAAATGTTGTGGGGTTAGTGGATAGGGGTTTTCCTTGGTGAAACCCTGTTTTGGAAATCAATCCTTGAAATGAAATCAAATAAGAATGGAGAATGATGAATGAACAAATAGCAATGTTGCAACTCAACAAACCCTAGAAATAAGGTGTTGCAAGTATGCTTGAAATGGCTACAATGGATTTAGAGTTTGACTCTTGCTTGAAGGAGATAAATCTTGAATGAAACACTTGGTTGAATCACAAAATCCTACAGCACAATTGTTAGCACAATAAAAACCATGATGCATGAAGTATTTGACATGATGATTGATGCTTGAATGTTGCTCTGAAATTCTTGATAATCTACCCTTGAATGCTCTTGAATGGTCTTGTGAACTCAAACTTTCTATAAGAATGCTCATTCAACTTGCTAGGTGTAAAATGAATGAAAGGAGCTTGTATTTATACTCAATTATGCAAGAATTCCCAAAATTACAACACTACAAGCCAACATTGGATTTAGGAGAATAAAATCATGCCAAAGATTTAAATTGATTTTTATTTTGAGTTAAATGGAACTCATTTGCCACCCTGGGTGAATGGGTCCCACCTAAGGGGACTCATTCACCCAGAATGGTGAATGAGTCCCACCTTAGATTTTTGAGTTGGGGTTTCAATATTTTGATGTTTTAAAAGGTTTTGTCAAAATTATCCTAAAAAATACACATAAATGAGGCTTGTGGATGTAAAATAGGTCCAATTAAAGCATAATAAAGCCCCATTATTAATGACAATCCTAGAAAAGTGTGAAAGTGCATTACAACACTTTAAAACACTTTAAAATAGCACAAGATTAATACAAAAAAGAGCTTTATTAGGTTTATTCATTAATAAGACCTTGGAAAAGTGTGAAATACAACACTTAAGCAAGGTATCATTGATGTTCATTTAGTTCACAAGGGCCCAAGACCTAATGTGAATATGTTAGGCATATTAAAACAATAAATGAAGGCCAAGTTAAGGGGACCTTTTTCCATCATTACAATTCCTACATAAAAAAGTTTCTAAGTCATTATTTTCATCTAGAGAAGATAATTCAAGGTCTAAGCATTCACAAGCACTCAGGCATACTTTCACAAGAGCATTCAAGTTTTCAAGAGAAAGCAAGGTTGAAGTCTTGGAGCAACATAATTTTTTTTTTTGCAGGTCTTAAATCTCACTTTCATTCAAGATGTAGCATTGTCAAGGATTGATGATGGTTACCTATGGTGAATCACGATGGATTCTAGGTTGGGGATATTGGTGCAAGGTCACTTAAAACCATGTTTTCAAATTTGATATGTTGATATGTACCAAAGGTGAAGTTTGGTTATTTAGGGAGTTTTCAAAGTTTTGTTGACCTAAATGAGGTCTATAAGGTCTAAACAAGACCATCCTTTATGTAATCTTGAGGCTTTGTATGGTCAATTGTGTTAAGGGTTAGTAAGTCTTTCAAAGACAATGCAAAAAATTGTTAAATAAAAGTTGTTTAAATAAAGTCTTGTTTATAAATGTATTTAAAGCCTTGAGAGGCTTGAGCTTTGGTTGTTGTCTTTGGAGAGAATAAAAGAAAGGCTTTGAAATAACTCTATTTTTAGATTTTTCTCTAAATTTCTAAGTTCTCAGCCTATGTATAGGTCGTACCATCTTTCCTTGCATTGTTTTCTTATGTGAAATAGTAGATATATGCCCTAACTTGTATTTTGTGCCTTGACAAGGTTTTATTTGAACATCTAGGGTCTGAACTCATCAAAGCTTTCCTACCAGGTTCCTCATCAGCCTTAAGGCTTGGGGTTTGTTCTAATGCCGTAAACATCATCCCACCTACTGTATTCAATTGTAACTCAGTGGGATAATGCATTAGGATGTAGGGAGTGATATAATAGAAGTAGAAGGTGTGTAAGAGTGATCTCTTGGCTTGAAGCATGAAAAGAAGGGTTGGAAATGTGTGATTTTCCTTGAAATGATGATGGTTCAGACCTAAGAAATGATGAAATAACATTTTTAAAGGCCTAATGTGTGTTCTCAAAGCATGATTGGACCTATTTAAACATTTCTAGGAAGTTTTTTTGATTCGGGAAGGTATGTAAGTAGGAGAATCAATGGGGGTGCACTAAAACCCTAGTTAACTAGGCTACAAGGAGGGTTTTAGCAATTGGGGTTTATTTGACATGTAAGGTCCTAAGACCTAGGAAATAATTTGTTTTAAAATAGAAGTAAAGACTTTTTTTGGGTTTGGGAGTTTTGTGTGAAGATCTAAGGGTGATCTCTTTGTAAAAGTGGCCTAATTGGAGGCCTAAAATAGTCAAAAGTCTAAATTTGAGGCATCTGGTCCAAAGGAGTTGTACTTGGTTTTCTAGTATGTTATGCATCTATGAAATGGGTATCTAAATCCATGAATGGTTCCTAAATTTTTTCTAAAAGATCTAGACAAAAATCTGGAAAATTGGTTTCCCACTACAACAAGGGAAACATGGTCAATTGGTGAGTTTTGATGAATTCAATGAATCTGACTTGAAGACTTTTTTAAAATGATATAATTGATGTAGAGACAAGGTGAATATCACTCACAACAATGGAAATATCAACCTTAAAAGAAAGAACTCTTCTTTACAAAGTTTTCAACCTGCTAGGCATCAACTCACCCTCAAGGGTCTCAACCCTTCAATCTTGCAAAACATCTACAAATCTTCACCAAGTCCCTTAAAAATCCTTCAAAATTCATCTAGTGAAAAATTATATCATTTGAAAACAATCTTCAAGTCAAATTCATTGAATTAATATAAACTCACCAATTGACCATGTTTCCCTTGTTGTAGTGGGAAACAAGTTTTCCAGCTTTTCGTTAAGATATTTAAAAAAAAATTAGGAACCATTCATGGATTTAGATACCCATTTCAGAGATGCATAACATACTAGAAAACCAAGTACAACTTCTTTGGACTAGATGCCTCAAATTTAGACTTTTGACTGTTTTAGGCCTCCAATTAGGCCACTTTTCCAAAGAAACCACCCTTAGATATTCACACCAGACTTCCAAACCAAAAAAAAGTCTTTACTTGTATTTTAAAACAAAGGATTTCCTAGGTCTTAGGACCTTACATGCTCAAATAAACCCCAAATGCTAAAACCCTCCTTGTAGCCTAGTTAACTAGGGTTTTAGTGCACCCCTATTGATTCTCCTACTTCCATACCTTCCCTAATCAAACCAACTACCCAAACATCTTTAAATAGTCCCAATTATTCTTTGAGAACACACATTAGGCCTTTAACAACATTATTTCATCATTTTTTAGGTCTAAACCATCATCATTTCAAGGAAAATCACACATTTTCAACCCTTCTTTTCATGCTTCAAGCCAAGAGATCACTCTTACACACCTTCTACTTCTATTATATCATTACCTACATCCTAATGCATCATCCCACTGAGTTAAAATTGAATACATTAGGTAGGATGATGTTTAGGCCATTAGAACAAACCCCAAGCCTTAAGGCTGATGAGGAACCCGGTAGGAAAGCTTTGACGAGTTCAAACCCTAAATGTTCAAAGAAAACCCTGTCAAGGAAAAAAATACAGGTTAGGGCATATATGTATTGTTTGACATAAGAAAAAATGGAAGGAAATATGGTATGGCCTGTACATAGGCTGAGAACTCAAAAATTTAGAGAAAAATCTGAAAATAGAGTAATTTAAAAGTCTTTCTTTTATTCTCTCCAAAGACAACAACCAAAAATCGAGCCTCTCAAGGATTTAAATACATTTAGCAACAAGACTTCAATGACCAACGTCCCCAACTTCCTTTAAACAACTTTTATTTAGCAATATTTTGCATTGTCTTTGAAAGACTTACAAACCCTTAACACCATTGACCATACAAAGCCTCAAGATTACATAAAGGATGGTCTTGTTTAGACCTTATAGACCTCATTTTGGTCAACAAAACTTTGAAGACTCCCTAAATACCCAAACGTCACCTTGTTACATATCAACATATCAAATTTGAAAACATGTTTGTAGGTGCCCCTGCACCATACAACCCTGGTAAAAGAAACTCATGTCTCATGAGTGGAGATTGATACCAACCCCACCATCCACCATGCATTCTCCTTGGATCAATAATCCACTGTTGCAAACCTAGGTTCTCAAAATTTATGGCACATGGTGGTGTGCTTGCACTTGCAAACTGTCCTACCCTGTAAACACTCTTGACATTGGGTGTATTTGGCTTCAAGTTTGAATGCAAACCTGTACTTTCTTCAAAACCAAGTTGCTTCTCTTTATTAACACCTGCAAATAAACAATTGTTAGATACATTTTGCATTGTTTTTACCTTTACCCTTGCTTGATGTTTATACCCATGTTGAGATCTTTGAGTACCTTGTTCTTTAATCCCTATCACCAGTCTTGTCTTTACGACCCTTGTAACTTCTTGTTGCACTATCTTCTAAATCCTTTCACTCACTGTACCTGCAACCTTTTTTTGTCCTTCACCTCTTCTCCTAACTACATGGCATTCAATGCTTCATACCATCACATTGTCTTGCAAATTCACTATCAATACTTCCTTTACCCCTGTATTTTCCTTTATGCCCATTGTTCTTGCATTTTTACACCCATAATTATTCACAACATCAACAATTTTAATTTCTTTCACAACATTTAGAGGCTCCTTACCCCCACACATGATCACTTTAGCCTTTCCCTTCTCGTATTCTACCCAAGGAGTTAAAACAAACCTTTGACCATCTTTCATGATTGTATACTTGTTTGCTCTTCCATCATACATGGCACACCTATCATACTACCATGGTCTTCCAAGGAGTATGTGGCAACAGTCCATTGGAAGAACATCACACTCAATACTATCATGATAACCACCAATTTGAAAATCCACAATAGCCTTTTCATTCACCAATAAAGTTTGATCATCATTCAACCATGATATTTTATAAGGACATTCATGAGGAATTTTTTTCAATCCTAACTTGTTTACCATTTCACATGAAATCATATATGCAGCTGAACCTAAATCAACCACAACTTTACATACCTTTCCCTTACTCTTGCAAGTGGTTTTGAAAAGCCTCTTCCTATGCAATGACTCCACCTCTTTGGAAGTCTTCAAGAGTTTCTTGTGTAACATCAAGGCTTCTCCAAACTCGGGATTTGCAAGTTGACTTGATGAACCAGTGCTCTCCACATCATCCTCTTGCACAAGTTGAACCCTTTTTCACCTTTACTTCCACTTGATGAAGCCCCAATCTTCTCAATAAATTTGAAGGATGGATGTCCAAATTCATTACAAGTTTAAAATCTACCTGAAAACACATTGTTAGAATTCTTACCTTCTCCAAATCTACCTCTTGTGCCTCTCCGTCCACCTCTGGAATTAGATTGCTCTTGACCATTCATGGCATCTTCTTGATTATCATTGGTTTTCTTTGAACTAGGCATGGATCCTCTTCCTCTTGATGCATTACCTCTGCCTCTAACTGCTTTGTCTTGCCTTTTCTTCATTTTCTCCTCCACCCTGATTGCCATTTGATAACATTCCTCTATAGTTCTAGGGTTAGCCAAAACCAATTCATCTTGTTTGTTTAATCTTAAACCACCCATGTATCTTGCAATTTTTTCATCTTCATTCTCATGATGACCAGATCTTAATCTCAATTTATAAAACTCCTCAGTATAAGACTTAATATCCATTTCTTTTTTCCTTAAGATTTGTAATTTATTAAACATTTGAACTTGGTGATCCTTGGGTAAGAATTTACCTTTGAGTTTAGATATCATCTTGTCCCATTATGTGAATTTATACTTTCCTTGCTTTCTCTTTTCAGATTGAAAGTAATCCCACCATACCAAAGCATGGCCTTGCAACTTGGTCTTTGTAATTTTTACTCTTTGCTCCTCAAGAACCTCATCACATTCAAAATGGTTATCTATTGCAGCAATCCAGTCAAGTATTTATTCATCATTTAAACTACCACCATACTTAGGAACATCAATTTTTACCTTAGGCTTGTCACTCTTCACTGCCTTCAACAACTTTGAAATTCTTTGATCCTCTAGAGTAAGCTCTTCTTTCACATCTTCAAACTAATCATCTTACTCTTCATCTGTCTCACTACTCTCTTCAGAGTCCCTTCTTTAGTTTGTCTTTAGGGCTATGATCCTTTCTTCCAACTCTCTGAGTTCCTTAGCATGCCTATCTTTCGTATCCTTCATCTCTTTAGCCATATCTTTGTTCTTTGGAGGCATCTTGTCTACCTTGCCTCTTCACCACCTTCTTCAACCCTACAAAATGCAAAAAAAATATAATCCCTACTTTGATGCCACTATGATGCAGATCCAAGGTGAAGATCACTCACAACAATGGAAATATCAACCTTAAAACAAAGAACTCTTCTTTACAAAGTTTTCAGCCTGCTAGGCATCAACTCACCCTCAAAGCTCTCAACCCTTCAATCTTGAAAAAAAACTACAAATCTTCACCAAGGCCCTTAAAAATAATTCAACATGAATCTAATGAAAAATTAGATCATTTAAAAACAATCTTCAAGCCAGATTCATTGAATTCATCAACACTCACCAATTGACCATGTTTCCCTTGTAGTAGTGGGAAACCAGTTTTCAAGCTTTTCGTCTAGATCTTTCCAAAACACTTTAGGAAAAATTCATGGATTTAGATACCCATTTCAGAGATGCATAACATACTATAAAACCAAGTACAACTCCTGTGGACTAGATGCCTCGACTTTTCACTATTTTAGGCCTCCAATTAGGCCAATTTTCCAAAGAGACCACCCTTAGATCTTCACACCAGACTCCAAAACCAAAAAAAAGTCTTTAATTGTGTTTTAAAACAAAGGATTTCCTAGGTCTTAGGACCTTACATGCTGAAATAAACCCCAAATACCAAAACCCTCCTTGTAGCCTAGTTAACTAGGCTTTTAGTGCAACCCTGTTGATTCTCTTACTTCCAAACCTTCCCTAATCAAAAAAACTGCCTAGAAATATTTCAATAGGTCCACTCATGCTTTGAGAACACACATTAGGCCTTTGACAATGTTATTTCATCATTTTTTTAGGTATGAACCATAATCATTTCAAGGAAAATCACACATTTCCAGCCCTTCTTTTCATGCTTCAAGCCAAGAGATCACTCTTTCACACCTTCTACTTCTATTATATCATTCCATACATCCTAATGCATCATACCACATAGTTACAATTGAATACATTAGGTGGGATGATGTTTAAGCCATTAGAACAAACTCCAAGCCTTAAGGCTGATGAGGAACCCGATAGGAAAGATTTGATGAGTTTAGACCCTAAATGTTCAAAGAAAACCCTATCAAGGCACAAAATACAATTTAGGGCATATATGTATTGTTTGACATAAGAAAAAAATGGAAGGAAAGATGGTATGGCCTATACATAGGTTGAGAACTCAAAAATTTAGAGAAAAATCTGAAAACAGAGTGATTTAAAAGTCTTTCTTTTATTCTCTCCAAAGACAACAACCAAAACTCGAGCCTCTCAAGGATTTAAATAAATTTAGCAACAAGACTTCAATGACCAACTTCCCCAACTTCCTTTAAACAACTTTTATTTAGCAATATTTTGCATTGTCTTTGAAAGACTTACTAACCCTTAACACCATTGACCATACAAAGCCTCAAGATTACATAAAGGATGGTCTTGTTTAGACCTTATAGACCTTATTTAGGTCAGAAAAAAATTTAACACTCCATAAATACCCAAATTTCACCTTGTTACATATCAATATATCAAATTTGAAAACATGGTTGTAGGTGCCATTGCACCAGATATGCAACTAGCCATCAAACCAAGCCTAAGGACTTCTTTCCTAAGTGATTCCATCCTCCATTATCACTCTATTTTCAGCATAAGGAAGGTACATGCATCATTATGGCTTATTAGGGTGATTAGACTGTTGAATAAGACAACTGAGAGGGGGGTGAATTAGTTGTCACATATTTAAACCTTAATTCATTCACTGCAACTAATCCTTAACACTACTTAAATGATTAAACATTAAATACTAGTGTTGGAACAAAAAACCATCACACAAACACAATAACACCATATTTACATCGAAAACCCAATGAGGGAAAAACCACATAATGAGGATTAACTCACACTATAGAGAATATGAAAACAAATTACAAGAGGCTCACTACTTGAGAAAGATGGCTAACAACCAAATAAAGGACTCACTATTTGGATCAAGGCATACTATCCAACAATGCTAACAACCTGGAGGGCTCATTGCCACAAAGATACAAAGAAGATAGAAGAGATACATTAGAGAGAGAAGACAGTCTTAATGCAATGGATAAGTACACCTTTGTTTTCTCAACCACTTGTAGACATGCATGAATGATAGAGTACACCTTCTTCTCAATGCATCCAGAAACTCAACATTTAGGCTTTGCACTAATCTGCCACACTCACATCACCCACACTCACTGATTCACATCAATCTCACATCTATCTGATCTATTTCTTTTCACTTATCTCTCTTTCCTCTTTCTATGATATATTTCACCACTAACTCATCCTGTATTTATACCATATTCAACGTTAAAATATATCCAAAGTTGTCCATCCAATATTAAATTCAAATTAGGTTGGTGTTAGAACATCCTATTGTGGAATTAGAATGAGGGAAGCCCAAACGCATGCTTCATAAGGACCCAAATAGATCCAACACACTTCATCAACTCCGAAGATAGTGTTCAACACAAAGTTGGCCAAACCAGTGTAAAACACATAGAACCATTAAGTATGAACCTTCCAAATACCAAAATTATCTTGAATACAATCAAAACAACTCAACTCTAGAACCAAAATTCATAAGAATTTAACAAAGAGAAATAAGGACCAACAACATTTCTCCTAGACCTCAACCAGAAACACATAAAACCATAGTTCGCAATTGGTGAACATAACTCGCACTATACAATGAATCAACAACCAAAAATTTGGATATAACAGCTTCCAACAACCATGATCTTGACATATTTGAACCACACAAATATAGGAGTAAATTGTGGAGAAAAACCTAGAGCAACCATTGAACACCTACAATCTTTCTTCAATAAAATTTTCTCAATATCCTCAACATATATAGCCAATAACTTGCAACCATGACACTAATGAAAAAATCAACTAGTTGATAACCAATTGACTAGTTGACATCAATGACAACACCTTCATTCTTTCCATTCTTACAAAAATTTCCCCCTTTTTCATTGATGGAAACACATGATGTAAAAACCCATCAAAGACACCATACTAGCTTTGAATACTCTTCTCAATATTTTTCTTTATGTTTCCCCCCCTTAGTAGATAATATTTTATATTCTTCCTCTTTTTTTTTTGTTTTCTTCTTCTTATTTTTCACATGCTTCTATTGGACTTAGGGAACACTGAGAGGGGGGGGGGTGAATCAGTGTTCAACAATATTCAAACAATTAATTCTAACCATAAACCATTTGCCGCACATAAACAAAAATAAAGATGCAAGCACATGAACATGATAATCAAAGCACCATAACACCAATATTTTTACATGGAAACCCTGTTAGGGGAAAAACCACGGTGGAGATTAATCCACAATTTATACTTTGTTAAAAGTATGAACAAAAGGGAATGCACTTGCATTCAAGCACACTACCTAGAGCTCATTGCTCAAGATAAAGAAGGCTCACTTCCTTACAAATAGTTTGTGATTACAACAAAAATGATATGAGAAGATAACATCTACAAATTCCTAGATTCAGTTCCAATGAAGCACATAAAATAGATTCTTGACCTTCTATCCAATTCGCACTTCTGCTCTGCTCTGCTCTGCTAAAACAACCCTTCTACTACACAAACAAAAAATCACTCAACAAATCCTTTGATGTATGCTCATACAATTGCTTTGAATATTTTCACACACACACCTTCTTACAACATCATGCACACTTTCACACTTCAAAATTATTTACCAATCTCATATATATACCCGCTATAAAGATTTAAACACTTTAAGTTGGCTTTAACAAAATATGAAATATTCTCCAATAGTCGGCTCAATTCACAAGTTATATTCAATGCACACCCACAAAAGTTGGATAGACTATAGATGGGATCCAAAAAAAAAAACAAAAACAAGAAATAATTAACCAATTACTCCTTATACATCCACAACATGCTATATTCATTGAGTCAGCCACAATGAGTAAATAATTAGAAAATTATTCTATTGAATCTCCTAACTCATACACTGATTGCTAAAACACCAGAAAACTTACCAATAAGATAGCATACATGGTCAACCAACTTTCCTGGAGATCCACAACACAAAATTATGATCCGGTGAAGCATACAGATTGACTATTTGACCGGATACCCTATTCTTCATGCTTTCTATCAGTAACACACTGACTTCTACTTTTCCTTCCGGTATAAGAAGATCTTAATCTGTTGACTGAGATAATGACTTCAATTACCATCAATGAAAACACTAGAAGCCATAAATAGTCTCCTCAAGTCGTATGCCAAAAATCTCCCCCTTTGGCATTGATGGCAAGACTTAGTGAAAAAAATGACTAAGTGTCAGAACCAAAACTCAAAACTTCAAAACTCATAAAAAGATTGCTACCCCTTTGGATGTCAAGGAGTTTTTTTTCACTGTATTCTCTCCCCTTTTGACATCAATGAAATTTTTTTTGCTGGTCTCCCTCCTACTGCACTCTCTCCCCCTTTGTTGATGCAAAAATTGATCAAATTTTGAAGAATTGCAACTGCCACCCAATTTAGAAGATTATTTTATACTTATCTTTCATCTTGAGAAGAAATTTCTTCCAAGCATCCACAACAATCCCAATAATTGTTATCAAACTATTATTTTTTGATGTCTTGTTGATAACCTAAACAAGGGATTCGGGAATGGTAATGGATTCTCCAACTTTTCTCCTTTCTTCAGAACTTCAATCATTTGCTCCAGTCTACATTCAGTTTGATCCTTCACTTTCCAGAAAGTATCCATAAGAGTGTTTCTGGAAAAGTGAACCTTTGCATGCTCAACCTGTAACTCATGAACTTTCTTCTTAACTGCTCCATCTTGGTCCTAAAACATACTATAATCCTGACCAATTCTGATCAACTCAATCTCAATTTTCTCCAACTTGTCCTTGTATTCACCAACCACATGAGGCCACCTAAGAAAATAATTGAAGATCTTATTTGTTGAGTCAATGCATTACCTGAACACATTAATTTTATTTTTCAGTTTGGTAGGAGATAGCCTAAACTTCTCCTTCAGATGCAAAATAACTTCTTCCTCTTTCCTGTCCAAAGGAAAAGAGGCCATAGCCTCCCTAATGCATGCAATCAATTCTTCTGGAAGTGCATTATGCAAACTCTCCAATTCAATGTTATTGTCCACAAAGTATCTTCCTAGAGTGTCCTCAATAACATCCTATTCATATGATGGTCCATCTAACCATATGTCAACTATCTTTTGTATTCCATCTTCTTCCTGAACAATCTATAGTATTTTTTCTTTGAATAAAGCACCTTCTTGATCTCTTTCTTTTGTTATTATCACATCCAATTCAACTAGTTTCGGTTCATTTCTTGGTGTGTATTCATCATAATCTTCATCGATTATATCCACAACCATCTTCTCTTTACCTTTCCCCTTAACTTTTGTTGACTTAGGCATCGAAGGAGTGACATTAGCTAACTCTTTTGTCCTTTTATTCTTTTTCTCCACCTTACCGGAAGAAGACCCAACTTCCACTGCTCTTACTAGAAGGGAGATTCCAACTATTCCAAATTTTCCCTACAATTCTCTAAAGAAATTTTCATAAGCTTGCTCACCATTTTTCAGAGAATTGAAATGTTCAAAATTTTTCTTACAAACTGGTTCATTTTACTTCCACACGACGTTATCATTTTGAGGCAACCAGTTCAGAAAATACATCATAATGCATATAACCAGGGTACCAAACCTGAAAGCATAGTCTGTATCGTTTGTCAGTTGCATATTTTCCATCAACTGATCCTTTAGCAATCCACATAGATAAAAGTCTTCATCTTCCATGATCATTTTGTGAGTGATATACATTGCGTCTGCCAAGGTTGTGCCTTCCCTATTTCTAAAGAAAATTTTATATGAAATTCCATGTGCAATGTACCTCGTAATTGGATCTTTGATCATGGAAATTACTAGAGCCCTTTGATCTTTGGTTACTCTGGTTAGGGCTTCAACTTCAATGTTCTGAATCAACTTCTTTTTTGGAACAACACCAACACTACATAATCCTGTTAGATTTATGATTACTTCTTTTGAAATTTGATAGGGTTGTCTAGAGTAAGGATATCATCATCCAATCTGTTCAAGATAAATCGAACCACTTCCGCATTGATGAAATACGAAAACTCATTCCAAATGTCCAAATTCTTGTGTTTCACACCTTCAAGCCACTTCAATTTACCAGCTAGCAACAAATTTCTTACATCCCTAAGCTTCTGACTATTATATTCATCCAAAGTTACTATTCCTTTGATTTGTTTTATTTTACTTTCTGTACCAAACAATGTTTTTCTTTCGAGCATAGAATTATGAATTCAACAAGCGATCATAATTACCTGGTGAATTCACCCCCAAATTTTCTTGACTCCTTCAAAATTTCACTACAGAGGATCTCATTCTCTTCTTCTTTGATGCAAGGTGATAAATGAGGGCTCCAAATGCCCTTTTATAACTTTGCACACCTAACCTTTTAGCTGCATTAAATACTTTTCCCTTGGAGTTCTGGTAACTCTATTTTCTTAGATAGCAAGAGAAAAATTCATATGTAGACCTTCTACTTTTCATATTTCTGCAAAAGCGATCATTGATGTATCTGCAAACTTCTATCACAACTACTGACAATTTCCTGCATTCTGGTGCCAGCTACCAACAGGGGATTAAAATATTTTTCTTTGAAAAAATCCCCCTAGGACAAAGGCCTGAGATCAATTTCTAAAGGGATTACTGGAGGTTGCTTCCAGTACGGGCTTATCAGATTCATTCTTCTTTACCCATGTTTTCTTCATCTAATCTCTTATCTCTTTCACATACACTTTTCCTTTTCCTTTGCCATCCTTCTATGAAATTCTTCCTCTATATACTAGACCTCTTCTATTCATGTTTTTGTTCCTACAGAATCTTGCAATGTGACCAAATCCATTGCAACTATAACACACAAGATTTCTCTTTTTAGACCACTCATTCCACTGATTTCCTCCTAATCTTCATTGATTAGCAACATGTCCAAATCTTCCACAGGTGTAACATTTAGCATTCCTTATACTGACAGACATACTTCTGCATTTAGTTGACTTGTGATCAAACTTATTACAACTAAAACACTGACTAGGAAATGATGGACTGCTTGAATTTATCTTAATTCTACACTGAGAAGCCATATGACCAAATTGATTACAAGAAAAGAAGTAACCATTAAACTTATAAGCATCGGGTTGTCTTACCGGATATATTCTATCTTTTTTCATCTGATTTCCTTGTCTAGAATCCTTGTGTTCAGATCTAGAGCTTTCTCCTTTCTCATAGCCAAGACCTCACTTGTCATTTGCATTCTTTTGTCCTTTAGTCAACTCATCAAACTTAGCATAACTCATCCAAAACTTCTCTTTGAACTCATTTGTAGTAGTGAGTTCATCATTGAGAATAACTATCTTTCTTTTAAGCTCTTGTTCATTATTTCTAGATTATTGCAATTCAATCTCCAGCTGAATGAATCCATTGTTAACTCTGTTGCATTCTTTAGAATTTTCTTTTAAGGACTGGGACATATTCTCTCCATTCTTCTTTCTTTCTTCAATCTCCTTAGTTAGCTTCATTTCCATAGATTCCATCTCAAGTTTTAGAGTAGCATTATTCCTAGAAAGTTTTTCATATTTGCCTGTTATCCCTTTTAGGGTTTGATTCAGATGAACATCTTCCAAGCTTTTATTCTCTTTATGTTTTAGTTGATCACAAAGTTCCTTTCTCTTCTCTCTTGAATAATTGATCTTATCCTTCAAAGATTGAATGAATTTCTCAGCATCCACAAGATTTTCTTTTAATTCCATGACTTCTGCTTTAGAATGATCAATATCATTAAGTGCCACCATAAGCTGTTGTTGAATACCACCAGAGTCCATTGCAATTCAAGATCCACCTCAAGTTAAATATTTTTAGAGGAACCAATGCTCTGATACCAATTTTTTGACTTAGGGAACACTGAAAGGGGGGGTGAATCAGTGTTCAACAATATTCAAACAATTAATTTTGATCATAAACCATTTGCCACACATAAATAGAAATAAAGATGCAAGCACATGAACATGATAATAAAAGCACCATAACACCAATATTTTTACTTGGAAACCCTGTTAGGGGAAAAACCACGGTGGAGATTAATCCACAATTTATACTTTTTTAAAAGTATGAACAAAAGGGAATGCACTTGCATTCAGGCACACTGACTAGAGCTCACTTCTCAAGATAAAGAAGGATCACTACATTACAAAGAATTTTTGATTACAACAAAAATGAACTGATAAGATAGCATCTACAAATGCCTAGATTCAGTTCCAATGAAGCACATAAAATAGATTCTAGACCTTCTGTCCAATTCACACTTTTTCTTTGTTCTGCTCTGCTACAACAACCCTTCTGCTGCATAAACAAAAATTTAGTCAACAGATCTTCTAATGTATGCTCATACAATTTCTCTAAAATTTTTTGCACACACACCTTCTTACAACATCATGCACACTTCCACACTTCAAAATGATTTAGCGATCTCATATATATACCCGCTATAAAGATTTAAACACTTTAAGTTGGCTTTAACAAAATATGAAATATTCTCCAACAGTTGGCTCAAATCACAAGTTATATTTAATGTGCACCCAACAAAGTTAGCTAGACTATAGCTGGGACCCAAAACAAAATAACCAACACAAGAAATAATTAACCAATTACTCCTTATACATCCATGACACGGTATATTCATTGAGTTGGTCACAATGAGTAAATAACCAAAAA
Organism: Sequoia sempervirens; assembly: GCA_007258455.2. Lineage (NCBI taxonomy): Eukaryota > Viridiplantae > Streptophyta > Pinopsida > Cupressales > Cupressaceae > Sequoia > Sequoia sempervirens. The sequence goes on along the minus strand of VDFB02000008.1, from coordinate 189,565,665 downwards.
ATTATTCTACTGAATCTCCTAACTCGTACACCAATTTCTACAACACCACAAAACATACCAATAAGATAGCATAAATGTGCACCTAAATTTCCTAGAGATCCACAACACAAAATTATGATATGGTGAAGCATACAGATCGACTATCTGACCAGATACCCTATTTTTCATGCTTTTTGTTAGTAACACACTGAATTCTACTTTTCCTACCGGTATAAGAAAATACTAATCTGTGGACCAAGATAATGATTTTAGTTGCCATCAATGACAACACTAGAATCCATAAACAGTCTCCTCAAGCCGTATGCCAACAACTTCCTCTCTTTTTCACATGCTTCCTCTCCTCCTTTGACAACAATGGCAAAAGAAAAAAATATTTTACATTGATTTCCCCTTTGACATTAAAAACATAATACTCTCATTGACAACACCTGACACTACCTGATCCCCTTGAGAGGTAGCCACCAAAAGATCAATCCAAAAGAAACATAGATCCATAGATCCATCGAACTGATGCATCTCCATATGCATCTAGTTCAAGAAAGGAGGGGAAATGACCCCTAACTTTTCTCGAAGATACTCAAAAGTATATTTAAGAAGAGCCTTTATAAATATATCAGCAATCTAATTATTCATTGGAACATATTCAAGTTTTAATTCATTCTCCATGACCTTCTCTCTCAAGAAATGATACCTGATAGATGTATGCTTCGTCCTTGAGTACATCACATGATTCTTTGGAATGTTAACTGCACTTGAATTATCACAAAAGATAGAAATAGGATCATCATACACCATTGTGATATCTTTCAATGTCTATTTCATCCATAGAACTTGTGTACAACAAGATGCAACAACAATATACTTAGCTTCAACATCACACAAGGAGACTAAATCTTTCTTTTTACTCAACCATGCCACCAATATCAAACCAAGAAAGAATGCACCACCACTTGTACTCTTTTTTTCATCTACACATCTAGCCCAATCTGCATTTGTATAGGCACTTAGTGTAAATTCAATATCTCTATGATACCATAACCCATAATCTAGAGTTCCATTCAAATATCTGAGTATTCTTTTAATAGTAGCAACATTCGTTTCCTTAGATCGTCTTGAAATCTAGCCACAAGAGAGACAACATGCATAATATCGACTCTAGTAATAGTCAAATACAATAGTCCACTAATCATATATCTATACTTGCTTTGATTAGCCTTAGGTGAGTCATCATCTTTACCTAATTTGCAATCAGTCACAATAGGAGTACATACTGACCTGGAACCAGCCATCCCAAACTTCTTCAACATCTCTTTCACATACTTAGACTATGAAATAAAAATTCCTTTCTGTATTTGATTAATCTTTAGCCCAAGAAAGAAATTCATCTCTCCAAACATAGACATTTCAAATTATTTATGCATCTATTCCAAAAACATCTTGCACATATTTTCATTTCCCCCAAAAATAATGTCATCAACATATACAACTATAATCAAGATTTTGCCATTTTCAATATTAAAATACAGATTACTATTTGTCATACCTTTGTTGAAACCTTGTTGAATCAAATACCTATCTAACCTCGCATACCAAGCTCTAGAAGCTTGCTTCAATCCATATAACACTTTCTTCAATCTGCACACCATATCAAATTGATCTGTCAACTGAAATTCTTTTGGTTGTTCCATGTAGACCTCTTCTTCTAGCTCACCATTCAAAAATGTTGACTTGACATCCATCTGATAGACCTTGAAGTCTTTATGAGAAACAAGTACTAAGAACATCCTTATAGCTTCCATTCTTGTTGTCAGAGCAAAATTTTATTGAAAATATATTCCTTCTACTTGTGAGTAACCTTTACACACAAGCCTTTCTTTGTTTCTAACCACTTCTCCATTCTCATTCAACTTATTTTTGAATACCCACTTCGATCCAATAATGTTTTTATCTGTCAGTGTTGGGACCAATTCCCAAGTTTGATTCTTCTCAATCTACATAAGTTCTTCTTTCATGGTTTCCATCCAATGTTCATCTTTACATGCTTCACTTATAGTCTTCAGTTCAATCTCAAAAAATAAACACAAATTTACTCTAGCAGTAGCTTTACTTCTATTCAATACTCTAGTCTTATCTTCAATAATCTGAATTTCTGAATGATTCTTCTACACATATCTAGGTGTCTTAGGTGACACCACTAGAGCTTCTTCTTCTATTTCATTTTGTTCATTTTTCTTCTCTTTCTCATCCTTTTCCTATTTTTCTACAATCTCTTCAATTCTTATACAATTAGGTTCATCAGATACATATCCATTAATGTTAATTGAATTCTTCATTATCTCATCAACCTTGACATTTGCAATTTATACAATGTTTCTCATTCTTTTATTGAAACATATGTATGCTTTTCTTTTAGTAGAGTATCCAAGAAAAATGCCTTCATCACTTCTTGCATCAAACTTACCTAAATTTTCTTCATCTCTTCTGATATAACATTTGCTTCTGAATACCTTGAAATAATTAATAGTAGGAATTCTTCAATGCCATAGCTCATAGGGGGTATTTATATTATTTTCTCTTGCTTGAACTCAATTGAATACATAAATAGTAGTATGAATAGCTTCTCTCCTATAAAATTTTGGTAAACCAACCTCAGTAATCATTGATCTAGTAGCCTCTTGAACTGTTTTGTTTTTTCTTTCAACAACTCCATTCTGTTGAGGAGTTCTTGGAGCATATAACTATCTCTTTATTCCATGCACTTCACAAAACATATTAAACTCATGGGAGGTGAATTCTCCACCTCTGTCAGACCTTAAACATTTTATCCCCAAATTCACTTCATTTTCAACCATAGCTTTGAATGTTTTGAATCTATCTAATGCATCTAATTTCTCTCAAAGAAATGTAACCCATGTATATCTAGAATAATCATCAATAAAAATCATAAATTACCTTTCACCTTGTAGACTTCTCACTCTTGTAGAACCTCAAAGATATGTATGAATTAAATCTAGTAGTCTAGTAGTAGACTTTTCCTTTGATCTGTAATGATTTCTTGTTGGCTTTCCAAATTGGAAATTCCTGCAAATAGCATTAACAAGCTTTGTAATCCTTGATAAATCTCTCACATCCTGAACTGCACTAATCCTTGAAAAGTTATCAAAATTCATGTGACACATTCTCTGATGCCATAACCAGCTTTCATTAATCTAAGTCATAAAGCATCATCCATCAACACCCTTAAGTTGATGGATATTTCCTTCAGATTTCTTTCCTACAACATTCAATGTTCTAGATCCTTTCTGGATTTCACATCTCTCATCCTTAAACACAAGATGATATCCCTTACTACACATTTCTCCAACACTCAAAATATTATGCCTTAAATCCTTAACATAGTATACATCATCAGTATTATGCTTGCCATCAAAACTTACTAAACCTATCCCACAAATTTTAGCACCAATATCATCTCCAAACATAACCAAGCCTTCATCATATTTTTCAATTTTTTAACAAACTTAATTTTATCACTAGTCATGTGATTTGAACAACGACTGTCAACTAACCAATAGTTCTTTTCTTATTTAGCATGTAGGGAAGAGATAATAGTACCTTAATTTTTCTCCTTCTTCAGAGGGATTTCCTTCGCCTGTTTTTCAGAATTAGCAAAAGTAGGTTCATCCTTTATAGCCAAGAACAAGCATTCATTGTCATCAGGATCTTCATAATCAATATCCTCATCAGATATACTAGCATTCTCATTCACATAATATGCTTTGTTGATCTTATTTCTTTTATTTTCTTTCTCATATCTTTGTTTATTCCTCTTAGCTCTTTCTAGATACCTTGCAACATAATGACCTATTTCTCCACAACTAAAGAATTCAAAGGGTAACTTACCTTCATACTTACAAGAACCTTTCCCCATTCTCCTCACAAAGTTAGCTTCTATCTCATCAAAATTTTCTTCATCTAGATCTTTAGCTTTTGTAGCCTTAAAATCAATTTCTTATTTGCATCCATTCCTTAGATTCGACTTCCTCATCTCATAAGCTGTCAAAAATCCCAACAAAAGATATTTAATGTAGGTATTATAGTCTATACTCTGTTCAATAGCACACACCTTCTCATTGTAAGCATCAGGGAAAGTTCTAAGAATCTTCTTTACAATTCTGGTTTCATCTATAGTAGCACCAAGTTCTCGCATTTCGACCACTATCTCATCCAATCTCTGTACATAAGCTTTAACATTCTCATATTTAAACATGTGTAGAAGCTCAAATTGTGTCTCCAAATTCTGTATTTTTTCCTCTTTGACTCTTTCATCACCTTCATGTTCCCTTTCCAAAGCATCCTAGACTTCCTTAGCAATCTTTAGATTCATAACCTTAATCAACTCAAAATGTACCAGACTGTTCTTGAAAATGTACTTTGCCTTATTATTCGCTTCATGTGATTTGATCTCATCATCCATACTTAGACCATTAGTAGGAGGAGTGTAAGGATTCTTGTAATATTTCTCCACATCATATCCACAATACTCAAAATATTCTTTCATCAATATTTTCTAGATAGCATAATTAGTTCCATCAAACCTTAGATAATCAAAAGTCATTTTTCCAGTCATCCTAGACCTTCCTCAAGCGGTTAAGCTCTACACCAAGGAACCAAGATCTAATACTAGTTTTTGAACAAGACAATTGAGAGGAGAGGTGAATTAGTTGTCATATATTTAAACCTTAATTCATTCATTGGAACTAACCCTTAACACTGCTTAAATGATTAAACATTAAATACTAGTGCAGAAACTTAAAACCATTACAAAAACACAATAACACCAGATTTATATGGAAAATCCAATAGGGGAAAAACCAAGGTGAGGATTAACTCACACTATGGAGAATATCAAAACCGATTACAAGAGGCTCACTACTTGAGAAACAAGGCTCACTACCAAAACAAGGACTCACTGTCCAACAAGGCTAACAATCAAAACAACTCAACTCTAGAAGTGAAAGTCATAAGACTTTAACAAAGAGAATTACGAACCAACAACATTTCTCCCAGACCTTAACTAGAAACACAGAAAATCACAGTTCACAACTGGTGAACATAACTCGCACTCTACAATGAATCAACACCCAAAAATATGGATATAGCAGCTTCCAACAACCATGATCAACATATTCGAACCACACAAACATAGGATAAAATCTTGGAGCAAAAACTAGAGTGACCATTGAACACTTGCAATCTTTCTTCAACACAATTTTCTCAATATCCTCAACATATATAGCCAATAACCTGCAACCATGTCAATAGTGACAAAAACAACTAGTTGATAACTATAAACACTCAAATTAACATTATTTCTACTTTGAATCAAGTAGCTAAGTTTATTTGATTAATTCACTTTCTACTAACTAATGTCATCTCTTTTAATTAAATAAATCAATATATTTAATTAAAATCCTAATGTTCTAGCATCCTCTCATTTGATTTAAATAAACCAAAACATTTAAGTTAAATGTCATAAATCAGCTAATTTCATCCAAGTTAATTAATCCTAAGTTAATTAACTCCTACTAATAATCCCTTATTTCTCTAGCTTTTGACTCAACCTTGGTCGAAGCAAACTCATTGTCAAGTACCCTATTTGGACATGAAAATAAATTTCTTTAATTAATTATTATCATATTTTCCCTCACAAGGCATATTTCAAGGAATATTCCTTCATTTACTCCACTCATTTAAATTTCTTTCCCAAACCATTTCCCTCCAAAATATCTCAACCATATTCATTTAACGCCTCTTACAAGTGCATTGATCTCTCTTACACCTCTCAAATCCTCAACTACATGCATTAACCATGCACATTCTCCAAAATGTACTCCACCTTCCTCCACTAGCCATGTGACAAGTGTCACATTATCATTGGCTCTTCTTTAGTCCCACATTCCTCCCATCTCTCCATTCTTCAACCCTCTAACCTATAAATACATAACACTTCTACGTGAAAATCTATCCACAATCTTAGTATTATGACTATAGGCACATTTCATATAGCATTGTATCACATTTTTTTATTGAAAGCTTATCAAGGAAGTGGGAAAGGACATCCTTTCCATATCAAAGGAGCACCACTTCCACTATGGGATAAGGTGTGATCTTGATTTTATTTTCTTTTAATTGATTTTGTTTGGTATTTTAGTGTATTGTTTGGCATATATATAACATGATTAGATATCTCATAGGGATGCTTGATTTGCTATGTTTAATTTGAAATCATTAATAATGTTTTCCAAAGTTTAAGAATTTTCAAGGTTTAGTGTTTACATATGGCGCTAGAAGGAGGGCTTGTTCAAAGATTGTATTTCTAAAGTTAATGACATCATTGACTATTTTGTTGCATTCCATACAAAATTTGCTTCAAATCTCTCTAATTTGATTATGTATAGATTTTTTCTAATATTGATATTACATCTATTTACACTTCTCATTTGGAGTATGTATACCTTCTTGGAATGCATCTGCTATAGAGAAATTGAGCATAGAAGAGGAGCTATAGAATATGTTGTCTTTAAACATTTCAATCTTGTTTTTAAGCACAACTAGAAGATTATAAGGTTATCAAATATCTACACATAAATGTTGTTTTGCTTGCACAAATGCTAAGTAATGAAATATTTGACAATAGTTGTCACCAAGGCTGTAAGGCATGCATGGAAAGAGGCCCACAATGGGATTAGTGCACTCTGTTAACTCCTCTAGCTGCCTCTCTAAACTTTCTTGAGAGCATATTTGAATGTGATTGCATAATTTATCCCAATGGTTTGTTTTAAATTTCTTTTACGTTTAAAACCTTGTCTTATAAGTTTGACATAGTGCAGCCTTTACAGCAAAACACTTTAACTATATTTCAAATATTAAACTAAACATGAAGCCTTCAATTTTGTTAGCAAGTTGTTCACGGTTAGGTAGAAAATCTGATCGATTTCTCTACCTTTCCCCTCTTGTTCATATGATTAGTTTATGGTGGCATGTCATGAATTTTATTTGGTAGTGAACTGTAGATTTTTGGCACCCTAATCCTTTCTAGCACTTCTAGGGTTTTTCACCTAAAAGGAGAAAGAAAGGGCCAAAGAATCTAGCTAGTTCACTCAAATTAGGATGTGTATAATGTTAATAATTCTAAACGAGATGTTATGATTGAATCTAAGCTAAGAAATTGATTGATTATGAATACAAAACTAAGAATTATGGCTTGTTTAAAAACACATTATGTAATGCAACAATGAACTAGAAATCAATGCAAAGCTTAACAGAACTAAACCAAACTGAAAGTGTGCACCTGCAATGTGGATGAAAATTGGAAATGGATTCTAGAATGCTGATAATCCTAATTGTCAGGCCTGGTGGGACTCATTTTCCATTATGGGCGAATCGGCCCGAGTTCTGCAAAATTGAGCTAGAACCCGTTTCTAACAAAAGGGTACTTAAAAATGCATAAAACTCAAAATTGACCTGGAAGTGGGACTCATTCGCCATTGATGGTGAATGAGTCCAGTTTTGAATTTTTGAATATTCAAGAGTCCAGGATCTGAAGCTTCTAATCTACACTTTGACTTCCTCCAGGTGTCTGCTTCTGAAACTCTGATTTACGGGTTTGAAAATGATTTTTTGTTGATATTTTGACTTGTTGAATGAGAAGAAGACTTGAGAAACCTTGTAACTTGATCTTCAATGATTTCCAAGCTTCCAAGAGTCCTCAATCTGCAAACACACAAGACAAGAGAGAGAAATGTTGAATGTTACAGCATGGGGGTTTGCCTTGGTCAAACGCCTTTTAGGTAATTAAACCAACATGATAAAAGAATAGAATGAAACATGTAATAATGGAGTTGATTACCTTTCCATGATGTTTGACCTTGAAATTTTGTAGCAAAACATGGAGTATCTACCCTTGAATGTTTGAAAATTGATGTATTAATACCTTGAAATGATAAAACCCTAAGTTACTTGACTTGAGATGGAAGATTGGTGGATGAATGAATGATAAGAGATTAGGGGATGTGAAATGAGGAGAAAAACACTTATTTATACACTCTTTGTGCCTTAGTAACTTGATAATACCTCATCACAAGATGGCATACGGTGATTTTGAATAAAAACCCAAAAGAAAATTTGAAATATTTTAAATTTTGAGCCAAGAGGGATGCATTTTCCATGCAAGGCGAATGTGTCCCACCTTGGACTTGAAAGTGGGTGTCAAGAATTATCTTGAATTTAATGTTGTTTGTCAGGTTTACATTCAGAAACACACTTAATTAAGCCTTATAAGGGCATAAACGGGTCAAATAAAGCACAAGAAAGGTGTAAATGGTGAATTTATGCCTAGAAAAGTGTGAAATATTGTTACAAGACTTTACAAGACTTCAAAATAGGACTTGATGAGTAATGAAAAGGTGATTTTTAGGTGAATTGTAATGAATAGAGTCTAGAAAATTGTAGAAATGTTTTACAACACTTCACAACACTTTCACAAGATGTCATTATTTGTATTTTAAAGGCATAATGTGAATGTTCAAGCTGTGCATTATATCAATAAATAAAGGAAAAAATAGACCAAACATTGAGGGGAAAGGCCTAAAAGACCATGAAAGTGACAAGGGGTCATTTTTCTACAACAGAGGCAGTTATATATATAATCATAGCGTTGTTTATTTACAGACTTGGTCACTTTGATGGTAGAATAAGGAGGCTTTAAACCAAAATTCAAGTGGTGATAGATAAGTCGCTAAAGCTATTTGAAGTTATTCTAAATCGCCACCTTCCATAGTATTCTCATTTACTCATTCGACATGCCTTTGTGAGATCAATGCCAAGTGGGACATTATTGTTGTTGTTTGAAAGTCTAACATGATAAAGTCATTTGTCAGCGACACTCATAAATTTCATACTACTTCTTGAGTTCCGCAATAGGTATATTTATTATTTGTATGTTGGCATATAGTACAGACTGAAACAATGCTTCACCATTTTTTATTTTGTTAAACACCTTGATTTAGACTAAATTGCATGCAGGTGATCCAAATCAATCCTTGTAATTGTGACCACTAATAGATTTCAGCAATTTATGATTAACTCAATGATTTCATGGCCTGTGATATTAAGTGCAAGTAGTAGTGGGAGTGTTTGTGTTAAGCAAAATAGATTAAATTCTAATCCATTTTCTTTTATTATCTACTCCTCTATATGGCCAATGTCATGTTAGTGATGACACTCTAATTCACCAATCAAGCAACCATAACTATTTCTGATTCAACATTCTTGTTCTATGCTTCCACTTTCGCATACATGTCTATCAAAAGGGCATGTTGGTATGATAATAAATATTAAGTGCAAATGACAACTCAATGATTTCATGGCCTATGATATTAAGTGCAAGTAGTAGTGGGAGTGTTTATGTTAAGCAAAATAGATTAAATTCTAATCCATTTTCTTTTATTATCTACTCCTCTGTATGACCAATGTCATGTTAGTGATGACACTCTAATTCACCAATCAAGCAACCATAACTATTTCTGATTCAACATTCTTGTTCTATGCTTCCACTTTCGCATACATGTCTATCAAAAGGGCATGTTGGTATGATAATAAATATAAGTGATTCAGTCAATAGTGAGAACGAAGAAAGAAATGAGATATAGTTAAAGAGAATATGAAAAGAGATATGAAAGGTTCATAGGTAAATTATTGATGTAGGACATAGCTTTCTTTATTGTTCACAGGTAAAAATTGTAGATATTAAATGATGGGTATAGTGCTTTGAGACAAGTGTTTTTTTATTTCTATTTGGAAGGATCTTTATTGCACATTTATTTGATAAGATTTCTACTGTCTTATTAGATAAGATTGCATCAGATGTACTGATCTCTAGCTTTTGCATCTGATTTAATTATAGATTACCAGCTTCAGTGTTAGCCATAAATATCAACCAATTTGTGTAGGCTATTCACTCTTCTGCTCATACGATCTCTTTCATAATCAACTTTCATTGTCCATAGCAAAGCTCAAGGAGACCAAAAGCTTAAACCATGAAAGGGAATGAAAGTAAAATAGATTACAATAGAAAGATTGATATGACAACTACAAAGGAATCCATGGAATTATTTTGTGTGGAGCACTGAAACTAATTTTGGCTCGTGACCATTCTAACATTACTTTGTCTCTTGTGGATCTTGGTTTTTCTTGTGTCCACTTCTTTTCTTTTAAGGGTAAATTCCAAGCTTTACTTTCAACATGATCTGCATATCTAAATACTACCAAGCATGGGTATCCTTCATTTTGATTTACTTATCCCCATGCCATTCTCCTTTAAATCCCTTTTTTCTACTATAATTGTGTGCTTATCATCTTTTGAGTACATTTGTTGGAGAACTTGTGGAATTCTATTTAAAGCTATTGCCCTTGGGCTAGCCACAAATCCCCTCAAATATTCTGAAGTTTATGATTGCCACCTCCTACCCTATCTTGAAAGTCATTTTCATTTATGTCTTGAAGTCATTCATTCATGGTTTTGTAGGAATTTTCTTGATTGACATCACTCATTTATGGTTTCCTACAGGCTAAGTGAATGTGAATTATGATAAAGGTTTTTTTAGTAAATGTGAATTGTGCTTTTTTTTTTTAATGCTACATCTTTCACATGATTTGAATTTGACTTTTATTCGGGGAATGCTAAAATATATCTTTATTTGAGGAATTGTGTTTTGATTTTTAATGCTAAATATTTTAAATGGTTCCTTGAAATAAATCTCATTTCTAAGATTTTACTTTGTAATGTTTGCAGGGGTTTGCTTAAAGAATCGGTGGCATTGGAATCAAGGAACCACAAGAAGATTCAAGTTGGAAAATTGAGCATTGAACTTGAAATTGACAAAGGATTTTTAAATGCTTATTGTAATAACCTAGGGCTTTCATTCCTACTTTTGTTTTCTATTTTAGGACAACTCACTTCAGTTTTGGGTTTAAAATTAACCATTGATTTGATCTCTTCAAGTTCGTTAAAATTGAACTTAGAAACTTAATAGACTTTAATTTTGGGTTAAAATTGAACAAGCAACTTCACACTTGGTTTTTGGTGCTCTAAAAAGAATTTGTGTTTTCTTTTTTTTGTAATCTTCTTTACAAACTTGTGTCATTCGAATGCATATGCACTTCTCTCACGCTTCATGGTGATCTTGAGAATCAAAAGCATTTTAGTGACATTACTAGGTTGTCTAAAAGATTGCCTCCACATTTCAAATTTTGGTTTTTTAAAATTGAACAAATCATGCTAGTGTGAGAAAAGGAATAGTGTGTGTTCTCTCTTTGTTCATGCAAGAAAAGATGATTGAACCACAGATGTAATTACTCACTATTGTTCACCTTTAGAGGGCCTGCCTTGGTGGGAAAATTACTCACCCCAAGGGAACAACCCAAGCGGTAACGGGCATAATCCAAGCTCTTCCAAAACACTATATAAATTTTTGGTTGCGATGAAAATCATAAAAAATGGGAAGTGGTACATGATAGCTCTCCCCCATTATCTTTATGATGCGTAAATCCCTTGTTCTAATGGTTGGGAGACCTCTCAAAAGGAGTTTATCATTGCACCCCCTAAAATCGATGCCCTTATTACGAAGCTTTGTGTAGAAGCCAAAAATCCCTAATATTTTGATGCAATGCTACGAGGATTTAAAAACACATCTCACAAACCTTCAACAATATCTCAAGGAAACCTTTGTATAACACTTGCTATTAGGCATTTTGGAGGGATTCTCTTAACCACCCAACATAAGAAAATAAAACCCAAATCCTTATCTCACCTTGGATTGGACCATTCATAAGGAAAATAGATCATTCCATGCATAACCCTATTAACAACATTGGCATATCAACCATAGGCCTTTGCTTTATAGATTGCACCATGACCTTGTAGCCTTTCAATCAGGTACTATCAATAACATCCCTCTATGTAGATCACAAATCAAGGCTATAAGAAGTCTTTGAGACACCTTTTAAATCATTTCAAAACATATCAAAGTTCTAGAAAATTTTTTCTTGTAACAACACCAATAAAATATGTTTGTCCCTGCCCTTTAGCCCTATTTAGGCCTTCTGAAACAATTCAAAAATTGTCTACTTGGAAACCAATTGAAACATAGTTACCTTCATGATAATTTTAGAGATTCACATAAAGTTACCTTCAAAGTCTTCAGGCCATTCAACATGGAGTACTACAAAACTCACCAACCCACAGTTATCCTTCAACATTCAAACTCTATCATAACAAGGCAATAATCTAGAGGGATCAATCCCTTTAGTTTCAACAAATATCAACTTTGAAAAAGGAACACAACATTCCATAGTATCCAATCCAAATATTGGCATAGCTTATGGTCATCCAATTTTACAAACAAGCATTTAAAACCCTTACTAAATCTCCTTTACTAGTTTGTCAGGGAAAACATAGTCTTAACCATTTGAAAGATACATGCTTAAAATTAATTATCTTGTCAAAAATCCAAACTAAAAAGGGACCCAATACACCTTGAATCTATTCTCAAACACCTCCCCTCATGTTGGACATTCAATTCAATGACAAAACATCAAAAAACTCACTATTTGTTGTCATCTTTCTAGATTTTCCATAAAACACAATCCTAGGGCTACATAAATTCAAAATCAAATCATATCTTCACAATCTACAAAATTGGTACATGAAATAATAGACAATAATGAACTTTTTCACAAATTTCTAGCCAATTCCATTAGTTAAATTAAAAGATACACAATTTTCTTACTCCACTATTTACCCTAGGCGGGTTTTAGACTGTTTGTACAAAAAGTGCCATATCTTTCTCATTCCTTTATAAAGTCAAATAACACCAAATGAAAAATGATGTAGAAACATAATACTAACTTTTGCAATGACTTCCCCTTTAATATCCAGCCATAGATGGCCGTACTAGAGCTAGAAATGACATTTTACTAGTGTTTTCTAGAAAAAAATAGAATTCCATTGATGAATTTCAATTACAAATCAAAATTCCTCCTTGCCTCGACCTATGTGAGGATTATTTATGCCTTGAAAACAAAAAATAACTAAAGAAAACAGCTACAACTGATTCAAACTATCTCCTAACCCCTTTATTTTTTTTTTGATAAAGGGTAAAACGGGTTTTATAGGGACCCGAAACCATAGAGTTTACAAAAATAAGGAAAGGAAACGAAAGTCCAACAGAAAACACCAGCTACCAGAAAGGAAAAGGATGGAGCAAACAACAACCAACCATAATAGACCAAAAAGGTCAAGCAAAAAAGGCCAGCAAAGCAGGCAACAAGAAACCGACCACAATTAACCCAGAGTCTTGAGGATAGACTCTGTCTCTGCCTCCAAATTCCGCATGTCATGGACTCCCTTTTTTAAAAATTTGAATCATCTTCAGATTGGCTCTGGTTCTCTTTGATATGCCAACATCCTTTTCCTGGCTTTCATCATTGGTCTCCTCCAGGTCCACCACTAGAGACCCCTGTTGGGCTCTGTCTAACTTCTCGGTCATAGCATTAATTATAATGTTGTGTCTGGCCATTCAGTTGTTTTGCTCTGCGACAATTTTGATGGTGTTCCTAATATTCTCAACCTCCATTTCAATATTTTTTTTATTGTCAGCGTCGTACCAAGTTTCTTTGCTGAGACCATGATCTCCCTGATCCACATCTTTCTTTTCAATCGCAGAAATCTTGGCTCCTAGCTCTTCCAATTTCCTTTGAAGGGCCCAATTTTTTATCTTTAACTCATTAATTTCATTGAAAGTCCATTCCAAAAATTTGAAATGGGAATCAACATTAGTTTTGGCTAAATTCAGAACATCCAAAGCGGGATCCCTTCCAGTGTTTAAACATGTTTTTTTAGGGTTAGGAGTAACAGGGGAACCATCTCTAGCAGATCTTTCCAACAACGGCTTGGCACTTGACTCAGTATTTTTGGCACCAGATGCCTCAAAATCAGGGGAATCTTCAGAATAGGAAACAATATTTTTAGCGCGGGGGTTCCTTGCTCCAGTAATTATTGATCTTGGAAGGGAGGGCTTCCTAGAAACCGAAGGCTTAGCCAGGGCCTTATCAAAAAGGGATAGGAGTTTTTTTTCGAAAAGGACAATAAGACTAAGAATGAGTTCTAGCTAGACAGACTAGGAAAATGCTCGAACAAATGGGGCTCTATATAAAATCCTGAATCGGGGAAAGGGTTTCTAGATTAATTTAGGGGCCAGTGGAATTTTATTAATGCTCAACTATCAAGCTTCAATCAATTTATCGGGATAGGGAATCTTCGAGTTTTCTTATAGTCATCGAAGCTTTTTTCCTAAAGAGAACATAAAGATAAAGGAACAGTACACAGCATGGCGAAGTGATTAGGTAAATACAGTGATAATAATACACTTTTAGTGCGAAGCAGATCCGCGTAATGTACTCCACCCTGATGACCTAGGATGGCACCAAAGGGATTTTGCCAATTATCCAAATTTGAAGTAGTTCATTACAGAATTTTCCCAAGGTCCAGTACTTTTTTCTTTTTTAGGAATCGGTATGCGACGTATCAGAAAAACCATGTCCACGAAGAAGACTGCTTTCCATGATGCGACAAGCCCATCATACGACAAAGTGGGGGTTACTGTTACAGACTCCACATTCCTACCAAATGGGAATTAAGGTTTCATTATTCCAATTTTTTCTCAAAAGATTGTAGCTGCCTAATTGGAACCATGGAACTATCCAAGAGGAAGTAACCCGCCACTTTTTACTTTATTCCAAACCTTAACATTTTTGGTGTGCATCTCATAGCTGTCTGGATCGATTCTTTTCCTTTCTCCACCCATCTTGGCCAACACAGTGGGGCAGACACAGTCGAAATCTTTACTAAAACTGGCCCCACCAAATCTGAGAACCCACAAAGCATGCGACATTTCCTTGCAGACTAAGCCTCCGAGCTCGGTCCCATACAATCTAATGATTGTGATGTGAAAGATCCAACCTGTCCTCATTAAAGGGATGACACGCCTCTTGTCCATGTGATTTATCATAATTCAATAAAGTGCAGACATTAGAACTTAGATCACTAACATTAAGCCAGGTGCGCGAATCATTACTCCTAACTCCTTCGTTAGCAAAAAAATCCGCAACAGCATTAGCTTCTCTATAAGCATGTGATATTTTAACTTTATCAAACTTAGCCAAGGTCAAGATGGCATCGGATCAAGATTTCTCTGCATCCCGCGAGGGAGGGCTTTCCACGGAGGAGTAGTGAACCTCATTTTTGGAGTCACCTTCCAACCAAAGATTCTTAAAGTTAAGACTTTGGGCTAAATTTATAATGTGATAAGCGCCAGCAGCCTCCGCCAAATGATTGGTTTGGGAACCGAGAGGAGAGGATGTCACTCCAAGGAAATTTCCAAAGGAATCCCTTATGATTCCACCACAACCTGCCGCCCTAGGATTACCTTTAGCAACACCATCAAAGTTAGCTTTGACCCATCCATTAGGCGGAAAAGACCAGCGAACACCCTCTCTGTCCTTTTTAGCTTTCTTAGGAGCGCAGGGCATTTCAAGGCTAATATTCCAATCCTTAGCAACTATAAGGTCATAGGACGAATGCACCGCTTTATTAGAAAATAAAACCTTCTATGAAAAAAAATTGACATTTATTTGTTATTTTAACAATTTTGCTCTTTTACCTTAACAACAATTTTTGCAAGATTTTGTTTTTTTTGCACTTTTTAAATCCCACAAAGACTCTACACCTATAAATTGACTAATTACATGACAAACTAGTCCACCAAGACCTTATCTTAATAACAAAACATCTAAAACCTATTTTGGACCTCACTTGACAACATTTTCCATTTTTAAAAAAAATTGGAGTCAATGACCCAACAAACTATCTAACCATTCACCAAATGACTAAAACACATTATGATGGTCTTGAAAGACCTTATAAAATGACCCTATAAACACTCTTTAAAAATTATTTTACATATTGGCCTCATGGAGGCATGTAGTCCATCAGGTGCTCTTGCACCATACTCCCAGAGAAAAGAAAATTCAAGTCTCATTGAATGCTAGTTTGCTCCTTCCTGGTCTTCCAGTTCTTTTGAAACTTGTCCTTCCTCTTTGTAACTCTTCCTGGGTCCTTCTTCCTCTTCTTCTTTTTAAACCATCTTTTATCCATCATCTTCTAAAATTTTAGGCTTGAAAACTCCATTTCTTGTGTACATATAAGTCAGTAGCTGCATCTTTGTCTTTATCCACATCATTGCAACACTATATGGAAACATATTCTCCATTAGTATATCCTGCATCATACTCTTGAAAACCTTCATATACCTCATTAGCAAACAAATCTGCAACATCCTTATTAGCAATTTCATTATCAACAACAACATGATCATGAATATCAACATAAATTTTATCAAAAACTTTATCATCAGCAACTTGCGTATCAATACCAAGGTTATCAGTAACATCAACAACCTTCTCAACTTGTTCATCAACAACAATTTCATCAACTACTTGAGTACCAACAACAACAATATCATTAATCTCAACATCAACATGTTCATCAACCAACAAAGAAGTTTGTTCATCTTCAAATACAATTGGAATATCACCTTGCTCAACAAACTTTACCTTTGCCTCGTGTTGTTGTCCTTGCTTGTCTTTTCCTTCTTTGAATAATATTTTTGATGGGCCACACAACTCCTTCACTGACAAATTCCAATTGAAGCTTTCCTATACAACTGCTTCATATTAGCCTCACATCTTTTTATCTTCTTACTAAGTTCCTCTAGTGCTTGCCTCATTTCTTGATCCTTCTTCTTTTTCTCTTCCTTGTCCTCTTTTCTTTTTGTCTCTTCTTGTTTCTTCTTCCTTCTTTGTGAATCCTCTGATTGCCAACATCTTCTAAAAAAAATCATCTTCACAAGCAAGTCTCTCCTTGATTCCACTTCACTTTTCCTCACATAGGAAATCAGGTTCCTTCCTCAACCTGCAAAACACACACACAACCACAACCAAAAATACAAACTTTTCCTCTAGCTAGACCTTACTGGGCTCTGATACCAACTGATGCAATGCTAGGAGGATTGAAAAATACATCTCACAAACCTTCAACAATATCTTAAGGAAACCTTTGTATAACACTTTCTATTAGGCATTTTGGAGGCATTCTCTTAACCACTCAACATAAGAAAAAAATAACACAAATATTTATCTAACCTTGGATTGGACCTTTTATAAGGAAAACAGATCATTCCATGCATAAACCTATCATCAACATAGACATATCAACCATAGTACTTTGCTTTATAGATTGCACCATGACCTTGTAGACTTTCAATTAGGTACTTTCAATAACATCCATCTATTCATATCACAAATAAAAACTATAAGAAGTCTTTGAGACACCTCTTAAATCATTTCAAAACATATCAAAGTTCTAGACAACTTTGTTTTGTAACAACACCAATACAATATGACTGTCCCTGCCCTTTAGGCTTATTTAGGGTTCCTGAAACAATTCAAAACTTGTCTACTTGGACACCAATTGAAACATAGTGACCTTCATCATAATTTTATAGATTCACATAAAGTTACCTTCAAATTCTTTGGGCCATTCAACAAGGCGTACTACAAAATTAACCAACCAACAATTATCCTTCAACATTCAAACTCTGACATAACAAGGTAGCAATCTAGATGGATCAATCCATTTAGTTTCAACAAATCTCAACTTTGAAAAAGGCACACAACATTCCCTAGTATCCAATCCAAACAATGGCATAGCTTATGGTCATCATTTTTTACAAACAAGCATTTAAAACCCTTACTAAATCTCCTTTACCAGTCTGTTAGGGAAAACACAATATTAACCATTTGAAAGATACATGCTTAATATTGATTATATTGTCAAAAATCCAAACTGAAAAAGGGAACCCATACACCTTTACTCTATTCTCAAACACCTCCCCTCATGTTGGACATTTAATTCAATGACAATACATAAAAAAACTCATTGTTCACTGTCATTTTGCAAGATTTTCCATAAAACACAATCATAGGGCTTTATAAATTATTCAAAATAAAATCATATCCTCACAATCTATAAACTTGGTACATGAAATAATAGACAATAATAAACTCTTTCACAAATTTCTAGCCAATTCCATCAATTAAATTAAAAGATACAAAATTTTGTTACTCCATTGTTTATCTCAGGAGGGTTTTAGACTATTTGTACAAAAAGTGCCATATATTTGTCATTCTTCATGAAATCAAATAACACGAAGTGAAAAATTATGTATAATAATAATACTAACTTCTCCAATGAATTCTCCTTAAATATCCAGTCGTGCATGG